>JACYFF010031952.1:10609746-10652385 GCA_017589665.1 Selenicereus undatus
CCTCCACCCATTGCCGCTGTGGCGCCGGATTGTGCGAAATTCGGGTCTCCGCGAGCCGCGATAATCCTGGCCGAAAATACTACCGTTGCCATGGCAAATATGTATGCAAAGTCTCTTCTTTTCTGGGTATTATTCGTTTGGGTCCATTTGATCTTGCTTTAGGATGATCAGATTGTGCTTATTTTGCTTTTTTGAAGGATAAAAATTGTGGGTACTTCAGATGGTGTGATAAGCTGAGGGAAGATGAAATCAGGAAATCTCAGCCTGAGTTCAATTTCCCAACTTGTAGGTGTGGAGCTGGAGTCTGCACTGTTAGGGTTGAGGAAAGTGGGCCAACTGCTGGTCGTAAGTATTTTGCCTGCCCCATTAAAAAGGTAATTAATTGTATACTCTTTAGATTTTGTTTTTTTAATATAACGTGGAATATGATTGAAGTGGATGTGTGATGGTGACGGGTTTATGACTAGTATCTGTTATTGAATGCATGAAATGCTCCAAAAGTGATCTATTCAATTGCCTCTTTTGGTGTTGAATTGGCGTTTATGAGTGCTGGGGTTGCTGCAATTTAACATGATCTTGTAGAATGAGTTTGGCTGGCACATATTTCATCTGAATTCTTGTATGTAAGTAAATAGCATTATGTAACATGAGGGGCAAGGTTACTTGTTGATTTTTATCCAATCCCTCACCTACATATAAAATTCTGGTTTATGCAACTTCCCCCCCCCCCCCCCCCCCCCCCCGCCCCCAAAGGATTATCACTTACGAATAGCATCTGCGACTTATATTTCATCTGAATTCTTGTATGTAAGTAGATTGCCAATTAATTTTAGGTGGGAACCTCATGGGCTTGTATGCATGGCTCGTGGATTCAGCCAGATTTATATAAAATATAATAGAATGGATGTTGAGACTTGAGAAGTGTGAACGCAAGGCCCTATAGAAAGCCCTTTGTATGACTGAATTGGCTTATAAGGAAGCAAGTTTTAATCTGCCATATTCTTTTCTTCTTTCTGTATTTTTTTTTTTTTTTGTACATTCTTTGGGCCTTGGAGATTGCAATAATCAGTTCACCTCTTTGCCACATCGATGCTGTCTTGTTGAATGTCATGAAATGGTTTCTCTAGTTCACGGGCTCACTGAAGTCTGATGCTTGAAGTCTGTGATGCTTCCCTAACTATTATACTTCATCCTACTCATACTACAGGGAGATGGAGCTTGCAACTTCAAGCAATGGCTAGATGATTCCCCTCATTCTGCTCTAGTTATCCCCGAGGATGTCACTACTGAACAGAACATTTTACTAGAACAGTTCGACTTATGCCATGAAGAAGCTATGCAAATTGATGCTCTTGAAATGGCTGCTCATGAGCTGCCTTTAGAACAGGCCCAAATACAGATTGAATGCAGTCAAGGGGGCAAAACGACTGATAGAGCTGATGAACCATCTACAGAAATTGATCCTCAACCAGTTCAGAACAATACCTCTCCGAATACCTTAGAGTCGGAAATGACAACCCAAAGCACCATGGATGATGGTTCTCCCATGGAGAATACGCAAGCATCTATTACCACAGTTGTTGCAACTGTCCTTGATCCAGTTGCCCGAGGTATATTTTGACTGCCTGCCAATTTATTTTCATGTCAATCACTGCAGCTTGAATTGCATATATCGTCTTCAAATGTTCTGTTTTGAGAATTCTGGAATTTATGCTTACTCTTTCCTTGACATTCTATTTTTCCCGACCAAATGCCTAGATCCTTTAGTGGATATGCTACTTCAGTTTTTGAAGGCATACATCTCCCCGGAACCAGGTTCACCAGGCAAAATTGTTGATACTCCTCAGCGTGTAACAACTACAGCACTGAGTCCTGCCATTAGGGGTAAGAGCTGTCTGGAATTTCTCCAACTTTTTTAATGCCCCCCCCCCCCCCCCCTTCCTTTCTCCCTTCTCTCTCAAATTGTTGCTTTGATTTTGAAAGGTCCTCTTCCCAACTTCAGTCAAGTTACCCAGCGTGATGACAATTTGTCAGCCCCATCTATGATCTCAGAAGATTCTTCTGAAGAAAGATTTGAAGCCTCTCCCAGTTCAGATGACCAACCTTGGTCTGGGCTTCTTCTGAACCCGTCAGGCCTTCTGAAGGATGGTCTCAATGAAGGAAGTAGTATGTCGGGCACCATACTCCAGGCATTTGAGAAATTAGCTTATCACATCCGGAATAAACTGATAACATTACTAGACTCCATGGATCCAATGGATCATGAGATAATGCTGAAGGAAGCAAACTGCACATTTGCAGCTTTGGACCATTTGCAAGTTGATTATGGACTCTTCCGTATGAGGGTAACTGAGTGTATCAATCAAGCAACTGCACTTGCGGATATTGAGCGAGCCATTAACGAGGACACCTCCTCAGAAGAGCTCCTAAGACGCTATAACGATGAGAAATCCCGTTATAATGATGCTTGGGATGCTTATCGCAATGCTAATGATGCCTATATAGCTTCTTCTCGGAAACTGAGTGTACTTCGTAAAAATACCCCTTATTTCAGGGGCAAGACAGAATTGGAAACAGAGTTGGCATGTCATGAGTTGGAAAATGCTAGGCATCGAGATAGCCTACATCAGATCTCCAAAACCCTGTCAGAGTGCAAGGACAACTTGGCTGCATTCCGGGAGGTTTCAGACGCCTTGAAGCTACAAGAAAAGAGAGAGATTGAAAGAAGCGCAGCTAAGGCAGCGTTTGAGAAAGCGAAGACCCAACTTTGGAAGTGAAGTGTGAATATGCAACTAGTCTCTTGTCTGTGGGTGTATAATATCATTAGCTACTACCACTAATCTGTGTTGTAAACTTGTAACATAATTAGGTCCCTATCATCTATGCTTGAGAATGCTCTTTTCGCTTCAGTTTCGTGTAATATGTCAATCAACACCTGAAGTTTGGGTACTATGTGAAATTTTTTAATTTTTTTTTCTTTGATCAAAGCAAAGGGGGTTAAATTATATTTCCATCAATGAACTCATACATTTCAATCGACGCCCGTTCAACAACCTGATCCGGGACATCAGTAGACCATAACCTAGATCCAAGAGACAAGAGTTACCAATGGGTTAGATCATGAGCAATACTATTACACCCTGGCTTTACATATGACCACAAAATGAAACTAAATGACGAAGGGAAAATCAATATATCAGAAACAACTACATCAACAAAATTATCACATCGTTTTTTGTCCTTCAATTTTTGGATGAGAGGTAGACAATCGCCTTCAACAATCAAATTATCAAGGCTTGCCTCCTTTGCACATTGCAATCCAAATAAACAAGCCTTGGCCTCTTCGATTGCAGGGCCCAAGAATCTGGAACTCTGTTTGCACCCAGCCAGGACAAGGTCTCCATTCCCGTTGCGGACCACAAATCCCCAACCCCCACCTGTAGCCCTCATTGACCCAGCATCAAAGTTTTACTTCAGCATGCCCATGGGAGGAGGATGCCAGGTATATGGGTGAGTCACCTTCTGAATTTCCTCCTTCACCAAAAACTCCCTGTAAGCTTTGACAAAAGATATAGCTCGATCAGCCAGTACAGTCAGGTTCCGATCTGGGGATCGAAAAATGAATTGATTTCTTGCATTTCAACACTCCCAGAGCACTGCCACAAAATCATCAAGCTCCTCAGCCTCCATACATTTCCCTACTGCCTCCACACAATCTGCCAGAGACTTGAATTTACCGTTCCATAGACCCTGATCAAAACAACTAGACTCCCATATCTGAGCCGCCAAGGAATATTCGAGAATAGCTTGGGTATCAGACTCTTCCACAAAACCACATATACTACACCTCATATCAAAAAAAGTGAGTCGTTTAGCAATATTACCACCACATGGGAGAACCCCTTGACAGATTCGCCAAGCGAAATGTATGTACCAAAGTCGGCTGGGCGCTATAGATAAATTTGCCCATATGTTGCAGATGTGATGTTACGAGTTACGGAGTAATTATGGTAAGTAACTATAGCTAGTTCCTGCATGTTTTGGGGACGTATAGGTCACTCATTCATTTATTACAAAAAGTGCCTCATCCCTGCTGATCTTGTCCATTTGTGGGCCCTTGTCAATGGCTGGACATCGGAAAAAGAGGGGGGGGGCATAATTACTCAGTCTCTATCATTTCTTAACCGGCTGCACAGGGCATAATGGGACAGATGTAGTACAGAAGTATAGTATATTTTACCGGTAATATTTGTACCGGTAATATTTGAGTGGATATAAATAATTTTGTAATGCAAATAAGTTTATAAATTAAAATTGTATTTTTATTATTTTGTTTGATTATAAGGTAGTGTTGCAAATAGCAATTACTTTGTAACTGTGATTATCGTAAACTATGCAATTACGATTGAATTATAAAGTTAATTGTATTAAATTACATTTCACCAAACATAACATAATAGGCAAATTTAGCAATTCCAATGTCAAAAGTCAATTGAGGAGAATGCAAATGGGATGGAGAGAGTCATTAAGAATTTTTATATGACAATACTATCAAAGATGTTAGTTTGACAGGACGCAGCAAATAACATATTTGACAAGTTTTAATGTACGAAGCACTTTTGGATTGTATTCCATTACTATATGCAAAGGAGTTAAAAAGAGTTAACGGAATACACGTTTAAGTGTTCTGTTCAATTGAAAATTTGTACATGTTGAAGGCCATATACAATTCATACAAATATATGCATATACATTCAAAAAGGGTATAGTATCATTGTTTTTGATTCATTTACATTCAAAAATACAAATTCCATCAAAAAGAAAAGGAAAAAATATAAGAGTTTTCGGAGACTTGCAACCGTCATTCTTGTCCCTGTACCATAGCTCTAGTTGTCCCTGTAGCAGCGGAGCTGCTGGGGCAGGAAACTAGTCATTACCATCACCAAAGTAGAGGCTTTTACAAAGGTCTTAAATGAATCCGTTCTGCATTTTGCCAAGGGCCAATTTGCGCCAATCATCCCAGAGACAATAGAATAGCGTGTCCTTACAGAGACTGTCCATGAAGATGTTTTATAAGGCAGTATCAGTCTTGCAACGGCCAATCTGCGTTTTGCAAAGGAAGTGAAGAGCTCCAGCATTGTCCCAAATCTAGCAAAAACTTTGAAATCTAACAAGCCGAATATAAAATTATGCTAGAAAACACTAACAGCATTTATATGATATATAATGAAAATCATAGTCCCGGCTACATTTTTTGGAAAGTGGATTGCCTTCTCAGAAATAAGGGGGAATTTTGGGGTTTTCGAAGGGGGGGGGGGGGAGGGCTAGGTGGATGATTTTTCATTGATCGGGTCTGTAGTCCTATGACTACATTAGAATTGTACTAAAACAGCCCCTTGGCTAAGCACTGATCAAGATTTATAGGTCCTGGAATAGGCATTCTCTCAAATATGCAGATCCGATCCTTCTCCAATGCTTTCACCAGTTCATCCATGTTGGCCAAATCATCTGAAACCTTCATTTTCATTGCATTGGCTCGGGCTATGGCCTTATCAAGCTCAGCCAAAGCAGCAATCATCGGCTTGCTTATATGAAGTGCCACAGCCTTCTCCACAAAGGGTACAAGCCATTCTACTCTTAAACTAAGATGTCTTAGGTCCCACATTGTAGAAGTCATATCGTTGCATTGTGCCTCGGTCAAGGTTGTCCCCGAGTTGCCCTCGAGAATGATTACCACTTTTGCCAATGATTCTAGGGCACAAGATATCATGAACTTGCTATGCACATTGCTCCCTTCGAGTATGTTCCCATGCTTTGCCCAGACCTTTTGCAATATGGGCACTAGGTCAGGGCTAATATCTGCTTCGAATCTCACCTTTGAAAACTCACACTTGGGATCCTGCTCGGAAAACATGAACAGAAAGATGTATTTTTAACTAACGTTGATAAGGTAGAGTCCAGGTACAAAGGACAGGGTAGGGGAAATTGGCCCAAGCAACCAACCAAACCCAAGGTGGAGGAAATGTGTACACCCAAACTCAAACTAGGAAGCTCTAGATTAAATTACTACCTGATATTCAGAATCACAGGGTACTTCATCTGATTGTCCATCCTTGTCCTCCTCATTCCTTCACAGACAAAGAACCATACACGTCAGTATGATGTTGAGTGTAACCACCTACTTGTTTCTGTGGAAGCTAGATAGGATTACAAAAGCATTATCGCAGGTGCTGGAATTAGGAACGTAGAGAGGCAAAACAGTGTAATGTTCTGATTTAGCAAATTCTGGGAGAAGACAAAGTGCCAAACTATAATAATATTTCTGCTGACCACATAGGTGCATGATTTAGAACGAACAAAGAACACTACAGGTGGTTGATAAGATTTACAAACTGTCCAGACTGCATTTTAACCGATCTTGATTTGTCTCGTACATTAGGGCATCGCATTCAGTTAACTAAAAAGTATGGATTATACACTGGGGAAACACCCTTGGACATGGTGGAATTCTCACCCTCATCTCGAGAGGTTAAGGATTCAAACCTTACCACTTTACAGCATGTCTCAACGCTCCCTGCCCTTGGAACGTTTAGACTCAGATAAGGCTGTGCTCAGCCCAAAAAGGCATTATTAAAAAGGCATATTTATTAGTCTTATGTGCTGCAACAGAATCCCAAGCAAGCACAGAGCAAGTCACCTATATTACGTGTTCGATTTCCAAACATGTAAGCCTCTCCCCTTCCACTCGGCATGAACTTTTAAACAGGGGAATCAGGCCAGATTGTGACGAGTTCACACGAGCATGTCACTAGATTCTGCCAAAGAGTCTTTGGCTTACTGGCAAGTGGTTTCCATGGAACACAAACAATTTTTTAGAAGTAGAAGAATTATCACTGAACTTCATGCCAACATGGTTCCATGATTATAAAGAGGTAAAATAGATCGAGGCAGATCAGGTTGAGAATCCGGTGGACAAATAATGAAAACGAACATGCAATGAGTGGGGGGGAATGGAGAAGACTACTGCTTAGGCTCCAAGGCATATATCACAACCCTGTTCTGCCGAGGTGTTTAGAATCAAACTAAAGTGGTGTTCAATGTGAAATTGAGGGTTACCCGATGGAGGAGAAAGTATCTGGCCAGAACCATGTCGGAGCTAGCCACACCATATCAGCCATATCCCTGTCGAAGTAATGGAGAACACTATAATTATCACTCAGTTCCTTGAGGACCAAATGAAAGCCAAGATCTACACTGGATCCTCCAAACAACGAGCAGCTCGAATGGACAGCATTGGCAGAGTAGAAACAGTGAGAAGAGTAAACAATGGCCTTTCCGCTAAACCTGATATGGTTGTTGACAAAGACAAGAAAGCACCACTCTGGGCTCACAAAAAGCACATCATAATCAAAAGTTTCAACAGAAACCCATTTTAGCTGCCCTTTATTGAGCTTGTAAACCGCAAACGCTTCACCTGAAGATGAGGCCGAGTGATGATAATCCCAAACAATTAAGTACAGCTCTCCCCCAGACTCCATGACATGATGATGATTCACGGATCTCAAAACCTTACGATGCCTTTCAGCCCGCAAAGCCAGAGTTTCTTCAAGCAAAATGGTATTAGTTACTTTCATTAAAATATGATCCACGACATAAACATGCCCACCAGAATCAAGCGCACAGACCATGTTGTCATAATTACCCACATTCTCAAAGGGTGACCTTAAGCTATGACGCACATAACCCCATTGCCCACTGCTTACTCTCACCCCAACCAAAATCCCATCGCCATATAGAACCATAGCTGTGCAATCAGTGACACTAGACATTGAGCATAAAACCACTTTACGAGCACGACTTCCCCATTCAACATCACACACGTCCTTGCCATCACTTGCGAACTTAAAGCTATATCGTTTAGATATTTCAGTGACACGATACTTGAATAGACTAAGACAATTAGGAAAACTCGAAGGCAAATTGACACTAAGAGGACGTTTCGAAAGAGGCTGAAGCAATCGCAGCTTACCAGCTTCCCTTTCTTCAACAGTGAGCAGCCAACCCTTGGAATTAGGATCAGAATCATTTGGTTGAACGAGAAAAACGGCACTTGCGATGAGAATCAGCTCATCATCTGGGCGATTGTTGAAAGGAATATTGGCGCAATTAGGGATTTGGAGAGGAAGAAAAGGGGACAAAATACCATAATTAGGGTTAGGATTAGGTTTGGAGGTTGTGGGTACAGATAAAGACGATCGCCATTTTTGGCAGACGGAGAGAAAACATGAAACATCAAGTGGCGTAGCGAGACGCTTTCCGATGAATGAGAGAATTTCCGGCGGAAGATCCGCCCATGATCTTGCTACTGCACTTCCACTCTGATGACAACTCATTCTAAAATTCTGGTCTGGTCAATGGGACTGCTGGACTGCAGTCTTTTGAAGAGTTTTTGGTCAAAAAGTAGTATTTTCAATGCAAAGTGGCTAATAGCTATTCAACCTAATAACAAAAAAGAAAAAAAAAAACTAACTTAGGTGTTCAGTATAAGAGTTTTGTTTTATCTAAAAAAAGCTGATTTGCAAATGCTAAAATTATTGTCTTCTTGGAATTAATCTTTCACAAATTTTTTCGTCATACAACTTTACCATAAACTGTTGCTTTTACCAAATATTTTTTCTTAAAACAGTTAATGTAAAAAATCAACACAAACAACTATATGTAAACAACTAGCAATTAATACGAACAACTCTCAACCAGATTTTGGCCAAATATGGTTGTAGAAGGCAAAAATTCTACAACAAATCGGATGATGCCACATGTAAAAAAAATGACCAATTGCAAATTGTCATGTATCACGTTGACTTTGATGGACTCACTTGGTCAAAATTAAATGTGGTTAAAATTCAGTCAGTTAAAAGATGTCACGTGTCATTGATGAGGCAGAAATTAGTAATTATTTTTTTTTTAAAAGTTAGGAAATAATTACTAAAATATGGGTCGAGACCCAACGTCCAATTCAAAACCTAGTCTTCGAGCCTATAAATAGGGGCCCTCCCCCTCATTTTGGGAGGAGCTCAGCATTCAACATCTTACAAACTCGAGAGCTCAGACTACAGACAATATCCAACTACCTAACAACAAGGATCAAAATTAGCTAGCTCAACATCACCTCAAGTTGAAGTCCACTTCAGAGTTCTTCATCCAGTTCATCGATCGAGATCAAGCAACCTCGCCTTCGCATCGATTAATCTGGTCAACTATATTCAACATTCAACATTCAACCTTGCAGAATTCAAAGGCTCAAACTGCAAGCAGTATCCAGCTACGAAGCGAGAAAGATCAAAACTTGTGAGCTTCAGGAACTACAATCAGCCACTTACATATCAAAATCAAAAACAGTCTTCAGAGTTCTTCAACTGATTTGCATCAATCGAGATCAAGCGGTCACGCCCTCGAAACAATTCAAGTCATTAGGAGATTGAATCAGATGATCATCTCATTGTATTAAATTCAGATATTGTACCCATACATACAACATTAATACAAAATTAAATTTATTTCTCAATTTCTTGTCTAATTTATTTTATGCATAAAATTTGTGTTTACAAATTTGGCACGCCTGGTGGGACATCTCCGCCTCTCATCTCTTTCTCCAAGCAAACAATTTCACTTCTTTTAAGAAGATATAACTCCCAAGAATGTCATTCTTCAACCTTCAAAGAAAAAGACTATTGGATCCGCATATGAAGGATCCACAAAGGCTAGTATTGCATATGGCAATCAAAGCACCAAAGTGATGACTAAGAGCACGTCTAAAGCTGATGCCTTCATCACCTTAAAGCAACAAGTTGTGGCTCCAACTTTGCAGTCACGCGAAACTCAGAACTTTGGCTTCAACTTGCCTACTGATGGAGTCAATCAAACTGCTTGTCTCCCTAATTTAAAACTAAAGACTCTTTCTATCTTCCATATAAAAAAGGTTCTACCATGTGGACTGAAAAAATTCCAAACCTACATCAATCTTGTCTTCCAACCTATCAGTGAGGAGGATGATGACTATGGTAGCAGCGATTCTTCACCAACATTTTCAAGGGATTCAGTTTTCTCACAGGTTGAAGTCGAATCCTCTGACACTGTTATCATACCAGTCATGGTGACAGAGACTATCAACTTGGAGAAACAACTAGCAGGCATGAAAGCCACGCTCGATAGACTCTCAAAGGAAAATGCGAAAAAAGATGCTCAAATCAAGCGTCAAAGCTAACAGATTACTGATTTGACAAAGAAGCTGAGGAGGCAGACGTCTGAAACTTTCAACAAATGTTCAGGCAGTGAAGACTCTGACAAAGAGTCTAATCACAACGAGGAGTTTGATGTTGCACGCAAACCAAAGAACGATTCATCCTTCAGCTTAATGTCAGTTGATCAAATTTAAAATTTGATAGCTAAAGCAATCAAGGCTCAATTGGGAGAGTCTCACAAGAGTCACTTGTATACAAAGCCTTATACAAAGAGGATCGATGCACTTTGTATGCCTCATGGCTATCAAACTCCCAAATTTAACCAATTTGACGGTAAGGGTAATCCCAAGCAGCACATCACTCACTTCGTCGAAAACTGCAGTAATGCTGGCACTGAAGGAGATCGGTTGGTGAAACAGTTCATACGGTCCCTTAAAGGAATTGCATTCGACTGGTATACAAACCTTGCCTCTGAGTCTATTGATAGCTGGGGGAAAATGGAAAATGAGTTCTTGAATCACTTCTATAGCACGCGCCGCGTAGTCAGCATAACAAAGTTGGCTAACACAAGGCAATGGAACAACGAGCCAATTATCGATTATATTAATCGTTGGCGTACTTTCTCTCTGAAGTGTAAAGACCATTTATCTGAATCTTCGGCTGTTGAGATGTGTGCTCGAGGGATGGATTGGGATATACTTTATGCCTTGCAAGTAAATAAGCCCAAAACATTCTAAGAATTGGCAACACGAGCTCATGAAATGGAGCTTACAATTGCCTACTATGGATGACAGTTCAATGAATCAGCGGCGTCGTCAAGAAATGAAAGTTTCGTGCTTAGAGACTCCGAAGAGAAAGAAGGTCCTTATTCTGAGTTTGATGCGCTACAAATGCTTGACAAACTTCTTAAGAAATGACTTATGGAACTTCCAGAGTCATGTCATCCTAAAGAAATTGGAAGAACTAATGATCCCAAATATTGCAAGTATCACTAAATCATCAGTCATCCCATAGAGGAGTGCAAAACATTCAGGAGACAAGTCCTGCAACTTATAAAAGAAGAAAAAAATCATATTAGACAAACATGACACTGAAGAATCTGATTGATCGTCCATTAAGATCATATTGGAAAGTGCTTTGGAAGAAAGCGACCCAAAATTGGCATTTAGGGGGCAGACTTTCAAGTCAACCTCTGTAGATTCACAAGTCATCAGAGAACTTACACACTTTCAAGTCATTCCTTGTAGAGACTCGAAGACTCTCAAGTCACTCATGTTAGACTGTCAAGTCATCCAAACTCTAAGACTTCTAAGTCAGCCTCTAGAAACACCTATGTCATCGAACTCTCTGACTCTAAAGTCAACCATGCAGGACTCTTAAGCCAATCCTGCATTCAAAGTCATCAAATGTCAAAGACTACCAAGTTGCAAAACTCTCGAACTTCTAAGTCAATATTAGCAGACTCCCAAGTCACCAAACTCTAAGACTTCTAAGTCGGCCTTTAGGGGCTTTTGAGTTGAGAAACACTAAGACTTGCAGGTAAGCTTCTACAGACACCTCAGCCATCAAACTCTGAGAACTCGAAGTCGATCCTGGCAAACTTCAAAGTCCGGCTTGACAGCCTCTAAAGTCATCAAATCTCGTGGACTTCCAAGTCAAACTTTTAAGACTCCCAAGTCCTCCAACTCTTACAAACAAAATTCTTGACTCTCAAGTTATCAAAGACTTTTAAGTCAACTTTACAGACCTTCAACTCATTGATGCCACAGACTACCAAGTCGTCAAAGTTTCAGAGTCCTAAATCAGCAAAGCAAAAGACTATCAAGTCATTCAAATTCAAAGACTCCTAAATCATCAAATTTCATAAACCCTCAAGTTATCACACTTGAAGATTTTCAAGTAACTTATATTAGACTTTCAAGTCAAAGGACTCCAAGCCAATGTAATTGTACGTTTGATGAAAACTCTCAAGTCACTCCTAAAGACTGCTAAGTTACAAGAAACTTTGACTCTCAAGCCACCCTTAAGACCTCCAAGTCCAAGCTTCTAAACTCTCAAGTCAGCATAGACTATAAAATCACCCACATGATACTCAAGTCATCAAAATCAAAGACTTCTAAGTCGCTTAAATATTATTAAGTCGAGAAAATTGTAAGCTTTGAAGTGAATTCAACGACTCTCAAGTCATCAATAGCTTTGACTCTCAAGTCACCCTTAAGACTTCCAAATCCAAACTTCTAGACTCTTAAGTCAGCACAGACTATCAAGCCACCCACAGGATACTCAAGCCATCAAAATAAAAGACTTTCAAGTCACCCAAAGTCCATCAAGTCAACAAAATTACAAACTTTGAAGTGAATTCTATAACTCTCAAGTCATCAACATGGTAGACTCTCAAGTCATCAATGACATAAGCTCTCAAATAAGTAAAGTTTAAAAATTCTCAAGTCATCTAAGTTATAGACTCACAAGTCAAACAGAATTGTTGACTCTCAAGTTATCGAAGACTTTCAAGTCAATCTTACAAACCTTCAAGTCATTGATGTAGTATATTTCTAAGTCATCAAAACACGAAAACTCCAAGTTATAAAACTCTATGACTTCCAAGTCAATCCTAGCAGGCTCCCAAGTCACCAAATCTCGTAGACTTCCAAGGCAAAATTTTTTTTAAGGCTTCAAAGTGTTTTTTTCAGGACTTCTAAGTCAACAAAATTATTGACTCCCAATTCACGAAGTTGACTCTTAAGTCATCAAACTTGATGACTCTCAAGTCTTTAAAGTTTAAGACTCTTAAGTCAACAAATTTATTGACTCCCAAGTCACTAAATGAACTCCCAAGTCATCAAGTTCAAGACTCTTAGTCATCAAAGTAAAAGACTGTCAAGTCATTTTATCAAAGGCGTTAACTTGTAAGTCACTCAGCACATTCTCAAACCATACAAACAAACTTCAAATGGCTACCAAATTGTTGCAAACTTTTAGAAGCCTTCAAGTTGGGGCAAAAGTAAAATCGCATCCTCCTTCACATTAACGATACAGGCGTCTTCCTTTAAAATTGGTCGTCTTTTCATTCAAGTCGGGCACTGGCAATTTGCAAAGTTAAGCTTTCGGTGTCTGATTAGAAGGGTCGTGTCTTTCCTGTCTGACTGAAAGAGCCGAGCTTCTGTGTGATTGAAAAGGTCAAGTCTGCACTGTCTGATCGGATGAGTCACCTTTCTTGTCTGATCGGAAGAGCCAAGCCTTTACATTCTGATCGGGATAGTCGCCTTCATTGTCTGATAGAAGGAGCCAAGTCTGCACTGTTTGATCGGATGAGTCACCTATGTTGTCTAATTGGATACGTCATGCCCCATTTGTCTAATCGAAGGAGCCGAGCATTTACTTTCTGATCGGGATAGTTGTGTTTGCTGCCTGATTGGATGAGCCAAGACTTCTCTTTCTGATCGAAAGAGCTGCCTCTCCTGTCTGATGGAAGAAAGTAAGTCTCTGCTGCCTGATTGGAGGAGTCTAAATGCCTTCGCACTATAATCGTAGGAGTTAAGCCTTTGTTGTCTGGAGGAGGAGTCAAACCTTCACTTTCTAACTGGAAGAACATGTCCTGACTAGCTGATTAGAGGGGGCACACCTTCACTGTCTGAATGTCTTTGCTGTCTGATCGGATGAGTAATGTCCTCACTATCTGACCGGAGAAGTTCTGCCTTCATTATCCAAGTGGAGCAAGTCATGCCTTCGCAAATCTGATGGAAGAAATGCAAGTCGACATCAATTAGATTAAGTGAGAGAGTCTCCTGCGAAGAATCAAATCTACGGGGAGAAACGATTCCTCGTCTTAAAAGTCGACCTCACTTCGCAATCTAACTGGAGGAGTCACGGTTGGAAGGAAGAAATGCAAGTCAACACCAATTAGATTAAATGAGGGAGTCTCCTACGAAGAATCGAATCTACGGGGAGAAATGATTCATCGTCTTAAAAGTCGACCTCACTTTGCAATCTAACTGGAGGAGTCGCGGCTAGAAGAGAGAAATTCAAGTCGACACCAATTAAATTAAGTGAGCGAGTCTCATGCGAAGAATCGAATCTACGGGGAGAAACGATTCATCTTCTTAAAAGTCGACCTCACTTCGTGATCTAATTGATGGAGTCGTGGCTAGATAAAATCCAAGTCGATCTCAGCTAAATCAAGTGAGCGAGTCTCCTGCGAAGAATCAAATGTACAGGGAGAAACGATTCCTCATCTTAAAAGTCGACCTCACTTGCGATCTAATAGGGGGAGTAGTCAATCCAGCCGTTTCCTAAAAAAAAATGGAAGCATTAGTTAAAGTTTTCTAAAAAAAAGGAGACTACAAAACAAAGAGGTCTTAACAAAAAAAAATGGTCTTACAAAAACCCAAAAGGAATATCAAATGGCTAAAAACAAAAAAGGAAAACCAAAAGAAATTGTGAAAAAGCGGAATCAAGAAGCTGTATGTGCTCGGTAACTCAGCAGAAGAGGCCAACAATCAAAAAAAAAAATCCAAAGCACCAGTGCGTGCCTAGGCCACACGGCATCGCGAGGGAAAGGCTCAAAACATTGACAATTGCAATGAAGTGTTAATCTGACAGACCAACGCCTCATCGAGATTTGGCATTGAAATTGCAACAAAAAGAACGCTGCTTCGGGGAAGTGCCGGGCTTTTTCCCCCCTTCTCGTTCCTATCCACCATAGTCATCTCTGTTTCGCGCCTCATTCCCAGAACCTTCAAAAAAAAAAAAAAAGAGAGATGCCAAAAGGTTAGAGAAGGCTGAAAGTTGAGAACTCAAGTTCATAATTGGGTTGCTAAGTTGACGGGGAAGAAGAGACGATGAATTGACAGCAGCCCAAAAGACAAATTGATAACAGTTGTCAGAAAAATTGTTGATAGAATTTTATCCAAATTTGTTGATAAAATTCTATCCTTTGGGATTGTTGATAGATTTCTATCATTCAAATTACTGATAAAATTTATCACAAGTTGTTGATAGAATTCTATCCCTGAAATTGTTGATAGATTTTATCACAAGTTGTTGATAAAATTTTATCACAAATTTACAAGCAAAATTATCTTCAAAAAAAAATCAGCATGGATTATCTACTAAGTTGGCAAGTTATTTGTCTAAAAAAGGGGAGGCTGCCCACAAAAAAAAAAAGCTCCAATTTTCAGCATCTTCCAAGTTTTCGAGACCCGACCACTTTAAACGCTCAAAAATTCATGTATGCGGCCGACTCTCGAGGGGGCATTTGTAGAAGGCAAAAATTTTACGACCAATCGGATGATGCCACATGTACAAAAAAATGACCAATTACAAATTGTCATGTGTCACATTGACTTTGATGGACTCACTTGGTCAAAATTAAATGTGGCTAAAATTCAGTCAGTTAAAATATGCCACGTGTCATTGATGAGGCAGAAATTAGTAATTATTTCTTTTTTAAAATTAAGGAAATAATTACTAAAATATGGGTCGAGGCCCAACGCTCAATTCAAACTCTAACCTTCGAGCCTATAAATAGGGGCCCTCCCCCCTCATTTTGGGAGGAGCTCAGCATTCAACATTCTACAAACTCGAGAGCTCAGACTACAGACGACATCCAGCTACCAAGTAACAAGGATCAAAGTCAGCTAGTTCAACATCTTCTGCAACCTCAAATTGAAGTCCACTTCAGAGTTCTTCATCCAGTTCATCGATCGAGATCAAGCAACTTCGCCCTCGCATCGATTAATCTGGTCAACTACATTCAACATTCAACCTTGCAAAATTCAGAGGCTCAAACTGCAAGCAGTATCCAGCTACCAAGCGAGAATGATCAAAACTTGTGAGCTTCAGAAACTACAATCAGCCACTTGCAGATCAAAATCAAGATCAGTCTTCAGAGTTCTTCAACTGATTTGCATCAATCGAGATCAAGCGGTCACGCCCTCGAACAATTCAAGTCATTAGGAGATTGAATCAGAATATCATCTCATTGTATTAAATTCAGATATTGTACTCATACATACAACATTAATACAAAATTAAATTTATTTTTCAATTTCTTATCTAATTTATTGTAGACATAAAATTTGTGTTTACAATGGTCATGTCTTTATAACAACATACTCCCAAAAGTCACGTAGACAAAAATATATCAATATAATATGAACTACAAACACAAGCATAAAATCAAACATCCACTTGCAGAAGTACATATACATAAGCTACAAATGAACAATAAAATCAAGAGTGGGGTTTTAAATTGTTATCCTTGGATCTCAAACCTCTGGGCGGAGGGAAAAGAAAGTACCAAGTATTTCTGTATTTGTATTTCCAAGTATATATATGATATAAGCATTGTTATTATATTCTTAGGATCAAACAAGGAGAAATATGGAGCAGGAAAAAAAGGCATAAGATAATCAAAAAGATAACAACTATGCTTGGCATTTAAGAAGTCTGAACCATGGATTCAAAATGTGGCTGAACCGCGATGAAACGGCTGTGTTGGAAAGGTTTTAGAGTTTAGTGAACCATGTTTTCGTACCGTGATTGCCACGGTATGGAACGTGGTTGCCTTATTAGAGCGATTTTACCGTGCTACCACTGAAACTGCATTTTGAATCCTTAGTCAGAACAACTTCAAGTTGAAGTCTGACGATGCACATCTCACACTCACAGAAGAGCAGCAAAATACACAACCACAGCGCGGTAATTGTAATACGAAGTAGTCAAAAATATAAGTTTGTCCCAGGAAGTATTGCAGGTATCTCGCACAAGAATTAGCACACAAGAATTGCTAAGAAGCCAGATTAGTTAAAAGTTAGTCCATAAGAAAAACACAGCCCAAAGCAATCGCCTAAGTTGGCCGGCTCAATATAGTGGTCCTATGATGAACCACCCCAACCATCTTAACATAGGCAGAGACCAAGGGAGGCCTGCTCATTTAGCCATACTACTGACATTAAGAAGGAAGGGGTACAAAAGCAGGTACAAATCTCCGAACACAGGTAAGTTGTACAAGATCGATGAATAGTGCACGGGCTCTACCGCCCAATCTGGACAGGCAAAAATCAAAACCCAAAGAATCCACAAAGATGACCAAATAAGCACACGGTATGCAGATCTTGCAGGCTGGATAAATAGAATGCAATTAGACATTGAGCTTTGAATCTACATCTATCTATCTACTAAATCAATCTCTAAACAAAAGCCAATCCCCTGATCTACTAGTCCAGCCTCGGCAAAATCAAAAACAAATTCTACACTAACCCTAAATCCTAGCAAAGGAGTGAAAACTCTGTGATTATAACAGATAGTAGCCACAACTTACCCTAATCTCAGAAGAATTGATAAACAAACAAATATACCATTGCGGCTTACTATGAAGACAGTGCTGAGAGGTAGGTAGCTCCAGCAGCAAAAGATCAGGGAACCCAGAGAAAACCCAACAATCACACTATCCAAAGAACAATAACTCCTCAACCTTTCCCCCCTCTTTTCCTCTTCTTGCCGCTCTTTTGAGACTTCGTTGTGCTTGGGGACTTGGCCTTTGTGGTCTCGGGTGCTTTTGTTGGTTCTGGTGACTCCTCTGCATCTTCAGCTTCCACCTCCTTCGATGATGTAGAGGCTTTCCCTTTGCCAGTGCCACTAGAATTCGACTTGGCACTAGCCTTTGGGGTTTTCCCCTTGGACTTGGTAGCACCCTTAGGTGTCTCTTGCTTAGACTTGTTAGCTCCTCTAGGCACCACATCATCACCTTTGGACTTCACATCTGATTTTAGTGCCTCCTCGGATGATTTATTTCCAGCTTTTATATCTTTAGATTTTCCAGCTTTATTCTCATCGGATTTACCAACACTCTTTGAAGATTCCTCCTTGGATTTGGTTTCTGCTTTATTGTCATCTTTCTGCTTACGAACGGACTTGGGTGAAGGTTTTGATTTGCTGGATGAAGCTCCACCCCTGATAGGCAGCAAACAAGCTTTAGAGTGCGAAGCAATTAAACAGAAGGGAAATAAAGACCACAACACTACTCACTTTCTAGCAGTTGTTTCAGTCTTCCCCCGCTTACTCCCCTGATCTGCGTTAGTCTTTCCCTTCTTTGCTTTAGGCCTACAATACGACCAAATAAATGAGATGGAACCCTGAACCGACCGACAAACTGATTCACAGAAGAGAAGCCAGATGATCCAAGACTTCCAACTGAATCACTGGACTCCTAACTACATATGAATAGCCAAAAGAGCAAAGATTCCACAGAATCACTGGAATCTGTTACCCAATTGTAAAAGGTGCGCAAAAGAATGGCATTTTAAGGATCTGCATGAAATTTGACATTAGCAGATGATACAAGACATACGTTTCAGCAGATTCATCCGGACTTTCCGCATCGCTTGCATGTCCCTGTGAACAAGATGCATCAGCACACATTGCGAACTGTGACATTATGCAGCTAAAAGAAAAGGCAACCTAACCTGATCGAGTGGGGTGTCATCATCAAGTAACTTCCACCGTTCCTTTGCAAGTTTCAATATCTCCACATCCCCGTCGATATACACGATCTACATGCAAATACAATTGATTACTCAGATCAAAATGCACAAACTAATTTCCTCCGCGCTGCAATGAAGAAGGGGTGCCACGAATAGGCACATAGAAAATCAAATCACCTTATGTTTTATTTTAACAGGATCAAAGGACTCAACAATCCCTTCATAATATCTGCAAAATATCAGAATGAAAAGAAACGAATAAACAAAGTAATAGATGCACTTAAAATCGGTAACAAGTCCTCAAAAAGACAAGGATTGGACAGGACATTAACAACAACCAGCTCATGAGTTCTCCAGCATTACCATCACTATGTTGTTTTCTGTGTTCTCTTTTCTATAGCCAAAAACCAAAAAGAAGGGGAATAAAAAGCCACAAATGACCAAAAGCAGTCCCATAGGTCCAGCATTTCAATGCATGACATATACAGGTCAGCTTAATTACCAGGCGCTTAATAAATAAACAGCAGATTTTTACTTGCCAGGGAAGATGTCTTGTACGACAGAGACAACAAACAAAAAATGAATCCTCCCAACCCCGATCTGAGTCGTATTGACAAAACATGCATTCATCTATACCTTTTGACCAGTCAAATTCATTTTCAACAACCAATTGCAGCCTTAGTTCCCTGGAAAACCATTTTCAACCAGCACCATCGGTAAATAAATATTATGCTATTTTTATATATTCCCAGGATTCGGCAATACAAAATGAAAGGAAAGCTTACACCAAGAATGCAAAGAAGATCATCTCTGAAACACACATGCCTATGTCAATATGCTGAAGTATGAACTGGAGACCAACGAAGCTCAAGTAACCATAAATTTGAAAAGATCAAACAGCATTCGACATGTGAATGCTAAGATCCTATATAAAAATAACAAAATAAGAATACAACGATAATTCAAAATGCAACGCAATGCATGCTCACAGTTCACAGAACGAAAAACTGAAAAAGAATAAATTACATGGTGAGAAAACGCAGAGAAGATTGCTGCGAAGAGACGGAGAATTTTATAATTTAAATCTATGATAGGTCATGCAGGAGGGCAATTGAAGGCAGAAGACCTATCACAAACACTTACGTTTTGTCAGCAGGCCACCAAACTTTAATTTTTGAACCAACCAATTCAGCACCATAAACCTTGGTATCAGATGCCTGAAAATTTAAAGAAAAAGCCATATAAAGTTTTGGTACAAAAATGGATGAACACTAGCTCTGATGAATGTTTGACAGGAACAGAGCACATCAACACAAATATATACCAATAGTAAAAGTAGCACCAACAGTAAAATATGGATTTCTAGTGGTATACATGTCAACAATATGTCGCAACATCGTATTCTTAGCCTGTATGACCCACCTAGTATTCCAACAAGAATCAAGCATATGTTATTTTGCATGAATAGTTACATTTGACTTGTGCACATTCAAACTCAAACTCCAGGCAGATGACCCTTATTGGGCAATTACTTAAGATTTGCATACCGTACAGCAAAATGTTTGAAAAGCAGCAGCACAAGAGCATTGGTGCTAGGTTGGACTTTAGGGTAATGGTTTGAATGGTCTAGTATAATTTTGGAAATTCTTAACAATAAGAGCTTACAATTGAACAGATTGGTGGCACAAGCAAAATCCACACTATTAGCACCAAGAAAGGACAAATAAAAGCATCATGCTGCACATGATATAATTTGAATATTCATCAATGTCAAAGATGTCAAGATAAAGCATCCATAATCTTCCTACAACTTCTGCTTGACAGACTTCAGATCTAGTTGCGAAAATATTCAAGCATAAACTCTTTTTCACATCAGACTCTACAAAAACAAAATGCTTAATATGGGTTAGTTATTTTGGAATTCCTCATTGCGTCAACAATCAAAGCAAACCCTGTACAATGCATAATATACTACATAGAAATGCAAATGTAATTATCACCAAAAGGGACTACCAAAACATAATTGTGCTAACATACTTTTTCTTCGCCTGGACTTTGTTTTCTCTTGGAGCCTGCCTTAGACGTTTTCTCCACATCACTTTCATCTTTACTTGATTTTGCAGTGGATTGGGGCGCAGGTTTCTGAGAAAATCATCAAAAATATTGATACACACAAGAAAATCACTTAACAAGATTAAAGAACACCATCATGTAACGAGAACTATTAAGGTTCCAGAGAGTACTTTTGCCTCGTCTCTTGATGGAGTTTTTGCAAGATCCTTTGCCGGAGTTCCTTTCGCTTGTCCTTTTTTCTTCTTATCTTCACGTTGGCTACTACCAGCTTCAACCTTCTTTCCAGACTGCTTCACTGATTTTGTATCCACCTTGGGGGTGTCTTCATGTTTCTTCTTCGACGTATCAACAGCAAGAGGGACACTATCATCCTTTTCTGCTGCAGAAGACGCCTTTTTGCCCATGCGCTTCTGTGATTTAGACTCTGAAACACTGGTATCTTGTGTTGTCTTCTTTGTATCAGATTCCTTCTTAGAATCAGCATCACCTGCCAGCTCAGTTTCTTGCACCAAGTCTTCTTTTTTCTCTGGCTGCTCACTCTTTTTCAAATGATTTTCATCAAGGCTTCCACTAGGAGACGGTGAGGGGACATCAGCAGGCTCATTCTCCGATTTCCTTGGTGAGGAAACCTCAGCACCAGGCCCTGTTTCATTTTCAGCAGGTTCCACAGTAGCATCTACAGTACCTTTAATCTGCGCACTGTCAGCATCCTTGCTATCTTTTTCTTCATGCTCAGGATCCTTCAATACCTCTTTGTTATCCATCAAGGGAGGTTCAGAAGGTTCTGGTGTGCTCCTTGAAGAACTTATCTTCCTCGCCTTTCTTTTGTTAGACTTTTCTGGCTTAGAATCCGACTTGGCCAGTTCTTCAGCATCTACACTCTCAGCATTTGTGGTGGTTGGCTCCTCAGCAGCTTCAACCCCATCATTAGCATCATGATTTTCGTCCTTGGAATCATCATGGATCGCTGAAGTCTCCTCAATATCCTTTTGAAGGTTACCATTGCTCATAACAGATTTCGGCGATCCAGCTGTGGCTGGACCAACTTCTTCAGAAGGAGGAGCATCATCTAGAGTTTCCATAGCTACCTGACAGCAGAAAGTAAAGGCTAGTACAGTCCATGGGAAACGTATCTCCCATCTCATAAGACAATAATTCAAGAGGTCAGCATACCTCGACTGCTTTTTCTGTAGGTGCATTGGCCAGATCACTTTCCTCTGCCTGATTATAAATAAATAAATAAACAAACAGTCACTCATCATATTAAGTGCATTTCCCTAACCAAATCGTCACAGAAGAGTAATCAACTACCACTTATCGCGGCTCCAAGGCTATGACAATTTTACAGATAACAGGAGAAAAAGAAACAAATGATAAGTTACAAAGAAATGCACCTAAGCTCTAACTCAAAGTCTGCAAAAATAACTTCTTTTTTTTTTTTATCAGGAAAAAAGTCTGCAAAAATAACTTTAAGACATAAGAACAAACGAGGAACAGTTTCAGGCTAATGCAACGATCACATGAATACAGCAAACATAGAATAAGTGTTACAAAACAAAGATTTTGTTTTTTCTTTACGCCCACAGAAAAGAAAAAGGGTACTTAAATTTTCTAAGTAGATCACTGAAGATAACCAAAAAAATCCACATTCCAGTCCCCAATCCCCATGCAACATTTTCCGAACATAGGGCCCTCTTCCCTTTAAAT
Organism: Selenicereus undatus; assembly: GCA_017589665.1. Classification (NCBI taxonomy): domain Eukaryota; kingdom Viridiplantae; phylum Streptophyta; class Magnoliopsida; order Caryophyllales; family Cactaceae; genus Selenicereus; species Selenicereus undatus. The sequence continues at coordinate 10,632,254 of JACYFF010031952.1, forward strand.
GGGGACATAACCCTCCTACGGGTACCCAATGACCTAATACTGTGACATGTCGCTTCAAATTACAACTTAAACATGTTAAGATGTTACACAAGCGCACGAATCAGGACATAAAACTACACATTTTGACAAAACGACCTCAAATTCACCCTACTTCATAATATGTATGCAAACACTTCTTCCACACAGTAAATCCATTGTCTGTACATGCCCATCTGGCCATCCACTCCACCACATGCCTACCCCCCCCCCCCCCCAAAACAACAAAAAAAGGGCTGAAGGGTGCTAACTTTGCCCAGATTGTTCACTTCGTCTGGGATACTAGAAGAAAACTTATCGACAAAAGATGATCATACACATGAAGACATGTCAAATTTCAAACTGTAGATCTTCAATTAGCAGCAATCACATAACAAAAGCCAAACCAAACCAATAACTAGCCCACTCGTTCATCATACGTGGAGAGGAATACAATACCAAATTTTTGCTCGCAGCATCCCCATCACTAGGCTCAACAGCTTCAGATCCCATTTGGCAGACATTTGCCACAACCTTGCAATAATCATTTACAGAAGCACCCCTAGACTTCACAGCTGGTACCAGGTAAGGTTTGAGCTTATTAGCACATTTCTCAATTACATTCTCAGCAAGCTGGCGAGCAATTGGCAGGACTTCCTGAACAAAAGATGGAGAGTATCAACAAATTGTGGAAGGAAAGGAGTAAAAATAAAACTAGTGGGCATTAAGAAGAAAACTTACCTTGTCCTGTATTTTAAGGAAGTCAAGGATAGATGAAAGAAGATCTACTGATATATCCTCACTTTCTTCCAAGACAAGGGTCATAATTGTCTCCATCGAGGAAAACACATTTTCAGAGTGATAGTCCCTGGGCGTAGAAAATTCTATCAGAAACAAACAACTAGTCTAAAACACCATAGATTGAGAACACTTCATTAAGGCGATTTCAGAATTCCGAAAATTCTGCAGCCCATTAAACAGAGTGTCAACAAACAGAAGCTGATAAAAGGCAGAAGAAGAAGGCTTCAGCTAATGTTGTCAGTCAACTTTTGGTGAAACAGAGCAAAATTAATGTTGATAGAATCCACCAAATATCCTCCGTTTTTCTCTTAGAATGAATGTAAATGACCATGAACACTTCAAGACAAATATACACTCCAGGATAAAATGAAGAGAAATACTTAGAAACACATGAATTGCTAGTGTAGGTAGAATTAAAGTCAAATTATCATCAATTGGATGAATTACATCAAAAAATGTATCCAGCACGATAGCACAAATAAGCCATAGTATCTATCCGGAAACGCATTCAAAAGGCTAGAATAAAGCCATTCAACAGAGTGAGGATGGTGGAAACAGAATAGCAGCCAATGACAGGAGTCTTCACAAATACTTTCCCTTGCCCCAAAACCCCAAGAAGGAAAAAAAAGAAAAAGAAAAAGAAAAAAAGAGGAGAGGGCAAGGTAGAGACATGAACACATGGGAGGGACGACGTCAAACAAGACAGCCTTCACAAATACTTTCCGTTGCCCATCATGATGAAATACTTACCATGCGTTTCCAATACTTGTGTATGCTAGTACTTTTTTGGTCGTGCATGTATTGGTCATTATGTAACTTATTGTTATTTGTGGTGATGCGCCTTTCCTTAATGTTTTATTTACTATTATGGATTGCTCTTTTTTTTCTTTTTTGGGTACCAAAAGATTTTCAACTACAAAATGCTTTTTCAAATCTTTTTGTGAGTCTATTGAAATCGGCCTCTTTGTAGGTAATGATACCTGCAAAGGTAAAACCGCTTCTATCTAGATCTTCCCAGACCCTGTGCAATCGGGCCCCACACTAGGAGTTGTTATTGTTGATGTCATTGTTGTGTTTGACTCAAGATCAGGCCCAACAGTGGACCCAAGAAAGTCGCAACATATAACAAATTGAAATTAGCCAAATCATTATCATCACCCCAACTTTCTTCCTTCTTACAACAGGTAAGACAGCTTTTATTTTACATTAAAGGTAGGGGAAAATACAAATAATGAATGAAGCATCAGTGGGGATTTGTACCCTCCTGCTCTGTGGAAGATGGTATCCAATCAACACAGAGCAGCCCAACCAACAAGAAGATAAGTGTGGAGTACAAAAGTAAAGAAACATGTCTTAAGAAACAAACAACATCCTCCCCAAATACACCTCTTTTTTGGGGGGGGGGGGGGGGCAACATCAGAATCAGAACCTGAAATGTGTAGAACATAACAGAATCATAAGATAACAGGAAGCTGGAGAAGCCTGTTATCCACCATATAAAAATAAAAAAAATGAGAAACTTTTTAAAAAGCACTTTAAAAGACTTGAAAAAGAAAGATTGAAGGCATCATAAAAACAAACAGCCATATAACAAGAAAAGAAGGCAGTTTTTTTTGCGAGGGAAGGGCGAGAGCCCACTAGCATGCACCAATCATCAGTAAACATAGTTGTCAGCACTAAAAAGAATGCTCATAAGTTCCTACCTTATAGATCTAAAGAAGTGTTGAAACATTTCGTAAATTAATGCATCACATTCAAGATCCAGCATCACCACACATGACCTCACTTTCGCCACTGTCTCCAGAATTGAGGTTCTTTTGATATATGATGGACTGTTTGTGTCATCCAGTTTCTCAAAAGATGATACGATCAATTGAAACACTTCCTAAACACCACAGGAAAGAAAATTCAGCATATGACACGGTCATATCATAGAAATACGTCACACAAACAACGACGATGGGACAGAGCTGAGTTGCAGGCAGAATAGTAATTAATAGCAGCTCAAACCTTCATCTGATCATCATCATAAGGCGCATCTGGAGCTGTAATCCTTGTTATCTCACTGATACATGAAGCTACAGAAACTTTCACATCAACATCTGAATGTCTGAGGAGGTCCTTCGCTATTAGTGCTTTTGTTGATGGAGAGAGTGCTTTCTTCATTGACTCAGATGGTGATTGCTCTACCCGGGTAAGAAATCTTTCAACCCGCTACAAGAAAGAGACGAAAATAAGCCAAAATCACTCTCGAAATTATATAAAGAAGGAACTCTTATGATCTGGTTGACCGGCACAAGTTATCCATCCATTATCCAAAAATGAGTCAACACCCAACAGCACTCATACATAGTGTTCCACAATATGTGTATCAGTGTATAGGAGTTACTATGACATATCAGTCAGGCCATAAACTGTAACCGAATGACAAAGGAAGAAAGAATAGTCGTAACATCGGGTATTCATTGTCGTACGAGCACTTTTTCCTACCAAGATCATTGTAGTTGCAAAGACTTAAAGTCGAAAGGAATGAGACACACATTCCAAATTTAATGGTCCAAACCCATCCAAAACTGAACTACTCCACCAACGGATTGCCTAGCAGGGTTTCTGGTAGAGAATCGTTTTAGGCCAGGCTGGTCCACGCACTTCTTCAGCTATAACATATCTGGATTTTGCCAGTCTTGCATGCCTACACAATGGTAAACCGCGATAGTTTAACAAGCACATATCCCCCTCTAAAGAAGCGGTTGACATATCTGAATCAATAGTGAATAAAATGCACCACATCCCTACAAGGAGTACAATTCTTGTTCTTCTCTGTACAAAATTGCCTGCAACTTTCTTTCAGCCTGTTAATTATTTTTTGCATAAGGAACCCTTGATCCTCTCCTTCTTACTAATTTAAATCTTGATTAAACCCACCAACAGGCTTTCCTACCTTCTATTGATCATTAATAAAGTTCTGATATAGATTACAGTGAGCCCAAAAAAAGGGTTAATGTGCACATGCCCATATCTCAGGCAGAGTTCCTCCACATCCTTGCAATTCACTATGCTTTCACAAGAACACCCCAACAAGGCATGCCTGCACTCGAATGGCCAAGATTTTCTTGCAATTCCCTCCACTAGTTTCTCCAACACCCCCACCCCTCTCCCTTCCTTGGGGAAAAAAGCAAAAAAAGGCAAAAAGACTGAAACTTAATTCCTAATCAAGGAAACAAAACTAATGTAGAACATAGTTCAACTTTGCATAGAAATATACCGGTTACATGGAAAAGCTGAATTGAGAATCCTCGCTTGCCCTTATAGTGGGCTCCATTTCAAAATAACATGATAACAAAAAAGGGTTCACAAGAAAGCATATTCCTCCATGTGACTCCCTCCATAACCAGCCCAATTAAATGTTAGCGGCGTGACGATACGAAAAAAGAGATCATGCTACAATACAAGCTATCAAAAATAAACAAAGTATAATAAAACCCACAAATTCGAGCACCAATGTTGAGCAAATATGTGGGAGAAAATCCAAATACAAACCATGAAAAAGCATTCAACAAAGTAAGATTGAACTAAAGGCTCGCTAATAAACTCATGCAAATGAGAAAAACAGCAGATGAAGATCAAAAACATTACCCAATAACAGTATAACATCCCCTGGCCCCCAACCACAACAAAAAAAAAAACACACTCGAAAAAAAAACCACCAATTAAACTACTATGAAATCAAAAATAGCACGAGAAACCCTAAAATCCTCATGATGGATCATAAACCGAAATCGGACTTACATCAAGCAAAGGCAGCAGCTCCGAGGCCGAAGACGGAGGTGAGAGAAGCGCTTTCCCAGCTTCCATGAGCTGCTTCTCCAGCTCTTTTTCCGATAGCGCCATTTTTATACCACAAACTCAAAATTTTCTTCTTTAGATCTCTCAATTTCCACGCATCTTCACCACCATCGGAATCCTAGAAACCCTACCCCCGAAAAAAGGGATCACTCACCATTAACAACTGCAACAGAAAATCGAACTGATCTTCACAGAACTACGTACAACAAATCACAAAATCAGAACTCCGTCTTCACGATAGAGAGAGACAGAAGAGAGAAGAAGAGAGCGCGAAAAAGAAGATAATTTTTTTTAGTTTTTTTTTGTGTGAGGGATGAATTTGCGAGGAGAGAGAAAACTAGGGTTTGTAATTGTTTTCGAATTTCGGATTTAATTTTTGGGGCAGAGAGATACAGAAAGGAGAGAGAAACACACCTCTCAGTAGCAGAGCAAGGATTTATTGCCTGTTTTGTTTTTTTTTTAGGTCTTTCAAATATTGTCTGGAGTATTTTGCTTTTGGCAAAAATTAATTCTAATAAATTAATGGGAGAACTTGAAATAAATAAATGCTAAGTCCTGGAGATTTGTAAAATCTTTGGCGGATTTTACTTGGGGTTTAGTGTTTATACAATGCAGTTGAGGAGGATCTTGGAGTCCGAAGAGAAAGAGTTAGTAATTAAGTAATTTGTAACCAACCAAGGGAAATTCATTCATTCATATATTCACTTTTGAAACATCATAAACAATTATATCATAAATTTCAGGACCGTCATTTTCTAATCAGATTTTATCGCCCACTTTAAATTGTTATAGTCGAGACATCATATGTGCAGTTTGATTACCACTTCTTTAAGTAAACTGGAAGCAATAAGAAAGGAAATCTTTGGACAATCTAAAGCAACCTTTTAGGCCAAAATTAAATTGCTCTTTGTACCAAATATAACATGTTTGTCGGTTTTATTAATTGTTACGCTTTAAATTGCTCTCTGTACTACTTTGCATCTTTGGTATGATACTTATTATCTAATTTCTTTCTTTGTTTCTATAATACGATATTATCCTCTGGACTAACCTGACTTAATATAATTCAAATTGCACTAATATAGAAAACTTTGTCTATAACTGATGTAGAAACTTAATAGTGTCTTACCTAATTTACGTTTGTTAGATTATTTGTATTGACGTATGATAAAGATTTAAAGATATATTATTTTCTAGTTTGAAGCAAACAGATATTTTTCCAGATATACAAAAATATAGCTCTTATTGCCATATTAATTGAGCATTAATAATTTTATCCATAAGATACTTTAATATACTCTTTTTGGGCCTTTTAGTTTACCTAATTCATAATACCCATCTCATTCTATTAAGGGGGTGTTTGGTGAGAAGAAAGATAATGGAACTTGAAACCTGGGGGTTTTAAAACCATCCCAAAACAAAGGAACTTGAATCCCCTCACTTCTGGCGACTAACCTCAACCATTGTCCTATTCTCACAACTTGCAGACCAGAGAGAGAGAGAGTTGGCGACTGACCGACTGTCCACCACCGGAAAATTCGACATCCGGCGACTGTGACTATACTTCACCGCAGTCGATCTCCCCTGGGTTACTGGGTTTGTGGAATTTAAAGGGGTTTTGGGAATTTGCACAGATCTATCCTCCATTTATCACCAGCAACTACGACATCGGTGACGGCCACTCTTGCGGCACTGGCAACGACCACTCTCTCTGTCAATTTCGATCTCTAATGAGTTTGCATTTCTGGGTTCGTGGGTTCATGGCTGGGAAGCTGGGAAGGATGAATAGTTGAACTTTCTTTTAAAAAAAACAATTACTATATTAAAAACTTTCTATCCATATGCTGAAAGATTTTGATTTCGAAAACCTTAATTCTAAAGAATAAAATGAATGTAAACTTCTATATGAATTTCTTATTAAAAAAAAGTGGTGTATAAATAAATATAAATATGTTAACAAAATAAACGTTTCAGGATTGGAACATCAAATGGTTAGAAATAACTTCTTAGAACTTCATTTTTAACAAAACAAAATAATAAAAATTAAAACAATCATTCGTACTTCATATAATATTTTTAAAATAAAAATAGAGTTGATTTTATTTCAAACTGCTCACCAAACAGCAAGAACTGGAACCTGATTCCATTATAGTTTTCACCAAATAATTGGGTTCAGGATTTAAGTTCCATACACAACCCCCCAGGATTCAAGTCCTGATTCCATTCCATTCCAGTTTTCGTCACCAAACAGGAACAGTTAAATGAGATGTTCTGAAAGTAAACTTCTTCCGTTTTCTAATTGAAGAAAACAAAATAAAGAAGATATTTGCATTTCTTTTGCGTACATTATGACGTAATATTATCTATCTCATATCAAGCATACTACAAATTTTACATTGAATTTGCATTAGTTGCCACTATGTTTTCCTTTTTCTTACTGTTCACTAGAACTGTTTATTATTCGGTCCAGATCCGAACTGGACCATGCTAAGTCGGTTCGATCGTCGATCCTGTCTTTTTTCAGTTTCGATCTTTGGTCCTATGTAATGTGGAAAAGAGTTTGTGAGGATGATTGTGAGAATTTTTAGTTTTCTCTTTTCACAATCCCCAAAAAAAATCCACCAAAAAGGTGAAAACGTGAATAACTAAAAAAAGTTTTCTAATAAACAAATAAAAAAACATAACCATTTTGTCCTCGTTAACGAACATGGAACAAACCGCTTTGCATCCTGAATATATGAGGAGGGTGGAGACTCATATAGAAGCGGAAGAATGTTGCAATTAATTTCAGATAAAGAGAACCATGAATTATTGGACTGCGGGAAGTTGTTGGGAAAGAGAGGTAGAGAAGCAATTACCTGTAGAAAGTAGGGCTGGCAAAAATTCGGGTTCGGATCGATTTAGGTGTGGACAAATCGAACATTCGGATAAAAACTTCATACCCCAAACCGTATTCAGATTATCAATTGGACACTTTGACCAGACCTGGACCTAAATGTTCGATATCCGAACCCGATTGTCCGGATGTCCGCATTTGTGACATGATTTGTAGACATTGTGACCAAAATTTGTTGAGACCGAACCCAAACACAATTTTTCAAGGTCCAAATCTGGTTCTCCGAAATTACTTTTATTAAATTTTCTAGAGAATTTGGATCAAAATTACACATAAATCTAATTCTCCAAATTGTTCGAATTTGTCCAAATCCGGAATGGTTTAAAAATATGGACAACATGAACCCAGATGACAAACACAAACCCGACTCAGATTTAAATTCGGACATGACCGGTTGTCTGAATTTTAAATTCGAATAAAAATTTTGTGACCATACCTGGTTTTTTCGGGGTTGAACAATTTCAAGTAATCAGGTTGGGCAGATTTTTTCCAACCCTAGTAGAAAGCGTGGGATAGACGGAAGGGAGGGCTAAATAATGTAATTATCAAATTTTAAACGTTAGAAAAAGTATAATTCTTTCAACGGCTAAGATGGATATGATATATTAAGAACGGTGTAAGATGAAATTGACTTCCTAAAATTAAGGGGAGCAAAGTGTTGACAATATTTGTTTAATATATAATATATTAGATTTTTTGTTTGGAAAAAGGCCTGCAGGATCTATTCCTCAAATCCTACTAATGTTTCATATTTATTTATCTTTTTTAGTTCTTATTCCTTACATGACTCTTGTCAAAATTCGTATGTTTATATTGAATTCCTCGATTGACTGGCAATAAATTCTTATAAATAGATTCCTCCCCCAAATTTATTGATTGTTGATAGCAGTGGCCCCATTGCTCGGAGTACTTTTATGTAATTTCATCGCCATAATTTCATCGCTTTAGATAAGAATCTGTCTATTCCTCTCGCTAGCTTATTTTGCAATGGTTATTTCTCTAATCAAGTCCGGTTTATAGATTTTTCGATGTCATGAATGAACAATATAAGATTATGCAACCTATCAATCACAATAGAAAAACAAAAGGAGAAATAGAATTTGGAGGTGTTTGGTAAACAGTTTTTTTATCAAAAGAGTTTTTCGGATCAGAATTAACTGTTTGATCTAGTCAAAAAATTAATTTAGGTGTTTGGTAGAATAGCTTTTTGGGTCCAAAAAACTAATTTAAAAAGGCTAATTTGATTAGCTTCTTGGAATAACTTTTGGGAGAATTAGCTTTTTGTCTCACAATTTTGTTAGAAACAGCTAATTTCACCAAATAATTTTTCCATAAACAGCTAATTCAAACAGTTAACAGTTAATACAGATAGCGAACAACTCTTTGTCAAACAAGACCTTTGAAACCTAATATATTCGGTCCTTTATATTAAGCTATTAATCACTGCATTAAGGTCTTTTCTTTTTACTGCTTCTCAACTTTGTGCATTAATATGTTTTATATTGAGCTACGTTTTTCTTTTGTTGTCAGTTAAATCATGTGAATAACTTTGGTCACTTATCTCCGAAAATTTCGTTACCCAAAGCAAACCCAAAAAAAGGAAAACGATGCAATAGATGCGTCAACGTAAGAGATACTGCATTTATGTACACAATGGGTGTATCGACAAATTCAACTTATTCTTCAAATTAGAGATGTCAATTATATTCGAGTTCGAAGCACATTCAATGTGATCCGATCCGAGACAGAATCATCCGATTTGAATCCAAGAAAAAAAATTTCAAGTTCAAGTCCGGTAAAAATAATCCGAATGGGATTCGGAGGGCAGGTAGCATTTGATCTAATATTTCAATCTGATCCAATTATTTTATTAAATAATTAAAATTCAGATCTAAAACTTTGCAAATCTAAAATCTACAATTCAAGTTCAACCTCCAAGCTCAACCCTAAATTTTTCACTTTAAATTTTTGATTTTGCAAATATAAAGTCTAACCTTCAAACTCAATTGTAAGTAGCTAAAATTAACTCCCATTAGTCACACAGCCTCTCTCTCTCCCTTCCCCCCCCCCCCCAGTCTGACTTCAATGTTGGTCGGCCGGGAGCCGCCCGATTCCCTATCATTGCACATTAGTGTCATTTGCCTAATTGTCAGCCTCCCCTGAGCTTAGTGTTAAGTGTCAAAATATTTGGTTGGCATGATAGTAAATCGCATGTTATCGTATTGATAAGTACAAAGAATAAGTTTGAAAGGAAAAACACAATACACAATAATTGTGGGGAAAAGAATTGATCTGGTTCGAATTAAATCCGACTCCAATCCGCTCAGATTGGATTTGGAGGTTCCCCTTAGTTTGTCAAATCGAATTCGGATCGAATTTTTGGATCTGAAACATAATCAGATTCAGATTCGGCTGTTTCAACATCTGATCTGAATTTGATCCATTGTCATCCCTACTTCTAATTGTTGATTCCTAACGTTATCTATAGTTGCAAATAGGTTTTCCCATTTTTGTATGGTATGATAAAATCAAGATAGGCTGCCTACAATACATTCCATGGGTGAGTCCCTTCCCCGAACCCTACGTGAGCGTGGAATGCTTGTACACCGAGTTGACATTTTATTCTTGAATTATTATTTGTTTCTCACAATACCGAGTAATAGGTTAGGTTGGGTCGCTATTTTTAATTGATTTTTAATATGGACAAACGCACAAGGTTATAATGAAAGTAGAGGTTTGTGTACATATGTGGAATTTGTTGTTGGAAGACTAAATCATGTATGAAAATACTAATTTATACTTCTATTAATGTAAAATGATTATTGTTACTTATACTAGCAACCTTTTTTGAAGTCTGTGAACCATAGGTTGATTTTTTTTTTCTGTTTCTAATTTGAAAATTATGATAAGAAAGATTCATTTTTTAAGCAAATATGCGCATAATAGCTTATATAAGTACGATCTGAAAATTATGATAAGAAAGATTCATCTTTTAAGTAAATAGGCGCATAAAAGCTTATATAAGTACGATCGTTTGACTTCAAATCTTGAAGTTAACTTTTTGTTCTCTTTTGCCTAAATATTCACAGTTGAGTATGTGGACTTTGACAAAAATACATTGAAATATGAGTACATGTGAGTTTTAGCCCATGACAAATATTTTTATTTGGCATAAAAGAAACATAAGAATTAATATAGTATGTCTAGAAGGCTTCATAAACACACATTATTCAGGAATTGCCATTTAAATATCCTTACTTTTGTTGAAAGTTTACATGACTAGAAAAATGTAAATTATAGAGATATAATAAAGTTGGGTGTTAAATAGCATACGATGCCATTTCAACTGAACAATAGTTGATTATCATTTTTCCTCTGATAAGCCTAAAAGTTTTAAAAATTGTAGTGAAAAACTCATGTTAAATTTTAATTCACTAAAAAGTTATATCAATAGATTTATTTGTAGTATGTTATAGCATTCACAGTTTTTGGGGGTTAGAGATCATACTTTTTGATATACAAATTTGTGGTTGTTTGAATTGAATGATCTACTGGCAGTACGGCTTCCAGACATTTCCCCATAAAGACGTAGAACAAAGTTATCGGAAGTCAGAGTCGAAGGGATAAATCTGTTACAGCAGTCATTTTTATATAATACCAAATTCCTGAATTTCCTTCTTATATGAACTGCAAGGAAAAATGCATACAACTACAGCTGATAAAAGGGGTTGCTTAATCTATGGCTGCAGTCAGTGAGGATAAAACAGTCGGCGATCTCTGCAGCTGTTGCAGGTCCATGGGAATAGAGGAGGGTCAAGACAATAAGAATGTACGCATGTAATTTGGCACATCTGACAATAGATAAGAAGATCTGCCGGATATGGGCTCTGACAAGTGCAACAGACCGACTGGCGTGGTATCTGAAGCACAAAAACAAGCAAAGATGTAAGTCGAATTGGAATGTCACACTGACTTAATATAAGATATGTCATTCTAAAAGTAGGCATATGTTTCAACTAGGCCCTAGAACAAGAATCCTTGACTAAATAGTACTCTATATAAAAAGAAGTAGAGAACAGTTTATTGAGGCATTATGCATTATTCCATATAATCCACTTCGAAAAAATTATCCAAAGTTTTACTCATCAATGCCTGACAATAATATAAGAAAAAGATCCCATGTTTATATTTATGATGAGCAACGAAATCACCTCAGTATCAGGAGGACCTGCTCGACCCTCTGGCACAATGAATATGTCCTGTGTTGATGAAGGATCCGGAATGGACTGTGAGTAAATTTTCTGGTCCAGAGAGGCTGTGCCATCCACTCTTGTAATGCTGGCAAAACTGGCCTTGCATAAAGGACAAGTCGACTCCTTTTTATTTGACGCCTACACAATTCATCGGTAGGTCATTATGCTACATTTTTACAGCAGATAATTTAGATGATATCCGGACTCAGGCTAGACAACCTAAACTGAACCCATGTGAGGCCAGTCAGCTTAAATGGGTCATATGGTGAACTGTGGCTGCGATGGAAGAATGAATATTTGAGAAAGTATACCAATTATTCAATAACCTCATAGCATACACCAAGAGTTGACAACACATTGACATTCTTCCCTTGAAGCAGGAAGTAGAGCTGATGCTCGAAACTTTTCCTTGGTAATAACAGCAGAGATGTCATGATTTTCTAGAGAGGATAAGTAAGGGTGGTTTGTCTCTCAACAAGTTCTTTGGGTGCAGGGACAAGCATTGTTGTTACTTTGAGTTGCAACAAGAATTTCATAGTAGGAAAGCAAATTAGTGTAGACTATGGAAAAGGTAAGACTAGTCAATTAAGTTTACATACCATATGATCAGCCCAGTTCTGAATGCATGAGAAACAGAACCGATGTCCACAAGGCAGAACCCCCCTTGTTGAGCTAAATTCTGTCCAGCATATTACACATGATAGCTCTACTGATGTGGTCAATCTGGTAGAATGATCAACTAAATCCCTGTCATTTATTTGACCACTTGAATTATCGACATCCGGACTAATCTCATGCACATCTTCACCCTTGGGACTAGATGTATCAGCGTTTTGCAAGCTTGGGTCTCCAAGATTATCAACAACATTCAGAGGGTTGACCTTGTCATCTTCATTTCTACCATGGCTAGGAGAAGTCGTCTCATGCCTTCTGCTAATCTTTACTTCAATGTCATCCCTGAAGTCAATTGAACTGTTAGACAGGCTTGAAGGACTGCCCAGGTCACTGATGTTTGTCTTTCTTCTGCTCCGTTGCTCCACATCTACAGTCGCTGACCCATTGATGTTTCTTTCAGCATTCTTTCGGACAAGCCGCCGACTTCTATATGAAGATTCGGCCAAGCCTACCCGTACACGATGAACACCTGTTCCCTGCTTCATTGAAAATCCGAGTAAGTAAACTGACTTGTGCACAGCTCAAACAATAAGGACCGAAGGAAAGGATAGGGCCCTTTGCTTCTAAGCCTAGCAATTTGCAGCAGTAAAGAATCCACAAAGCATGATCGATTTTCTCGACTCTGTTTTTCATTCAAGTTCTCCAATCAATAATTGGAATTACAATTTCAGATTTTCTTTTGAAGGAATTCACCTGACATCTGTCAATTGTAGGGATCTGGGGCTCCCGGATAGGCCTTCTTTGATGTGCTTTTGGTTGCCAATCCTCTGCTGGTGTTTCCCTAGCCAGTTTTCTCTTAGACCTTTGCAGCGCAATATCTCTGATCCCTGATCTGGGAAACAAATTCTGCAAGAAATTGAGCATTAGTAATCTGTATGAATAAGATAGATTCAAGAAAAGGAAAAGGGACGGAGGGGAAAGAGCAGGTGAACAGATTAATACAAATTGCCACTAGAATTAGCAGCGATTATAACTTAGACGGCTCACTGGCATGGAAAGATTGCAACATTACATAATGAATCCGTACATAATTCAAACCCACTGCTTGATATTCAACCTTCTTTTAATTTGTAAAATGAGTGTTCCTGGTGAGATTATATTACCTCATCTAGTGACCAATCATCATCCCAGTCGTCATTTTCTATGTCATCAGAATCCAGATCAATCACGTCATTAAGACACTCAAGCATTTTTGGTTTCTTTGAAAGCAGATTATTTTCAGTCAGCAAGCCTGCTCTTTCTGTGAGAACTGGAAGGTTGAGAAGAGAACCTACTTCTTTCCCACTGCAAATGAAAAACAGAACAGAAACATGAGTAGAGATGCTGATAAAATCTTGAGCAGCCAGAAAGACTGTACCACAAGATAAGCTAGATACTATCGACACTGACTAGAACATGCTAACGTAGCTGCAAACAAAGGAACACTCTCTCAAACTGAACCAGGATTGAAAGGAAGGAAGTAATGACATCAATGAAATTCATGTGCATCAATGACTTTCAACAAATTTATCCTGCCCTATCACCTAATTTTCCGAGCATGATTGCTGCATAATAGATTGAGCTTGATTTCTAGTACAGAACTGTTGGATCTCTATTAAAAGGCGTCCTACTGCACAGCCTCAAATTATCAGGCATGACCACTACATGAAACATTCAATTCTGAGCCAGTATATGAACAGCACCTTTAGGTTTGTAGATGACCAATGTGACAACTTGAGATGCTTGTTGTTTTTCTTACCTTTGCAAAGAATAGGGATGCTCTGGAATACGTTTTCCTTCCTTAAAGCAGTCCTCAAGCCACCGATGATTGAGGATCATTGTTCCAAACCTCTTAGCAAGCTCATATTTCCTTCCTTGAAATTTCCAACAAATCTGAAAATCATAACATTTCTGTTAACAGCAACAAAGAATAGAGGCCCAATAGAGTAGAAGACGGTTAAGACTTAAGATATTACAGCTGTGAAATCATATGCACCGCCGCAAATGATTCTTTCAGTGTTCACAAGTGAGATAGCTATTTTATTGCTTACATGGGCAACGTATGTTTGGGGGGGGGGGGTTGTTTCAGCTTTATCCTAAATCGTACAGAGGCTGGTTCCATTACACATTAGCTTAAAAATTTTTGACTTGTTACCACAAAGAAAAAAAGCAGGGGACAATTCATAGATACATTTTGCTTTAGTGTACTCCAATCAAAGTTGAAAAAGATGCCCAAAATTGGCCAAAACCATTAAACTATCTAGCAAAAACTCATAAATTTGACCTGCTTCCCCATGCAACACCACCCCCATTTACAGGCCCCAACACCAAGTATATGGTACCTTATGGATCTCCACCTGAAGGGTTTCAACTACCATAGATAGAAAGTCCCAATCAGTACTAAGACACAAGCTCAAAATCTGCCTAAATTGGGGTTTGTAAGTTCATTTATACAACCCCCCCCCCCCCCACACACACACACACAAAAAAACAACAAAAAAAGTCTCAAAGAGAAGCCTGCAACCAAAATAACATCTTCATATGATTAGCCGAAAGAAAACCAGCACAGCTCTAAGAAGCAAGAGATAATCCCCCTCTATGGAAGGTGACGGGCTGCAAGCTGATAACAGGTCTTGCGTAATACAATCACCTACTCAAACTAATCACAGTATTTTCTTTGTTCCCCCCCCCCCCCCTTGTGAAACACCAATAAACAAAAATCAGTCCCCAAAGGAATTAAATTCAATGCATATTCCTTTAAAACTACGCAAGATCCTCCATTTCCCCTCTTCTCTTCAACTGACAAGTTCAACAGTCGTTTTTGTTCTTCGCAATCTCTAACTGCTAAGATCATTCATATTACAAAATTCTATTGTATCTTTTACACCTAAACCATTCTTGCAAAATAAATAAATAAATGAGGGAAATTGAGACAGTAAAAAGAATTATTCCAACAAACCTACCAAATGCGTAGCAGATCTGGACATTTTCCCGACGTAATTAGCACCAACATGATTGATTAACTTAATTAGCTTCATCCGCTCAGAACCATGATATCCACTGACCGTCACCACAATCGATTCCATTCCTTGAACCATTTCGGCGAATTCTGCAAACCCTAAAAATGCCTCAGACACTGCAATTCGCACATCATTCAGAACATATAAATCCCGAAAGAAAAACCCTAACTGAACAAAACTTTCTAGTCAATTACTCAATCACAGATTCAAATCAAATGATGAACAGATAGACGAATAAGAAGACTGAGGGGAAAGGTAGTACCTCTATCTCGTCTTCTGCTGGTATTGAAGTGACTCGAATCGAATATTG
Source organism: Selenicereus undatus (assembly GCA_017589665.1). NCBI lineage: Eukaryota > Viridiplantae > Streptophyta > Magnoliopsida > Caryophyllales > Cactaceae > Selenicereus > Selenicereus undatus. The sequence continues at coordinate 10,648,049 of JACYFF010031952.1, forward strand.
GGTAATGCCGGGAACTATGAAAATTTGAAAATCTTCGAGGGGCTTCTGCTTCTCGGATTGTTTTCTTTGGATTTGGATGTTGCGGATCTTAACCCAACTGGGCTTCATCCACATTTGTGGGCTTCTCTGTGCTCCCAAGAACGTTTTTTATTCCAAGGGCCTGTTCTTTTCGACGATAAATATTAATCGGTAAATAAGTGAATTTGATTGAAATTAATAGAAGGATGTTGACTAAGGCCCTGTTCTTTTCGTGGGGACACCCACCCACTTCTTCCCCTCTCTTTCCACTCTTTCCCACACTTAAAAAAAAATATCACTCATTCCCACATTTTCCCACTTCTTCTCACACCTACATAAAACAACCATTTCTCATATTTGAAATTTTTTTATAATTTACGTAATTGTGTGTACGAATAATCTGATAGCAATTATGAGCAGTTTTAATTTTTCGGATGTTATGGAACAGTTTTGTTTTTTTCTTTTTCATTAATTTTTTAATTTTTTAAAATTTTTTAATTCTATTTTTTAATTTTTAATTTTTTTATTTCTAATTTTTTAATTTTTTTGTATTTATTTTTAATTTTTTTAGTTTTTAATTTTTTAATTTTTCATTTTTTAAATTTTTTATTTTTTAATTTTTAATTTTTCGGATGTTATGGAACAGTTTTATTTTTTTTCTTTTTCATTAATTTTTTATTTTTTAAATTTTTTGATTCTATTTTTAAATTTTTAAATTTTTAATTTTTAATTTTTTTGTATTTATTTTTAATTTTCAATTTTTAATTTTTTAATTTTAAATTTTTAAATTTCTAAATTTTTAAATTTTAAATTTTTTTGTATTTATTTTTATTCTTTTAAAAAAAATTTAAATTATATATTTTTACTATTTTTTATTTTTTGTATTTTTTTAATTTTTTTATTCTAGAAAAACAACCAACGGAAAATTCCAAAAAAATAAAAAATAAAAAAATTTACCCAAAAATAAAAAATAATAAAATAACAAATAAATACAAACAAATAAAAAAATTAAAACAAAAAAATTTAAGAAAATTAAAATTAAAATAAAAATTAAAAAAATTAAAAAATTAAAATTTAAAAAAATTTGAAAAATTTGAAAAATTTAAAAATTTAAAAATTAAAAATAAAAAAATAAAACATAAAAAATAAAAAAAATAAAAAAACAAACAAATAAAAATAAAAAATAAATAATAAATAATAAAAATAAAAAATAAAAAATAAAAAATACAAATACAAATACAAATACACAAAAATAAAAAATAAACAAAGTAAAACAGAACAAAATAGAATAAACGAAAACAAAAAAAATTCATCATCATTAATTACTATCACAATAAAATTATTACATTATAAAACAAAAAAATATTAATAACTAATATTTCAACTTTATTCAACTACATTCAACTTTCACCCACACTCACCCACTTTTTCCCGCACTTAAAAAAAAAACTACAATCACCCACTCCTTCCCCCCCTTTCCCACGATCACTTATCTCATACCCCTCATTTTCCACTGAAAAGAATAGGGCCTAAGTTGAGGTGGGTATTTTTTATTAAAATAAGTTGAAGTGGGTACTTTTTTATTGAAATTAGTGATATGGGTTGAGTTTGGTAAATTAAGATTTTCCAACGAAAAAAACAAGGCCTAAACTTCCTAGTCAAATGTCACCTCATTTTGTTTTTTCCCGGAGTTTGATCCCCCCTTCTTTTTTTAACCTTTTCCACAATATATTTGTTTTTATTCTTCTATGTTATTGTCACAATATTACCTACAAACCTGTTGTAGCAAGAATGCTTAATTTTGAATTTCTTTCTATGAAAAATGTATTAATTTTAACAATAATAATTGTTATTATTAATAAAGATGTTCAAAATTTCCCTAACTACATTACTTACATCATCATCTAGCCTATTGTTATCGCAACTTTACACCTGACCATTGCTTCCCAGTGACCTTCTTAGCAGTTTATGGGCCATTAGATTGTGTTGAGTGTGTATACAAAGGAGTGGCCTGGAGAGCAAGGGGTGGAAGAGGGGGGAAAGAAAGGGAAATTGGGAAGGTAAAAAGGACATATAGGGCATAGTGACGATGGGCGGGGAATCTTTTTGGAAGGTTCCTTGCCATTTATGGAACCTATTAGTGTCGATGTGATAATAATTGGGCCAAAAAGGGGTTGTAGCAAAGGGATTAGAGAGCTATTGGATAAAAGCGGGATGACGACATTGGTGGTTGCAAGGGGAGGGGGACCCATGATGTTGCCAAGGTGATTGCTGGCGGGCAGGTGATGGCGGTGGTGGTTGGCATCTAGGGCTTGATTAGCATGGGAGTTTTTTTTTGGGGGGGGGGGGGGGGAGGGCCATAACTAACAACAACAACAACAATCACTTTGTACGAGAATAATTCAACCTTCAATTGATGCTCAACATTTAAGACTTTGAGGCATTTATTCTGAATATACCATAACTAAGCTGAAGACTCTTCGACTTGTCAATGCATGATAACGTCTTTTTATGGCATATACTCCTTTGCTTTGTCTACTATCACCATTTAGGTGTGCTAAATAGGGTACCACGTCATTTGTTTTCTAAATTTCAGGTGTATTTATTTTATTTGTAGATTCATGAATTGTAGACATATTTACTCACTAACTTGGTAGGTGATAACTTATTTATTATGCGTGGATAGTGTATTTTTGTTTGTTTCTTCAACAATGTCATTCATATGAGCTAAACAAAATTCGCTAAACAAAAAGGCCCATATAGCATTGGAAATAACAACGGAAAAAGACAAAATATGAAAGAAAAATTTAATTCATGGATAGAATTACCAACGAAATCAATCCATCGCCGAATCGGAACTCGCTAAGAGCTTAGCAGCGGAATCTATAATTTTGTCGCTGAACAACGATAGAAGGAGGGACGGATGATCGGGAAGGGCAAGGAGAGTTGGCAGGAATTTCAACGACGGATATAATTTTTCTTTTGCTAAAATGCGAGGAATCGGTATTTCATCGCTGTATTTGGATTTTTTTTTTAAATCGATAAGCGACAAAAATTCCATCGCCAATTTGTCACTAAATTTTTTTAAAAAATATTCGTGGACTTCGCCTTTTACAATATAGTTATGCATACCTGCAAACAATTTTGAAATAGTGCTTTCATGCAATACATCCTTCAAAAAGTATTTTCAACAGTTCCTAAGCCACAAGAATATCAAAATATCTCATACAAACCACACAATTTTCATGCAAACATATGTAACTAAAGTCACAAGTTTGCATAAATATTCTTGAAAATAGTAGTTTTTAACCAAACCGATAGACCATGGTTCTCAAACAAGTGCACATAGATCTAGGATGAGGAGCCAGGGACTCATGAATTGATCATATCCAAGGGTAGTGCCATCATTTTCTTTGTCCTCATCGTTTTTCTCATCCTCATCTTTGTCATTTTGTTGAGAATTAGCAACAGTAGTACTTGCAACTAGGGTTATTGCTACTAGTGGAGACCCGAATTTCATATAACCCACTTTGTATCAACAGTGAGTGTTGGAGAATTCCAGGTTAGTGGTGATTGAAGAAGGAGGAGGAGGAGGAGGAGAAGGAGAAGGAGGTTGAAAAATGGAGTTCCATTTAGGGGTTGTTTCGGGGCAATCCTTGATGAAATGCCTAGTTCATTGCTTCGATAATAGAGATGTGCAAAATAGTGTCTCCCTCTTGGGGTCTTGATGAGTGACTCTTGTAGTTGATAATTTCCCTGGGTTTTAGAGGTGCAGTATTACTATCATTTTCAGTAGAAAACAGTGGATGGTGGAGAGGAGATAAGCATGAAAATCTAGAGCGTAGACTGCGCAGTACTATCCCTTTCATCATGGGTTATTTTATTTGTAGCTTACTTATATAATTTACTAGAAAATTCATATAAGGAAACAAAAACAATTTTCGTAATTTCTTTATCAACTACTTTTTGTAATTGCTACCTTAGGATTGTAAATAAAAATAGATATAAATAATGATATTAATTTGATTTAATAGGATTCTACACATAAATTGAACATAAATTTGAATAACTATATATTTTTTTTTATAGTTTTTAAAGTATAAGTAAAATATTGACTAATTAATCTAATAAAAGGTAAGAATTAAAAACCAACCAAATGAAAAGGCTTCTCAATTACTGATGTGGATTTTATGTTCTAGTTTTAAAACCCTTCTTACTTGCAAGTGCACAAGGTTAATTGTAGACTAGCGAGTATAGGTTGTTGATCCCACGAGGAACAATAGCGATTTTTGACTTGGCCTTTCCGATTATAAAGAATA
>JACYFF010031952.1:10667385-10682897 GCA_017589665.1 Selenicereus undatus
TGGTAAAATGAAGGAGAAAATTATATATAAAGTATGAATTATCAACTACTCTCATTAAGTCATTATTCACTTCTATACCTTGTACCCCTATGACGATGTTGTAGATGTTGCTTTTGAGGAAAGATAGATCAAATATCACTAGTTCAAACTCAAGTTCGATTTGCTATCACCATTGAATTAGGGGTGGGTAATGAGCCGGGTACTTATTGGGTTAAGTGAGTCGCCCTCTTTAAAATAAAGTCAATAAAGGGTCAGATCAATAATAGATCAGGTCAACAATGGGCCAGACGATTGAAACATATTAACGGGTTGGACCGGGTCAGCCCATTAATGGTCTGTTTAGTGACCCGTTACTTTTTAACCTACTTTTCATACTAATTTACATGCTATAATTAGTTAAACTCATTGCCAACACTTTATACACAATATTACTTATTATACAAAGTTTTTTTCTTTTTGTGCAAGTTTATTTCATTCTAAAACGAGCCAAAAGCAAGTCGGCCCATTTATTTACATAAAAAGCCCTCTCCGGCACAAATTATCAATGGACATACCATAATTCGACCCGACCCACTGTATGAACGGGCCAACCCTAACCCAATTGATTACCGATGCCTAATAACAAGTATTGTGGCTACTACAATCTTCGACCCAAGTGCACGTATCCCCCCCCCCCCCAAAGAAAAAGAACCTCTCATTCCCTTAAAAACAACAATGAACTCCACCTAAAACACTCAAATGTTAGTTCGGAAAAAAATTTGCTCTACTTTTGTAACATTTGGGGTACCAAGTTATGTAGAAAACGGGAATGTATCTTAAGTCTAATGATTTCAAAGCTCCATTATGTGCGGCTTTTTTCAATCAATTAATGTACAAACATTAATTTGGTAATAACTTAAGTGTACTTAGAGAGCTTCATTTTAATGAGGCAACTGGTTATCTTTTTACTACTAATTTAATCAGATATGTATACATTCATTTATATATGTAGAATCTTATCTAATTAAATGGATATAATTAGTAGCGTAGCCTAGTTTCGAACCAAGGGATGTCGGGATTAAATAACGTGTAACGTAAAATTTAACAATAGTTATGAAAATGAAAGTACTTATCTATTTTAAGAAATTTGTCCTGGACGGAATATCATGTTTTGAAAGTTATGCAGAGCTTGTGAGTATAGTGAAAGTTCCCAATAGATCAATTAAACCAATCGTGCATCACCGTTGAGTTTTGTGATGGAAGTATATAATCGATACTTTCTTGTGTCAATTGTGAGTTTTGTGATGTAGAAAAATTGAACCAACCAATTACTAATTTATCTTTGTTGAAACATTTGTCCATTTCAAACAAAAAAATAATCTGCTTCTTATTAAGGTTTTTAGTTCGTAGTATTCACATCAACAAATAAAGCAAACTAATTCTTTTAGTAATAAAAAATATAAGAGTTCAAAATTAATTAATTCACTATTTTTAGGTTCATTTTATAAATCAAGAGCATAACAATGCGAAATTAATTGACTAATCAACTTTCCATGACAAGATCCAAGTAACCAAATTACCCAAAATTCACAACAGAACCCCAATTCCTTCATTTATGAGAATAAATCACTAAATTCACCAGTTTTTTAAAATATGAATCTAAATAAATCAATAAACCAAACATAATAATTCGCAAAGAATATAATTAGGAATTTTTTTGACTTTAGGAGCTTTTGGAATTTTTTTTACCGGGGGGATTAAATGGACAAAAAAAGAAGAAAAGGGATTAAATACAAATTTACAAGAGTACATCACTAATCCATCAATTATTTAACATGAATGTGATTAAAATTATTAAGTTAAACATAATAATTATTATTTTTTTACAAACAGGATAATCGTTAAAAGGTCATAATTATGTACCTCAAATTGGCATTAGGAATTTTTGGAGACCAAGGCTGGATTAATTGGCCCAAAAAAATTCAAAAAAAGTAGAAGGGGTACATGCACTTCCTGGAAAATCAGACAAAAGACCCCATTCACCTAGCAAGGGGTCTGGCTAAAGCGCTGAGAGCTTGAGACCAAGTGACACCCATTGTACTTGGAGCATTTTCAGTGGGAGTTTCAAATTTTGAAGCTTTAGTCTGTCACGTCAGTAAAAGTTTCATGATTTTGAAACTTGTATTCCATTACTTCTTCAACCTATGGAACTCAATTTTAATAATCCAATAAAAATATTTGTCGTGGATTCACATTATAACACATAACCTATTTTTTAAATCATTTAAAAACTATATACATACTTCAATTTTTTTTAAAAAAAAGTCAAACAGTGACCCGCAAGGAGATACGCACAGGCATGCTCTCCCGCGTATCACACGCGTTTCAAGGCAGCTGGGGAGACAAAAATGACATGCAGCAGACACACGGGCTCCACCCTTTGACTCGCGTGTCTACGGCTGGGAATGCTCTTACATAGTTCCACCTCTGCTCACTCACATAATTGTTTTTATTCATTTTTATTTATTATCTACAAAGCGTCAATCTCATATAATTAGAATTGAGCTATTTTTGGCTAATAAAAAGTAGAGTTCTGAATTATAAATTTTCTCTTTACAATATTCAAATATTAAAAGTGTCAAACTATGTAAATCAACTGGTATTAATTCTTTGATGGTTTCAAATATCGTTTTGCATGACTCTTAAAACATACTGATGATTATATATTTTAAAAATATACAAGGGGACTAAAAATTTCAATGTAAATCCAGATCCATTTCTACTCTTATGAGGGTCCGTGACAGAAAATATAGGTAGGGGAATTGCATCTTCCTACTTCGTCCTTCCTTCGCCCCCCCCCCCCCCGTTCTCTCTCATCATGCTTGCTGGGGAGCTGTTGTTCGAATTTAGCTCCAATTTAACCATCTGATCAAGCTCCGTTCCTCAGATTTCCGACGAATCAATCAAGCTAAGCTAAACACCATGATCTGAATTTCTACTGCCAAAGTCCACGCAATTTCAAAATCTTCAACTCTCGATCTTTTTAGAAAGCCCCAGAAGTCCGAGAGAGCAACGAGATGCACTGAACATAGAGAAAAATTGCTCGTGTAGAGAGAGAATTGGGGACAATGGAAGGTGCGAAGGCGAAATTGAGAGTAGGAGCACTAATAGGGTTAGCAGCATTACTTGCATTAGCTGGATTATACGGACTGTTGAAGCCGATTCAGAATGGATGTGTGATGACATACATGTATCCGACCTACATTCCCATCTCAGCGCCCAAGAATTTATCGTCGAATAAGTATGGATTGTACTTGTATCATGAAGGTTGGAAGAAGATCGACTTTGATGAGCATCTTAAGCAGCTTAGTGGTGTGCCTGTTTTGTTCATTCCTGGAAATGGTGGTAGTTACAAGCAGGTAAGTAAGTTGTTTAATCGGATCAATTTCGATTAGTTTGATTGCATTTTTATCGTGATTGAGGCATTGTAAGCAGTAAATTGAGGTTTTAGTGTTTGTTGATAGAGATGGTAGAATTTAGAACTGCAATGTTGATCAATTGGTGATGTCGATGAGTTGGGTTGTATAGCATTTGGTGACAGATCAGTTGTAGTTAGCTTGGTTTTATGTGGCTATGTGGTTGTATAGTTAAGGTTTGAGCAACTTTTAAGGAATGATTTAGAAGTAATAAATTCGACCTGTTGCTTTTGTTACTTCTTGTTAGGGTGCTAGGGAGTAAATCAAATCAATGTCTGATGAATATGGATGTCGACTTGTGGTTTATGTCAGATCTGTCAAAATAGAGGATTTGAGTTGAGTCTCAAGAAAACTAGTTGGACTATTTAGAAACAGGGAAAGGGTTATGAACCAATGCTGTCGATTTGATAGGATGCAACCATAATTAATTGGGTGGCAGAACATGTGGCAGAATGAGTTTGGGATCATGTTATACTATTTAGAAAGGATCCTGGATTAGAGGGGGTATTGTTATGCCATTTAGGAGTGAAATTTGTAGTGAAAAGTGAGAAGTAGTTTGAATAACTAAACTAAGGTTCTCCCCCCCCACCTTTCCTTCTTGATGTCCAAATTATTGTATGACCTTTTGGAGTATATGCATTTTTCTTACTACAAAACCACTTGCATAAATTTTCAAGCAATTGGTTCTTGATGCAAGTACAAATCACCTTTTTCAATTTGTTCTTCTTCTATGTGCCAAATGCTGGTTGGTAAAGTAGGATTGTTAGTTTTATGGCATGGGAAAGTGATTCAAAGGATTTGGCATGCTGAAGGAATTAGGTGTGATATGGAAGGTCTGGGTTCATAGTTCGCTCCTAAGGGAGGTGGTCAGAAGGAATTGGGTAACTATGGGGACAACACAGGAATATGTATACCAATGTGAAACATAAACATTGTGGCTCGTTGATTAGCTGATCTGTTGGAAGCAATACATAACTCATGCATGCATGTGTACAAGGTAGAAGGTATGAGAAAACAGGGATCGAAAATGTAGGCCTGTAGGATAATGGATTCCATTGAGTGGTACATATATTATTCAGTAGGTACAATTTATTGCTTTTTTTTCTTTGTGCAACTTCTGATTACCTTTAAAATTTACTATTGATGAGATCACGTACCTGAAGCTGCCTAGTGGATGTTCCTTTATTCATTCAGAAAAGTCTCTTGCTTTCATTCTCGTAGGTGCGGTCACTTGCAAAAGAGTCTTATTGGGCATATACCACGGGGCCACTTGAGCAAACATTTTATGAGGAAGCTTTATTGACGCCAGAGCAGGGAGGGCTAGACTTGGATTATGCTAAATTCTCTATGCCAAATCAATATACTTCTATGCTGGACTGGTTTGCTGTTGATTTGGAAGGAGAGCATTCAGCTATGGATGGGCAGATTCTCAAAGAGCACACTGAGTATGTTGTATATGCCATTCATCGGGTATGCTCATATCTTGTATGAAAATTTCAAATTGTACATATTTTGAATGTCCCCTTCCCCCATTCCCCATTTTTGCTCTGTTTTACTCACTTCATTTATGCTGAGCATTCCCAGTTATGTTCTGGAATGTTTTCCTGAACTCCTGGATTCATATTTTGTACTATCCAATTAATTCTGCCTAATTTTGGAGACATGAGCAGATATTGGATCAATATAAAGAGTCATATCATGCAAGAGCTAAGGAAGGTGCTGCAGTATCTCGGAATTTACCCAGAAGTGTTATTCTAGTTGGTCATTCCATGGGTGGTTTCGTTGCTAGAGCTGTCGTTGTTCACCAGCATTTGCAGAGATCAGCTGTTGAAACTATTGTTACACTCGCGACTCCACACCAGTAAGTCCTTTGGTTGGTCTACTGGTCTGTTTGGATTAGGTTACCAATTTTTTCAGTTGCATACTTGCATCTTACATTTGATTCACTTAGTACAGGTCGCCTCCTCTTGCACTGCAGCCGTCATTGGGCTACTACTATTCATCCATAAATAGGAAATGGCGAGAGGGATACCATTTTGAAGTCCCTGGTGGTCGGAGTCATGTTCCGAATCCTGCACTCTCTAATGTTGTTGTTATCTCTATTTCTGGTGGAATCAATGATTATCAGGTATCCTTATGTCTTGTTTTTCCAAATAGTATGGACTCTGTTGGTTTTCTTAAATTTCTTTCCTGGTCATTGTGTGATCTTTCATGGTTCGTCTGACAACTCAATTCATGCACCTCTCACGCGTATGTGTGTAACTATATATGGGTGCGCATGTCTGCCTGAGCTGAGTGACTCCTTTTATAGAAACATGCCATTATAAGAAATTCCTCTGCATATTCTTGAAAATGCTCTTCTCCCTTCTACGTTATCGTCCTTGCCTTGACTTGTTTCTTCTTTCTGTTTTATGGGGGCTTGTGGATGATTGCTCTCTCTCTCTCTCTCTGTCGCCAAGGGGGTGTTCTTGTAGGTATTCTCTCTCTCTCTCTCTTTCACTAGGGGGGGGGGGGAGGAGTTGTAGCTATTCTCATAGGTACACCTGCTTTCATATGGGGGGACCCGGTTTGGGTTTTCTTATAGTTCATATGCTCATAGGTGTAATGCTGAATATACTAGTCATGTAACTAGATGATTCCTTTTGGAGATTCTTCTGGGTACTCTAGTCTGTAGGATAAAACAAAATTGAGTGTTTAAATTCAGCATTACACACCTAAATGTAATTTTTATTACCTTCTAGTTTATCATAAGCTAAAAATGATACCGAGCCATCATTTCACAACCGACTCTGGCAGTGTTATATCCTAAATTTATGTCTTGTTTTCTCTATATTTAATAACTTTTTCAAAACAGAACTTCTGTGTTTGTTGCAAGATTGAGATATTTTGTGGCTTCTTTAGGAATATTACCCAAATCTAGTTGATCTTTTTGTAAGTGTGTCTATCTACATCACTACATCAGTGTTTTAACAAGGCTAAGGCTAGCTCTAGGCGGTCTTTCTTGCTGCTACTATCTAATGACAGTAATGCTTTTGGTGCCACTGATGTAATCATGAAAATGGGGTGTATCTGTGTCGTATTTATGGTTTACGTTTGCATTCCAAGTTTCCAATCAGATAACCCCATTTAAAATATCACCTAATTGAAGCTGAAACTGATGAGACAAGGACTTTACCAGGGGAAAATGGATTCCTCTGTAGGCTCGAATCTGTGTTACAAACTTGTTGGAGTATGAAAATGGGTGTTGTCCTACATTGATAAAATTAAAGGGTTTGAGCATGTATATAAGTTTGTAAGTTACTTCACCCATAACCAATTGGTTTTGGTTTGGAACCTTATTTGAACTTATATGCATGACTCTTTGTTTATGGCCAAATTGATATAAAAAAATTTAACATGGTATCAAAGTTGGTTGCTCGATCTTGATTTGCCACCGTCCCCATTTGATTAAAATTATGTGCATGTGTTGAGCCTTGTTAGTAGCCCACAGTGAGAGGGCGTGTTGGAGTACGAAAGTGGGTGTTGTCCTACATTGATAAAATTAAAGGGTTTGACATGCATATAAGTTTATGAGTTACTCCAACCATAGTCAATTGGTTTTCGGTTAGAATCTTATTTGAGCTTATATGCACGACTCTTTGTTTATGGCCCAATTGATATAAAAAACTGTCAAGAATTATATCAAACAGTAGAAGATGCGGTGCACCTTGCTGAGATTTAGAACATGTATTCTGAAATTTGTGCATCATCAGCTAAGTGGAGTAATCACCTATTAGTTGCGTGAAGCGTGCCATAAATCATTCCTTCATGAGCCTTGCTTTCTTATTGTCCGTTTTTTACATGCTTATTGACAGAAGGATGAGTGTGGTGAAGAAACATTTCTCTGAACTGTAACCATATCCTACAGAACCTACTTGACAAAAGCTATTAGGCATTTAATTCTAGGTCTTATGGAACTGGCTGACAGAAAGCCACTAAAGATGCAGAAGATTATGAATCTATGAATTCTTCGGTTCCTGTTGCACTGTAAGTGCCTGGATTATGGAACAATGGGACTTTACTAGAAAGTTGCTCATTAGCTTTTTTTATGAGGAGCTCCATGGATCCTGAATATGCATTCACTTCCTTTATTTGGATCCTCAATATGCATTTTTTTAGAAGCTAACGTCACTGTCTTTACTGAGTGATTTTAGGTGAATGCTGTCCGAGTCATATAGTAGTTTAACTTTCTTTTTTCCTGCCTGTAGGTGAGGTCAAAGCTGGAATCTCTTGATGATATTGTGCCTCCCACCCATGGCTTCATGGTTAGCAGTACAGAGATGAAGAATACATGGGTATCAATGGAGCACCAGGCAATTTTGTGGTGTAATCAACTCGTTGTTCAAGTAAGAATCAATCATCTCCTTGCAAGAGTCTAAAATGTATGTCCCTCTAAGGTGGATGTTCATTTTAGGTGTCACACACACTTCTCAGTTTGGTAGATGCGGACACTGGTCATCCATATCGTGACAGACAAAGAAGACTGGCGGTGTTTACAATGATGCTTCGTAGTGGTCTCCGTTATGGCTCAAATTTAATAGCTCGATCATCTGTGCAGCGTAATCATGTGCTTACTGATGATGAAGGAGCCAACTTTGCTGGTATTTGAATCATACTTCCAACTCCAAATATAATATGAGAGTGTGAGACTCTGTATCTTCCTTTTTGCTTGTTATGTGAGTTAACTTCCCTTGTGGTGGGAGGACAAATCGGATATTGAGAATAGTGTGACTAAGTAGAGAAGGTGACAAGAGAATCCCATTGCTTGATCTTTAATTTCTGAAAGCTATCGCCTATCCGAAATTCATGTCTAATAAAATTCATGTCTGCAGGATCTCATGTGCATCCCTTATCTGCATGTCCAGAAAGACTTCAGTGGAGGGATGAAAGTCTTGAGAGGGACCTTTATGTTCAGATTCCAACAGTTACTGTCTTAGCCATGGATGGCAGAAGGCGATGGCTGGATATACAGAAGCTGGTTAGTTTGAGCATTTATAGATTATCCAATCAACTTTTTTTTTTTGGCGGGGGGGGGGGGGGGGGGGTTCTTCACCTGTATCTGCAGCAGCACCTGGGAAGGGGAGAAAGAATCAAACAAAACGAAAATGGTTAGGGATCTGTTTGCCTTGCAGATTTAGGAATGAATTTCATCCTTTTAACTGAAGTTTGGCTGTCTTTTGATCATGTACTTCTCCATGCACTCATATGAAGTTAGAAAATCTAGCATGGTTGGTTTCTCAAGCCTGTTTATGTGAACCTTGTGCTCACGGTTAAGGCACTGAAGTCAGTGTTACATTAAATTTTGGGGTTGAAATGATTTACTTAGGCCATTTAAAAGTGCTAGTTCTTCACGGGCTTAATGATGACTCTTCATTATTCAATAGATTTTAATATTACTCTGTGGCCAAAGAGCAGGAGTGGGACGTAGCACTAGGCTAAGGCAAGCTTAGAACTTTGGGCAATCATTCGTTCAGTCAGCACGTGGGAGAGGTTTACAGTTATTAATGGCTTACATTCCACTGCTTTGTACTGGTTGCCTGCTTTTCTTTTGCTAAATGATATCATGCCTTTACGACGATGCTGTTTCTGTGCTTAGGGGTCAAATGGGAAAAGTCATTTTGTACTTGTTACAAATCTTTTTCCATGCTATGGAGTTAGAATTCATCTATGGCCTGAAAAGGGAAATGCTTCGTCGGACTTGCCTCTGAGTAGAAGAGTCAGGGAGGTTACATCAAAAATGGCACAGATTCCTTCTGGCCCAGCACCAAAGCAGGTAACAGTATGACACTTCTCCTCCGTCCAATACAATGAGGTTACAGCTCCTCTTGGAGCAAATTATTTTATGTAATTAAATCACGAACATGTACTGACTGACTTCTTTCACAGTAATGGACATGGAAGACTATTTTTCTCCTCACTATAATGAGTTTGAATTATTTGAAGTGGTAGCACATTGACAGAGAATGAAAACGATATCAACTTTTTAACTCTTGTTACTGGTAACTACTTCTCAGATTGAACCAGGTGGCCAAACAGAGCAGCCACCTCCTTCTGCTGTACTTTGGTTAAGCCCTGAAGACACGCGGGGATTCAGATTCATAACCATCTCTGTTGCTCCTCGGCCGGTACTTTCTTTGGACTAGCTAAACATATTTTCAATGTATACAACCCAGGGAAAAATTTTATTTTTAGTGTTGAGCAATGTGCTTGCTTTTCTTCATAATGTCCAGACTGTTTCCGGAGGACCTCCACCAGCAGTTTCAATGGCGGTTGGGCAATTCTTTGATCCAGAGGAAGGATTTATGGAATTTTCTCCATCATCATTACTTCTGTCCACCTATACTCAGAAGGTTCAGTAATGCAACGCTAGTGTGTCCCCCCCCCCCCCCTTCCAGATGACTTTCTTCATTTAACAGTGCTCATTTGGCTAATTTATTGACTGTGCAGGAGATTTCGTTCAAGGAGGATCATCCTATTGCTCTTAACCTTTCATTTACTGTCAGTTTAGGCCTCTTACCTGTTACACTGTCTCTCAAAACTACTGGCTGTGGAATAAAAAATTCTGGGCTTTCAGCTGAAGAGGCTGATGATGCTGAAAATGGTAGTAAGGGCCCACTCGTTTTCTAAATCGTTGATCTCTATTTGTGCTCTCGTAGCATCAAATAACTGTCTGAGCTTCTTGCCTTCTTACTTTTCATCTGTTTCCTTAAATGTTATTTGAGGGAAACTTTGTTAGTGATTCTATGATCATGGTCTAACTAAATCAGAACCCTGGCTTCTTTGCTTGATGCTGAGGACCCGTGGCACTCTCTATTGTCGCATCTTGGGACTGCCTCTGTTGGGGCCTCTTAAATATTTCTGTTGAAAGTTGAAACTGACCAATTTGTAGAATACAAGAGACTTTGATTGTGGAAAGGGAACAATGTGAACAATCTTGTAAGCATGCTGAAGTGTTCCTTGCCTAATTCACTGTGACTTCCATCTTATTGTGTCTGTTGAGCTATAAGACAAACTGTTGAACTAGATGATGCATCTTTTCAAAATGCTAAAGATCCACATACCTTACCAATTATCTGCTGTTGTAACTAGCCATCTTTTATCTTTTCTTCTTCTTTACTTGAAGTCTGAAGTTTTTCATCCCTTTGCCCCCTCCTCTCTCTTCCTGGTTGTATGTTTTTGTTACTTCTTATCTTGTTATGTTGTTAAACTATGTCTATATGACAAACTTTCTTGCTACCCTTGTCAAATCAGATGCTTTCTGTAACAAGTTAACTCGTGCGACTAATATATTACTTTGTAGTGTTTTTCTGTAAGGGTTTACTTTGTGTATCTTTCACAAACATCCTTGTTGCATGTTGCAATTAGGCTGTATGCATCTCAAGTTCTCTACCTCAGAGCTGCCCTTAGGAATCAAGAGGAACTGTGCTACGTGGTTGTTAGTGAAGGTTTGGTTCAGCAATAGTGTTATGAGTCCTTCAAGCCTCCCTTTGTAGCCGTTCATAAATAACAAATATTTGTCATAGCTGCATGGAAACCTACTCTTTAGATCATTGGGGTCCCACCTTGAGAGGGTTGCCCCTTGTCGAACTAAATGATTTCCCTTTCGTTGGGGATCCTCTTAATATCACAAATAGTTAGTTGAAGCGATCACCTTTTGAGAGTTAAGTGGTGTTCATAGTTTAACTTTTACACGAAACTCATTAAATGATAATAACCAATTTGAAAAACTGTAGATCTATGATATTTTGTCGTGTAATCTTTGTAATACCGATATTTGTTGTCTGTGCAATTTTTTATTGGAATCTGATATCTTTCTGATTGGGTGCTACAAATTGTGATTTTAAATTAGGGCTTTGCAAGTTGCGATGTTTTCCAGCAGTGGCAGTTGCTTGGGATAGGACATCAGGTCTTCATGTCTATCCTAATTTGAATTCTGAGACATTTATTGTCGATTCTGCACCAGCACTCTGGAATTCTGCATATGGATCGGAAAAGACCACTGTCTTGTTATTGGTACATTCCACATCAGCCCCCGCATTTTCTTATCTGTACTATTCAACATGCATCTTTGTAGGTTCTCTATATCTTCTTTTATGATTTTGATTTTAATTTAATATGACTGCGTCCCATCACAGGTTGATCCTCACTGTGCTTACAAGGCCAGCTACTCTGTCTCTATTACTGCTGCTGCAGGCAGATTTCTGCTTTTATACTTTTCTAAGGTGATGGGTTGTCATCGATAATGTTAGCATAAACTTTGTTTCATCGCGATTTTACACTGTATATCATGCCATGAGAATGGATCATTTTGCAACACATACTCATGCTCTAACATTTGAATTTCTGTTTAATGCTATATTACTTCTCTTCATTTTACCTTATCATTCCTGTGTCGGACCCTTGAGGGTATGACACTTGATATTTCATATTACAATGAAAATCCGCAATTTTTTTTGAAAATAGTCGAGTCTAACACTTGGACATGTGTCCGTATCAGACACTTGTACCCGAGTCCGAGGAACATAGGTTCAATGCAGCACCAGGAACTTATAATTTTGCAGTTGTTTTTTTAACTGAAAACTTGCCTTTTATTTGGATCATCAGGGGAGCTCTACAAATTGGAGCAGTATTCTCCAAATCGAAATGCTTTGCCCCAAAGTCCTACCTAAGTGCTTTTTTTGGGGGGGGGGGTCTAGCTATGTGACACTTTTTCTGCCACTTACAAATAGGCTATTTCTGCTGGGCCCTACAATTAAAACTTTTTCACAGCCTATTGCTCTGCAAAAGAAGTAAAAAACAGTTCCATGAGACATTTCTTTGCAGTTCACCATATCCAGTATGATGCCACAAAGTGAATTTTTGAGCTATTCAAAACAATTACATAGGATTTTGCATAGTTTTCTAGCTATTCTAAACTGATGGACTTTTTATTGTCGCCAGTCAAGACCAATCAATGACCAATTGTTTTTATTATGGTATGAGTTGATTTTAAGAAGGGTGTCTACTTTTTGGATCAAATCCTCTGAGACTTATTGTGTGTCACTACGGGTTCCTAAAAATATGAACAATCCTGTTAGATTGGATAGCTTAAGAGTATTGACACTTTGATTTGGGAACCAGTAACCAAAGATAAGAAAGCCACAGACTATTGTTTCTAGCAAATTGTTTTGGTTTGGACAGGAAAATCAGAAAGAAAGTCATTTCCTAAGTATAGCATATAGTTAAAGTGGGAAGATTCAATTCCCTTGCATTGATGTCCACTGTATTTGATTGAATGGTTCAAGATCCCAATTGGTATTATCTGCTACTCTATGTCTGATATTTTAGAAGTCCTGTCATATTCTTTCAAAAAGATAAGCAAGCTGCTAACATAAATGACAGAGGTAAATTTTTAATGTATGATTCAGGAATCAGGAGTTGCTCAACCTTTGATTTTAGTAATTATAAAAAAAACAAAATATGTAGGTGAAGCCTGTGATAATAGATGTGTACTGTTTATGTTCCAACTTCTAATGGCATAATTGCTTATGGCAGATATATGGGCTTGCATTTGCTGTAGTCTTCTTTGCTCTCATGAGGCAAGCACATGCGTGGGAGCTTGATTTGCCTATACCTTCAATGCTGACGGCGGTTGAGTACAACATGAGGCTGCCTCTTCCATTTCTTATAATGACTGCAATTCCCCTGTCCATCCCGTTGTTGCTCTCCATTCTACAGATTCATTTGTTTCCCTCAACCCTGAGCTTTCTTATTGTATCTCTATTGTGCTATGTGGTTGCAAATGGCTGTGTAATTCTTGTGATTTTCATATCGCAAATGGTCTTCTACGTCGCTGCTGTTGCACATGTTTTCTTCAAGAAACGGTAAGTCTTTATCCCCCTCTTCTTGCAGTATTTAAATCACAGCTGTGACTACCAACAGATGGCTGTGCGAGACAGGGGACCAGTTTCCATGTCATTTAAGGTTCTGGTGTCTATGTTTGATGTTTTAATGCATCTAGGAACAAACGACCATCTAACTTGTTAAACTGCTATGCATCTGCTAACTCATTGTTATTCTATCCCGTGGTTTTACTGAGACCAAAAAGAAGCACAGCTAACTACTGTGCTTAGTGGACTCATGGCTTCTGTGCCACTATTTACTCACAGCAGACTATAAAAGATAGATGGCTTAGAATGAAAAAAACAAAAAACTGTCTAAAAAATACGCTATGTGAAGAGTTGTAGAAAGATTGAAAAAAAACTTATAATTGTTTGCATTATGTTGTTTCCCTCCCCTCATATAAGATAGGGTACATCACAGTTGTAACTGATAAACCGTGTTAACAGTTAACACTGGCATATTGGTGTATTCAAAACTTAATCCTAAACTTCCAACAATCTTTGGGACATACAAAACTGTGTAGTTGAGTGCGAAAAAGCTTGGTTTCCTGTGTCTTTTCTAGCAATGTGCATCATAAACAATAAGAAGTTGCTAGCTGAATGAAAACTCACCAGTTTACTCTTCTCTGTTAATGTTAGAATATGCTGTACTCTATGCAGGTGGCAGGTCTGGGAAGGGAACTTTTGTCTGGTTTTTCTTCGATGGTTCATAAACCTTGCATCTAGAATTTCTGCATTCAAGGTAGGGCATTGAAAAGGTTCAATAAGTGCCCTGCTGAAGTTAGAATGTTGCCTTACTATTATGTTTTTTATCATTTTAATACTACTTCCTCCTAGTTCGTTCTCATCAACAAGCAACCAACTGTTCATACCCTTTTTGATTTCTTGCATACAGGTTGTGAGGGTAGTCAGATCTAATCCAGTATCTGTTACAGCATTCTCAGCAATACTTTTGGCGTGTTTTATTCATCCTGCATTGGGTTTATCTGTAGTGCTGATATCACATTCTTCATGCTCCCATAATGCGTTGTGCAGGTAGTCCTTGCTATTTAATTTTTTAAAATGATTAATATCAAAGTTTGGCAGTGGTGAGTGGGGTTGGTCTGATGTGAATTACCAATGCAGAGAATATAATTTGATGTTTCCTTATACGTGTCTGAGATGAGGCCTTGCAATGGCATGTTTATCTAGGACTCTGAGGCTCTAAGAGATCGTGTGATGCCCTTTTCTGCTAGCGAATTTATAAAAGGGTCCCAAGATAAAAGAATGTGAACAAATTTCTGAGTTGGAAATGCACATTTAAGTTTTCAATAGATTGTAGATTTGTTTTCTCTTTTGATATTTTTGAATATCATTATATTATGTTGTCACGTGGCCTGCCATAGATCCACACACCTTAATTGTTCCCTCCTGTTCCTTCTGTTCTCTTATGTCACTGGATGCTAAAAAGTCTCCTTTTGTGACAGCTATTTAACAGCTTCCTTTCGCAGCCTAACTCACAGAAAGGCATCGTATGATTCTAAAGATAAAGGTGATGGGTTGGAGCATTATGCTTATCGACGCAGTGGTCATACTAGACATTATCTCCCTTCAGAAGAGAGTGGTAATAGCCCTGGATCCGCTGACAGCTACAGTGACATACAGCTAGAGGTCTTCCACCTAAGACATGGCATGCTGATTTTGCATCTTCTGGCAACACTGATGTTTGCTCCTTCGCTTGTATCTTGGCTGCAGGTATAAATAGAATAATCTTCTTTTTGTTTACCTGTGGAGGACTTGGGCCTGGGGGTGGGGGGATACCGCGTAATGAAGAAGGATCATTTCCCCACTCTCTGTGTAGACCTTTTGACTATGTAACAACATTGATCCGTAATCCCTGACCGAAGGTCCAAAATAACGGCATCTCGGATATAGATTTTCAATTGGCCAATTGTCTATTGGTGTGCAATTTCAGGTTGTAAAACCAATTACTTCTCTATCCTAAATAAATTGTCCCATTCCCCTTCAAGGAAGTCCCAAGACAAAGGCTGTTGTTTCACTGCTACTATCAGCTCCAAAGCCCCTCTGTACAAAATCAACAGAACAATACACAAGATGTCGTCCCTTCAAAAGCTTTCATTTCTGTTTTTTTTTTTTT
>JACYFF010031952.1:10682997-10705464 GCA_017589665.1 Selenicereus undatus
GGGGGGGGGGGGATTCTACGGTGGGGGCAGTATCTTTAAATCATTTTTGAGTTCCAATGTAGGAGGATGTTTCAATGGTGGCCTGAACTTTTGTCCAATGCTTTTGCTTGCAGAGACTCGGAATGGGTGAGAGCTTGCCCTGGATTCTAGATTCAGTTCTATGCATTGGCGTCATCCTTCACGGTGTTTGGGACTCAAAGCCTGAATTCAATTTCTTCATCTTCCCCGTTCCTGGCTTGCACAGGCTAGAAGTAAGGTCGAGCTTTGTTTACCTACTTGCTGGATACTTTTCATTCTTGTCAGGCCTGGCATTGGCCCCTTACAGGGTCTTCTATGCCATGGCTACCATTGGTGCGCTTTCATTTGCATTCAGAATAATTCAGAGGAGGAACAGAGAGAAAGGAGAGGCCATTTTTAGTACTCGAAAACACTCTCACAGGCACTAGCACCCACTTTTCCACAGCCATAGTTTAGTCAGTTTTGATGTAGGTAGAGAATCTGTATGTTGTACATTATTTGTTGATTGTTTTGAAAAGGTCTTCTGATTGTGGACGGGGCTTCCATTGCCTTCAGTTTTGCAATTCGTTCAATCTCCACAGGCTCAGAATATGACCGATTTTACTGGATTTTTTGAATGCCCTTTTTAGGGATGATATGGAATTACCAGTTCTATGTACTTTGTGATTGCCAAAACCGCTCACCTTTTTGTTTACAGTTGCCCCCGGTCCCCCCTCGTTCCCGGGAAGTTTACAGACTTGCTATTGGACTATCCTTATTTTTGGGGGCATTCTTTTGTGGGTAAAGTCCTGATTTTCAAACACTTTCCGCTCCACTCCCACCCCCTCCATTCAGAAACATCCCAGTCTATTCCACCCCTTCTCACTTCATCCTACTCTCCATTCAAAAAAAGGTCACTGTTTTTAAAAAAAAAATCCCACTTCTTTCTACTCTTTTCAGAAAAACCCCAATTCATCCCACGCCTTTCCGCATTTACCCACGTTCTGCTTTAATTTACGACCAGGCCCAGGTTAAGGTCTATCTGGACAAGTTCTTTGCAATTTTACTATTTTATGGGTAAGATTGCTAATGTCCAACCACGTTATAGTTTATACAACACTGTAGGTGGCATTCGAGGACAAATGATTTTCATTTGGTTATAGTTGCTAGGAATGATTACTACCTTGCATTCACACTTACGTGATTTAGCAAGAAACCACAAAAATTGCACTTTTCAACCAAAGAGAAGCCGTGTTTACCAACATTTATGCAGAGAGGAATTGTTACAAGGAAATCCTTGAGTACAATAACTGCTCATTACGATATCAGTAAAGGGAGAGAGACACAATAAATTGATTTCGTTCCCTGTTATTGCTTGCTGCTCGTAACGAACCTAATAACAAAGCTTAGAAATAAAAGACGTGGGATTAAGAATTTATTGAGGATATCTGTGTTTTAACTAGCTTCAGCTGTGGTTCATCAACCCATTGCGTAGGTAGGAGTGGGCAAGTTGATTACAGTGCTCTTAATTTTCGTCATCATATTTATACTGTTGGTTATTCCCTGTGAACCTATTCCACTGTCCTTTATTCCCTGCAATGCACAAGAGTCATCAAAATTAGCAGGTAGGGAGAAATTATGTGAAGGTATTCATCGCTCTCTATCACAAAAAGAACACACTCAACGATAAAATTGACTTAAGCCCGAGCCAAAATGACCCAAAATTATCTTACCGATGTTGATTGCATTTCTCGACAAGTCTATTGGATAGATAACAGTAATAGTGAACATGATTTAACCCCAAACTGACTAAGAGTATCCCGTCAGTTTGTTATAGCTTTGCCCGAAGTTAACCCCCCTTACGACCAATTTGTCATATGTGTAAAGGTGGAACTTGCACAAACATACCAAAAGGACTGAGAAATCAACCAAAATCTTTCATGTGCATGAGTTTGCTCAGAAAGTTACTTTAAAACACCTTGATGTGTTAGTGAGGCTTTTGCTTTGTGTCAGTTTGGGGTATAAAGAACGAAGCTAACCTGAAAGGGAAAGTGGTCTGGTCCACGTGCAGGGGCGGAATTGATCTGCACCGTTCCTGTCTCCATGGCATCACTGATCAAGATTGCCTTGTTTATATCTTTGGTGAAAACACAACCCTGCATTAGACGTATAATATCAATGGGGGAACCGTTCCCAAGCAAAAAATTATGAAAAGTTGGTGTTGATAGGATTCTAGATTATTTACTTAAATAAGCACGTAAGAATGGCAATGGCAATAAACCATTGTTTTGAAAGGACCACCCCTAGAAAGACAAAGAAACCTGCAAACCACAGATGAATATGAATCGTACCTGGAGACCGAAATTGCTAGCATTGCAATGATGGATCCCTTCTTCAACAGAGTTTATGCGAATAACAGGCAAAACGGGGCCAAAAGGTTCCTCCCATGCTATCCTCATGTCAGGCCGAACATGATCCAACAACAAAGGCCAAATGAGATTGCCCTCCCTTCTGTATTCTTGGCAAAACGTTGCTCCTTTCTCCTTGGCATCCTTGACCAATCCTTCAATAAAGTTAGCAGACGATTCCGTGACAACAGGGGTTATATCACAGTCATCCTCTGGTGGACCAACGGTCAGTTTGGCGACTTTGGCATTGACTTTCTCTACAAGAGTATCAGCTACAGATTCCATCACCAGTACGACCTTAACGGCTGTGCATCTTTGGCCACTGTATGAAGTGAGGTAAGAAAAGGGTCAAGAGAGGATTATCAAGCCAAAAGAAAACGAAGCAAGCCAATCTAGACAATGGCAAGTTTTGTCTTAGTTGCTTGTGTTACTAGGACTCAACTATAAGCATATAACATATAGAAGCAAATGTCCAGTTTGAACTCGTCTATGATCTAGAAACTTTCGTCGTCGTTTGGTATATCACAAAGTAGTATATGTATGATGTTGAGCATCAAACAAGGGCACTGAGGTGAAGTGAAGAGTCTAAATAATTGTAGCAAGAGTATATTCGTAAGATAATGTCCCAGATGACATTGATACAGCCATACAGGAATGCTTTTGTAACTTATGAGGTAAATTCCCAAGGTTCCGAAAAGAAAGGAAAAAAGAGATTAATAAGTATTACCAATGCAGGAATATTGCACTTTTTCCCAGTCATAAAATGACCACCAAAAGGGTCAAGTAAATGTAAAAGCAACTCCAAAAAAACATTGACTAAGTGCAAGAAAAATGTAAAGCAAGGACAAAATATTTGCCTGTAGGAGAAGCCTCCTTTGACAATATTAGCAGCAGCGAGATCCAAATCAGCATCCTCAAGAACAATGCAAGCATCTTTTCCTCCGAGTTCCATCTGAAGAGGGATCATTCCAGCCTTCTTCGAGATAGCAACCCCAGTGTCTCCGCCTGTGAAACTGACATCCTCAAACATCGTCAGAAAAGTAAAAGAGACTACATGCTTTACAAAACAGTCAATTCTGCAGCTCCTCCCTCCTTCCATCAGCTTGAAAGCTTGAACACGGAAGAGACCTCGCTTTGAATTTTCTTACGCTAGGTCTATATAAGGTCTGCAGCCTGTGTAAGTAGTTGAATTCAACAATTGCTAGGAAGTCGCTCTCATTTCCAATACCTTATGCAATTCACACCGGGGTGCATTGTTAGGAAATCACCAATTTCAGAACCTTTCCCAGTGACACAACTAATGAGTCCTTTCGGAAAGCCAGCCAAATGGAAGCAATAGACCATGTGAAGTGCAGCCACAGCTCCCTGCAAGGAATAATGCAAGCGTCTAATTGTTCAACGTTCTTTGCTCAATTTTAGTAAACCAAGCCCAAATTTCATGGTTCCAGTAGGTAAAAACAGTACCTGAGTTGGAGGCTTCAGCACAAGGGAGTTGCCGGCAATAAGCGCAGGCGCAATTTTTGAGACTGCAAGGTTGACAGGATAGTTGAAGGGTGGAATAGCCAAAACCACTCCCAGCGGTATCTGCAACAAGAAAAAATTAATAAGGTTTATTCAAATTACTGGTGCAGCTAGAATAGTAACAAAAATAGATACAATCAATTTTAATTTGATTCTTCATTTCACCTGAAGTGCCTATATTGGACACCCGGCATTCTAACATAAATATGGATCCTCGGCGATTTTTACTAGACCAAAAACATGCAAGGTTCCAGAAATGGGAGAAGTCTCACATGCAATATGATATTTATTTGAATGCATCATGCTTTGTTGGGAGGCACTAGATTTAGTTTAGATGTTGACATTATTAGATTAATGGGCGTAAGTGCATAACACTACGCTATGAAAGGTATGTTTATAGACTAGAGACTTGAAATTACTCTTCATTGACTTTTGGGCATATGAAATGGATACTTTTAGGCAATTTTTCAGCACTAGAGTACAGTGGCCTACAGGAAATGGTTCACTAAACAGTCCACTACCACACTAAGCTAACACTAGACAAAATGGTTCGCTAAACTGTCCACAATTCAGCAGTAATGAGTCTAGGGTATTGGTTTGTTTTGCTTTGGTTACATTTGAAATTATTGAGGTGCTTCCGGACGATTCTGAGCTATGGGGCCATTGCTGAATCACTTAACTTCTATCCAAAGTATATTTCTGGCTGTATATTAGGACATGCCTGAAAAGCTCCCTACCTTGAAGGCTATGTGATGAAATAGCCATGCCAGAATTGACATATTTATTTTCACATGAAGAACACGCCATTTCACAAAGGCCCAGTGATCACAGGAAGATTACAAAACAAGACAAAGCCAGTAATGTCTTGTGTCATAGTGATAATATGTGAATAGTACGACACCTACCAAGCATAAGGCGAAATAAACCCTTTTTTGAGGGAGATAGGACATGAAATGAATTGATGTGAATATGTGATGATAATAAAAGCAAAAGGTTGATTGCTAGATATCATTAGTTAAGGTGACCCTATTAAGTATTAAGGTGTCATGTCTGCTCGGTTTCTTTCAACCTTCAAAAACCAAGCAGCAAAAGTCCTTTCGATGTTTGCTTTGCGGAACTTGGGAACTATCTATTATAAAGGAATAGTTATGAGTATAGAGTGGGGGCCCCTTTCTCGAAAAGAACTGATTACAATATAAGCAAGTTATGTTGTAATGGGAATGATGGAACCGCAGGAACAAATGAGAAGAGTACTGCAGTCTGTCATTGCTTCATGAAAGATTTGATGCTTGAATGATTCCTCTAGAGTGTCAAAGCACTACACTTCTGAACAAACTCTGGTCTTTTAAAATGGTGGACGAATAACAGCCACAGTATTGACTATTGACATCATAACCATTTTCTAAACTTTGTTCTTTTGCATGGATCATGACACTAAATATCTTAACACTATAGTCACACGTAATGGCAGAATAGACATCAGAGCTTAATTGCACAACTATGGATCTGAAATGCATTATACAGTGCAAGCTCTACAACCCTTTGGCCCCTATCATGTTTTAGGGATAATGTTCGTTCATTAACATTTTGACATATTGCTATGTGGGTCTCAATTTGATATATGTCACAAAATCATATGATAGGTTTGTCCCTTTCAAGTTTCAACCGGCACTCTAGTGGTTTCAATTCCTTATCTTTGATAGCTATCCACACTTTAAGTTGGCCCCTTCCAGTGATGATTCAGTTTTTCACCAACCACAAAGAAGACTCGGCAGCCATGAATACCTGGTCTATGCAATTGCACATATCTAGGGTATGAAAATAGTAATGTGATATGATATCTGTTAGTAGCTCTATTACTCGGACTCTTCATTTTAGCTTAAGTATCACACTTTAACGTGCGTGGAAACTAACGTGTGGACTGTCATAATAACCAATTTTGAGAAAAAGGGAAGTCACTGCTTGAATTATTTCAAGCACACAAGAGTTCGAATCACCATGAGCATGATTGAGTACAAGTAACACCGAATAGTAGAGAACCAACTTAAAACAAGTTTAGTTTGGCAGGGTTTGTACTATTTTCGGAATCAAGCATAACCAATGAATGCAAATATTCCAATGCAACGTACGCAGACTTCTGGAAACTATACTATATAAAGTGTAAACCCATAAAGGCGATAAGAAGCTGAGGAAGACATCAATGGTCCCTCACAAGTGGCACACTAGTGGTTCACCATTCCTTATCGATTTGGGTGCCAGCCATCCACATTTTATACGGCCTCCTTATCTACTGACCAATCAAGTCCTCCATCTACCATGATAAAAGACTTGAAAGCATAAGTATTGGATCTATGCATCTCCACATATCTAGGAAGTGAATGACAAGAGACCACATAATACTCATATCATTATATCACTAAGGCACTCTACTTTATCTCAAGTATCTAGACTAAATACTCAACCTTCCAACACGAAAATGGAAATTTACCGTCATAATAGGTTAAAAGGACCCAGAATTTTCATGAAATAGTCAGTCCAAAACTAAATCAAGACCTAGACCTCAGTTGGGCACTCAGCACTTCAATATGGGTGCGCTCAAGTCTAAGTGACTAAGCTAGTGGTATTATCTTCACACTCAAGCATCTTCAATGAATCCAAATTTTTCGATGCAATCTATGCAGAAACTTCTACAAACATATAATATTAATATGTAATACATATATAAGCAATGGCGGAAGACAGACAGAGAATATCCTGTAGAATATTCTGAAAGGGAGTTTCAACAGCACAAGCAAGGACAAAGACAATTATAACAATTCAACTAAAAACCATTTAACAGTCAGCCAACACTTACATAGAAGCCCACAGAATTGATATAGAAGGAAAGTGCGTGGGACAAGAAATTTTCTTTTTACCTTGGAGGTCAAACAATACTTGGTCCTCTCATTTCCAGGAAAACTGTCAGAAACCAGGAACTTGCCTTCACCAAGAATTCTTACCCCTTCTTCTGCACAGTAGGACACCAAATCTCCAGACCTAACAACCTTTTACCAGCACCAGAAACTTCACATAAATAAGGGTTTGACACCCAAAATTCATACCAAATAACCAAATATTCATGCAAGCAATATGGGAACCTTGTATACTACCCGATTTCCAAATGCCAACCCACCAAACTGATACCACTTAAGGAGACACTTCATTTGTCCTTTTGAGCTAACTCATTCTAAAATGTTCCCAAACTAAATTTCGCAGAAAATTCTGAAAATTTAATTTCAAGCTACAAAGGATGGACAAGGCCAAGAAAGACTTCTAATTTGCAATTAAAAGCTTCTCTTTTATCCAGTTGAAAATAACTCAAATAAAGATGTAAAAAGCTGTCCAAAAAAATGGGGCAAGGCCTAGCACCATCATGGACACATTTTTCCCTGGAAATGAACATTGAAAAACGCAAAGAGAAAGGATCATAATCAGGCTTACTTCACTAACAGCATCCTTGGCAGGCTTGGCAATTTCTTTGACAAGGCATTCAGCAATTGGGTGTTTATGCTCTTTCAAAATAGCAGCTGCTTTATGCAGCAACTCAGCTCTCTTCCAAAGTGGTGTCTTGGCCCATGACTTTTGGGCCACTTTGGCTAATTCCATCACCTTGTTTACCTCTTCCTGTGTGCATGCTGTGCAAGATTACCCATTTCAGAGACAGAGAATTGGCAATTTAAACCAAGCTGGAATATTTTCTAAAATTGATGAGCAGCACATTTCATTCTAATTATATCTGCAAACATTTAAATTACAAGAAAATTAGCTTAACCCTAACCTCATAGAAAGGTAAACAAAATTTTCCAAGAAACAAAAAGTGGGTAATCCAAAAACATCGAAAAGACATAATTTTGTGCCCTTTTCCCCAATCAATTAGTGAAGCCCATATCAAATTATGGGGAATATGAACAAGATCAACCAACCCCACTTACAAAATAGGGAAATTTTCCCAGAAAAAGAAAGTGGGCAATCACATAAAACAGTTGATCAAACAGAAATTAGCTCCAAAGAACACAACATTGAATAAGAAAAACTAAAGTAGCTAGCAAAAGACTTAACCTTGAACCCTGTATTGGGTTTTCCTAGTAGTAGGATTAATGATGGGGACTGATTTCCCAGAAGACGAAGTCTTCCATTCACCATCAGCGTAGTACTTAAACACTTCTCCTTCAATTATCTCTGCAAATACACCACTTCCTGCCATTGTAAATACTCAAAATTTTTCTATGTGACGAGTAGTATTGGTCCTAGATTAAAGGGATGACGTAGTTGAGCTAATTAATCTGTGTTCTTCTTGTGTGATGTGGCCCTGTGGGCTGATGGATGGCCACGGTTTTTTTATGAAGACCAAGACGAGCTTTATAAAAAATGCCGCCCACCGAGGGAAGGAGAGAGAAACAAAAAAAAAAAAACCCCAAAAAGAAAACAGAAAATTAATTGCTGGGGTTTTGTGTGGGGAGGAGTGATGGACTGATGTGTTAGGTGGCAAATGATCCCTCTTGCCCAGGTTTCATTTTTCAAACTGTAATTTTGCTCAGATATTTTTGTAAATAGAAATAAAAATCTGATTGGCTAGTTTAAGCAGGGCAAGGGTAGACGAGGCCAATGACTCAAACAAATTATTTACTCGTCCTGAATTTATTGACTCATTTATTCTATATGATCATTTGTTTTAATATTTAAAAATTTATCTCATATTTTTATAATCCCATATTTTGAAAGAAACTAGGTTTTTCATTCGAGAATACTGAATATGCGATGTTATCGGATCTATAAATCTGAATAAACGATAAAAGTCATGATTAATCGATGAGTTTTCTCCATTAGTGATTAATATCATAATTTGAGTACATTTTGTTTTTAGTCTGATCCTTCTACTTCCTATATAGTCTGATATATTGTATTTGTGGCTCTTTTTTTTTTTTTTTTAAAGGCTGAGCATAGATTAGGAGAGTTATTCTAGGCCAATGAATTTAGTTCAATTTATGTCATTCCTTTTTTTAGTTTTCTAATTTTTCTTCTTCATAATCTCATGCTTGACTCCTATGAATGTTTTTATGCTTAGTATGTTTGAAACTTTACCAAATTATTGACACATATTTGAAAGTGTCACTTAGTAACGGTGCACTATAGATTGCAAAATTAAGCATATAGCTTCAGAAAGAGCAGACAAATACATTAGTTCCATCACAAACTAACTCTCCCAATTTAATTACTAGCGCGCACTATTTGTTTTTGAAATTGTAATACATTATTTGGCATGCAAGTCTCTCACTTTTTAAATATTACTATTTCCGATTAATATTGTTCAGGTTCAAATAAGTCCAAATAGTAATATGATATGATGCGAGAATCAAGTATGCCATGGTTGCCATCTCATGGACTCAATCACTCAATTTTCCATTAATGCAAAAGATCGATACTCAAAAACCACTCGATTCACATAGAATACAAGTGTTGTAAACAGGGTTACTTAGCAATATTTTCCCTCCCAGCTGTGACATGCCATAAAAATCAGCCTAGCTACTAAATTGGCAACCAAACCTTCACACACTTCAAGCAACAACGCCCAAAACGTGGGCAAAAACAAGACACGAACTCGAGGTCGTATGAGCATTGGGTTGATCCACAACTTGCCAAGATAGCATGCAATGTCATATTGATCGGGATTTAAGGGACCATAAATTTACAGGACAATGCAGTAGTAATGGCCAACTGTCTTGCCATTTGTGGCTCAAAGTTAGGAATGGCAGTGGGTTTTGGATCCGACCCAAACTTATCAAATCCGACTCAAATTAGAGGGCCTGGGTCCACTTAAATAAGACCCCACATATCTTAAATAAGTTTGGGCTCGAGTGATATGGGTCAGGTCTAGATCTTGTCTAAAAAATTGACACTTAAACCCAACCTAAAACCCGCTTAAGCTAAGACTCATTATTTTTTTTTTAAAAGGTGGCAAAGTCGATCAAATAAAGTAACACTAAACTAGTAAATCTTAAAGATAGTTTGCTTACTACCGGTCTTAGAAGAAAAAACTATTTTGTTATGTTTGTTTAAAATTTGATTGACTTTAACTGTGTGGTTTCCATTAAAATATTACTTTTGATATGTAACATAAGTAAGAATACCTAGTTATGAATTATTTGTCTACAAAACGTCATAATTCATGTTGAGATATTGAAAAACTTATCTTTAATATGAAAAACAGTCAGAATCTGTTTAGAATTCGTGGACCTGTCAGACCCATAGGGTATGAGTCTGGATCTTTTCAGACCTAATGGAGCTGGGACAGGTCTAGATCCCGATCTAAAAAAATTAAATGGGTCTGAGTTCAAGTAGATCCAACCTCAACCCGACCCATTGCCATTCCCGTAAGAGTTCCTCTCCCATTATGAGTCGTGACATGGTTATTGGGGTCCATGAAAATTATATCCAAGCGGGAAGGCCTCCATCTGTGTGTATTAATTTGGAGGGAATAGTGCTTGGTGGATATAATGTGATGGGTGCTTTTTTTGGGCACCTTAAAGTAGGTTAGATGGAAGGAGCATGCATTGATCATCCTACCTCCTAGCCAACCTTCTTCAACCCCTGGTTGGGATAGCTAACCTTAAAGTAGGTTAGATGGAACTTGGAAGGTATACACATGGTGGGTTGACTTCCTAGGTATACATCAAGCTCTTGCCAAGACCATTATTACCTGGTGATGTTAATTAATTGGACACATGTATGGATATTGGCTACCCGATTTTTAGTTAAAAAAATACTTGAATTTTTGGATTTAAACGATCTGAACTCTAGAAGATCTGGTTGTTAAAAATCCGAACTTATGAAAAACTTTGCATCAAAACTTTACACATATTTATATTCAATAATTTATTGTCAAAAAACTAACATTTTTCCTTATTTCAACTTACTATTTGCTAGTTTTTGTATAGAGTATTGAGGACAAATAGGCTCAAAGTTTAAAGCGGTTCAAGACTTTTTGTAAGTTCAAATATAGATTATTTAAATCTAATATTTCAAACGCTTAAACCTTTAGGTCTTGTTTGGTCCTAGAAAAAATTAAAGAAAAGAAAAAAAAAATAAGAAAGTTGTTTTTTTCCCAATGTTTGGATTAAAGAAAATTACACGGAAAACAAATTTGATGAAAAAGTCAGTAGAAAGTTAAAGAAATTTGGCGGGTTTTATTTTCCTTTGGATTGTGGAAGGATTTTTTTTTGGGTTGGGCGGGGGGGGGGGGGGGAACTATCCACGCTGCTCACCTTGCACACTTTCCAATCTCCTATTCAAATGCCCCATTTCTTCCACCCTCATCTGCGTTTCTCTCTCCTCATCATCAGCATCATCATTTTCATCAATCATCACCGTCCCTGCCCCATGTGTGGTTAAGACGAATACGGTTTCCCTCCCCTCCCAAAATTCATGTCTTAAATTATCCCATAATCAGTTGGGATCGAGTTCCATAACTAGATACCCGGTTTCTCCTGTTTTTTGTTATTTTTTGAAACTGTTTTCAATTTTTGATGAGAAAACCAAACAATCAATTTGATTAATCAGCACATTTATAATTAATCATCATCTTCGATCGAAGAATCAAACGTCAATGGGTCGAGAAACATGCATAGATATTTGAGAGTGGGATATTAAGAGAGTGAGAACATGTACACAAACGCAAAGGCGCCCAGACTGACAAAACATGAACTCATAATTATTACAATTTGGGTTTGTTTATATACCCTCAATATTTTTTTTTTTAGAAAAAAACAACTCTTTGATTGGGTAGCTAGGTAACGGGTCCGATTCTAGTTCCAATTTTCCATGATCTGTACCCAGACCCGATTGCAACCGAGTGAAATAATTTAGAACCAGTCCCAATTTCAATTTAGCCATCTATATCTAGATTTTGGACCTATCAGATTCGAACCAGGTTCGAGTTCATAGTCGACTACCCAATTTTTTGGCTCAGCCCTACATAATTACATAGTCAAAACTTACAAAAAAGATATCGTAACATGAATGGTAGTGTTTTACGGGATTTGAGGTGGCCAAATTTGAAGATTGAACTGACCTAAACCGTGTCAAACTCGGGTATCCTTGGATGACTATTGAATAAATAGCTAACTTAGATTTACACACTAGCATAGCCCCAAAGGGCTTAGAATGGGCTACTTGTGCTTTTATATTTGAGAAGAATGATTAGCACCTAATTACCCAGTGTTTGTTTTTTTTCGTTGAAAAATATGGGTTTATACATGAGTGAAGTTGGTTGAGAATGATAAAATGGGATGAATTAAGTTAAAGTGGGTATTTTTTTTATTGAAGTGGGTTAAAGTGGATTGAAGTGAATATTTTTTTATTGAAGTTGGTGAAGTGGATTGAAGTGGATTAAAATGTATTGAAATTTATTGAGATTAATAAATTGGGATTGGTCTCAATGCGAATTGTCTAGAGCCACACTTAACCTCTCACTGAAATTGGAGCTTGCTTGATCTAATCCAACTCGAATTCATTTACCATATTCCTAGGATCTAGACAACCCAACCCCCCCCCCCCCCCCCCCCAAAAAAAAAATTCATTCAACCAACAATAAATCCAAAATTGACCCAAATAAAAAAAATGACCCGATCTAAATCCAACGCAGAGTAACATACCGTCACCACAATGTGGACCATAATCAAAATTAGGCCGAGCGAATTCCAAGTGATCCAACCCAATATGGATGATAACCCAGCCAATAATGGACCATATGCATGTGAGTTCGGCAAGCAATTGTTGGGCTTCCCGGTGCATGTGAGTTGTTATGGGTTCGAAATCCTTTATAGGCAGTTTTTGGTTCCTTTTCTTTCTGATATGCTTATTTCTGCTTCTTTTCTTTTAAGCACTACTTACATCTCTTTCTGATTTTTTTATTTTTTTTTTCAACTTTGAATTACTTACCTTATTGTTCCTTTTTTGAGAGTTGTCAGATTCTTTTTTTTTTTTTCAAACAAGATTTCAAAGTTCCTTTTAGCAATTCAGTTTTTTTTTTTTAATAACTTTATTAATGTAGCTTTTTGCAAACGATGGGTGTATTTTTTTATTGATAACATTTTTTGATTGAAAACCAAACTTTTATTTGTGGAATATTTTTTAAAAACAAAACTAAGAATTTTTGGTGAACAATAGAACATTGTTACAATAAGAGTTTTATTAATTTTGTGAAAAATAGGTTCAAATATTTATGAACGATGGGTGTATGCGTTGTAAACACTATGTTAACGTTTTGTGAATAGTAGGTTCATATTTTGTGAATATTGCTAGAATAAAATCTATTTTGCGACAATATATAGGATCACATTGTGAATTATAGGCTAACTCTTTGTGAATAATAAGTTAACACTTTTTGTAAACAATATAATATTTTTTTCATTGGAACTTTGAATAATAAAATATATTTTTTTCTTGAAAAAAACTAAAAAAATTTGATGAATAATAGAACATTGCTGGCATCAAAGTTCTATTTTTTGTGTATAATGGGTTTATATTTTATGAACAATAGGTTGACGTTTAATGAATAATAAGTCATGATATTGTGGACATTATTTTTATTGGAACTTTGAGTAGTGTAATTTTTTATTAAACCTAAGCCAATGTCCGAAAAAAGAGAAAAAAAATAAGAAGGTAAAAAAAAAATTTAAAAATCAAAAAGCTTATTCATAGAATGTTTTAAATTTTGGACCTCTAGAACCAAAGCCCTAGTCTTAACCAATGCAGCACTCACTCCATATGATGTCAAAATTTAGCAGAAGAAGTATTTATCCTATGCCCCCTGCGCATTTTCTCAATGGGCCGCTTATTTTTGCTTTGTGTTTTGCTAGACTGCGCCCTATGGGTGTACAGAATTTCTATAGACCCTGACTGACCATATAATATAAAGCTAACCCAATTCAAGAAGCTCTTTTAAGGAGATATGACAATTACATCTGAATTCGATAAAACATAAATTCAATCTTATTTTAAATTTAAGGGGGGGGGGGGGGGGAGCAGGAAGGGTTTTAAAGAAACAACGGGTTAGTTTAAAAATTGGGTAAAATTGTAAGAGTATGAGAATCGTACAAGTATTACGTGATTCAAAGTTCAAACCTTATCCAATGTTGGAAAACACAAATATTTTTGAAGTTTTTGATTTGTTTTCAATTGTTCATTGATGTGTAATATAATAACGTTGATTATTTGCTTACAAATTTATTATATTTATATAACTATTTGGTTAATTTATGTTACTTTGGGACTAATTTATGTTCTTGTAGCCACAAACATGCAAATTGTTAGATGAAGTCTATAAATGATTTATTTTAATTTGCCGTGGATTTAGACCAATTGCTAATGTTTTTGTTAGATATTCTCCAAGTTTATTTAACCAAAGGAAAAATCAATTTTAATTGATTTTATTAAAAAATATTATCTAATACTAAAATATTCCCAAGCAACGCGGGGCACAAATTAGTACTAAGTAGGAGTGGGCAATGGGCTGGGTACTCATAGGATCAAGCGGCGAGTCGGCCAATATAAAATTAGTTTAATAAAAGATCCGTCAATAGTAGGTCGACCCATTAAAGCGTATTAACAGGTTGGGTTGGGTCAGACCATCAACGACCTGTTTAGTGACTCGTTACTTTTTCAACCTACTTGTCACATTAATTTACATGTTATAATTAGTTAAGCTTACAAAGCTTCATACACATACATTATTTGTTATACGTAGTTTTTTTTGTGCAAGTTTATTTCATTTTAAAAGAGCCAAAAGCGGATTGACCCATTTGTTTACTTACATTAAAAAAACCTCGACCCAACCCAAATTATTGGTGGACCGACCATAATTTGATCTAACCCACTTTATAAATGGATTGATCATACCCTGACCCGTCCATTGCCCACCTCTAGCACCAAGATAAAGAAAGATGGTGGCTGGCATGGCCTTTGTTTGAGAAAGACAACCCTCGGTTTGGAAAAGAAATCCGAAACATAAAACCCAACCAAAAAAAAAGAAAAGGAAGGTAGAGGCCCTGTTTGGCAAACAACTGTTAGCTGTTAACTGTTTGACTTAGCTGCTTGTTAAAAAATTGCTTGGTAAACTTAGCTGTTTCTAATAAGATTGTGAGACAAAAAACTAATTCTTCAAAAAACTCTTACAAAAAACTCATAGAATTAGCTTTTTCAAATTAGTTTTTTGGATTCAAAAAACTCTTTTAAAAAGTTATTTTACCAAACACATAGATTAACTTTTTTACTTGATCAAACAGCTAATTTTGACAAAAAAAATTCTTTTTAATCAAAAATTCTTCAAAAAGCAGTTTGTCAAACACCTCTACAGTGTTGGAAACACCCATTTGCCCATGCTCAGGCTGGGGTGCACTAAATGGCTAAGAAAGAAAAATGGTACAACTTTAGAGCCCAAGATGGGCCCAATAACTGACAAACCCACATGGATTCACCACTCCGTGTTACGTGTATAGGCAATATCCAATGGATGTGCAGCTTTTTTTTTTTTTTTACTTTTTCTTTCCCCCAACTTTTTTCTAAAAAAGAAAAAAAGTCTGGGCGCCGTCGAGGAAAAAAATAGATAGGCCGTTAATTTAGAAGTTAGAACATTTGACATTTTAGTATTTTAAGGTATCATTACAAAATAAATTGGTTCATAATTTTATCAAAATAATAATATACTATTTTAGGATATTAAATATTAATAAAGTTATATTTACTTAGGGCTAGTACAAATATGTCTGACCCGATTATTCAATTTGTCTGATTTAAAAAAAATTGGGTATGGTTACCAAATTTAAATTCGGGTCAGGTCCAAGTTTGGACATTCAGGTTCGGGTTGTTCGGATTTTTGAACCATCCCGAGTTCGGACAATCGGACAACCGGATTCGGACATTGGACAACTATGTTTATATGTAATTTTAGTCCAAATTCTTTAGAAAATTTTATAAAAACAAATTCGAACAACCGTGTTCGGACATTAAAAAATTGGGTTCGGGTTCGGTCACACAACATTTCGGTCAAAATGTCCTAAAATCATATCACAAATTCGGACATTTGGACAACCGGGTCTGGACATCGGACATCCGGGTCTGGTCAAAGTGTCCGATTTGCAATTCGAACAACATCTAGGTATAAAGTTTTTGTCCGAATGCCCGATTTGTCCGGATCCGAATTGACCCATATCCGAACCCGAATTTTTGCCAGCCCTATATTTAGTGTTCTTTTTTGGTAAGATATTCCAGAAATTATTCTTGATGCTAAAATGGGTATTTTTTTTTTGGTAATTCAACAATTCTTTTAAAATAATTTCTTCACCCTATATATGATATTATCGACAAAATTCACCAAGCTTTGGTAATGATAATAGTATGTCTAAACTCATTAATATCAGCATAGTTTCTTAAAAAAACCAACAAAACGATAGTAAAATTATAAAAGTATCCTATTTTGAGAAATAAAGACATAAATTTTAGAACTTTGTACCAGGCAAGGACTAAATTAATTCATGCCTTAAAATCTTATAGCTTTAAA
The DNA here is from genome assembly GCA_017589665.1 of Selenicereus undatus. Lineage (NCBI taxonomy): Eukaryota > Viridiplantae > Streptophyta > Magnoliopsida > Caryophyllales > Cactaceae > Selenicereus > Selenicereus undatus. The sequence goes on from JACYFF010031952.1 coordinate 10,699,519, forward strand.
TTATCATTTTTGCAAATTAGTAGATCATTGCTTAAGTACCAAAATGTCAATTATTCTTTGTTTTATTATGTACCTATTGATACTTCACATACAAAATCTCCCCCCCCCCCCCCCAAAAAAAACATTCTTTGCAACGTTTTTTTATTCTCACTGCACCCCCTGGTATGAAAGTGTTAGCACTTCTTAGCATGTGGAGAATATATTTGAGTCTAATTGTAATGAGTTTGCACATATCATCCTCAGAAATTGGTATTCAAAAATACAAATTTTGTTAAATTTTATATCAAATTGGAACTTTTAACAAACGAGTCATATACACAAGTTGAAATGAGGTTCCAACCCAAAATCAATTAATCTTCGGTGGAGTAACTCACAAACTTATATACATATCTAAGCCCTTTAATTTTATCAATATCGAATAACATCCATTTTTATTTTTTGTACTTTATCAATGTGGAAGAATACCTACTTTCATCCAACACGCCTCTTCACATATGACTACTAATAACGGCCAACACGTGTGCACAATTTTAATCAAATGGGGACGACGGCAAATTAAAGATCGAGCAACCCGTTGTAATACCATGTTAAATTTTATATTAAATTGGGCATTTTAACAAACTAGTCATGTATACAAACTTAAATGAGGTTCCAACCTAAAATTAATTGGGCATTAGTAGAGTAACTCATAAGCTTAAATATATGATCAAGCTCTTTGATTTTATTAATGTGGGATATCACCCACTTTTATATTCTTTGTAATTTATCAATGTGAAACAATACCTATTTTCATACTCTAATAAATTTAGATTGGACACTTTCGAAACTTGTTTAGGTTTGATTGCCTTTGTTTAATAGGCAAACACCAAGTTATAAGGTTTGAGCTAACTATGCATAGCAAAAGGTATTTCGAATTAAATTCATCTGGTTGTTGGAGTTGGATTTTTTGAGTAAAAATCAAATCAAATAGTAAATTTTTTAAAACTCTTTGAATTTTTTTTTGTTGATTATTTAGTTGGACATGACCCTTACAATAATAAAGAAAGAAAAAAATACGCGGCCAAAGAAAACAACTACTACAGTATACATATTGCAAGTCGCAAACAACTAAGCTCAACAAACTGCTTGTTCCAATTGTAGACATGGATTAAAATAGCCACCGTGGATATCCTAAGATCATCAACTTTTGCTTTGTCGGTTTTTCTCCGATTCTTTTCTTAAACTTTTTGTGATTCTTCTAATTGGCGGAGCCTCATTTCCGATAACATAAATAAAGTATTTTCCCAAAATCCAAAACTTCTTTCGCTATTTCAGTAGGGGTAAGTGACTCATGATTTGATTTTGTGCTTGTACTGTCACACTTCTTACCCCCTGTTGGAAAGATTACATCTCTCACTTTTCTCATGTAGTTGAAATTTCAATTCAAGAGGGCCATCAAACGAAGGCAAGGTGCTATAAATCTCTTCGCTATCTTCCATAGATGAACCTCACTTGGGAGATGAACTTCTCAACATAAATTGGCGCGGCTGGGAGCATTATTCAAACGTTGAGTAATTGTCTTGCTATTATATAAGAGTTCTTCATAAACACCTTCTTCCACAGCCTCATTAGCACTTATCTGGGCCTCTAAATTATTATCATTAGGGCAATTTAAGAGTGCTTGCTTGTAAGGGGTTGCAGCATCTTGAATGAGGTAATTTTTTAATTTAGAAGCCACTTGAATGTCTTCGTCCTGTACATCTTTGGAAGCCACATTAGGCATCGTTTTCTTTTTGGGAATCTATTGCCAAACCATCTTTTTTTGAGAACCCTCCCTCTGATCACCAAGCGTCCGAGCGGGGCTCTTTTGAAATTTTGCCCAAGCAACATCCAACTTGTGGCCACCAACAAATTTACCATTCATTCCTTCAATTGCTTTCTCACCCTTTTCTTTCTCACCAAATCTCACGAATCCATACTTTCTAACACTCCTCCTTCCAACCTTGTTAGTAACATAAGCATTCATAACAACACCATAGTCGCTAAACAAAATTTTGAGGCCCAAATTATCCAAATCAACTAGTAAATTATCAATAAAAATTGAGAAAGTTCGATCTTGGTCACCTCTGTTTTCATATCTGGGAGAGGGTTTCAATTAGAAAGCCTCGACCCACTTCCCCACAGCACCACGAGTCTTCCAACCCTGGCCCAAGCCAGAAACATCCTTGAGGCGGTGGCGGCCACCAGAGGGAGGGAAGAAGAAAGGCTCGGGGAGGTGAGATGCGACTGCAGAAGCACAGTGCCAAGAAAAGCAGAAGAGAAGACACCACGGGCAGCAGCAAGACACTCGAAGGTCGAAAGGGGCCTCTCCTCCGGCGGGTCAACGTCGGCCACGACAAAACGAGCGTCCCAAACTGGTCATTGAACCACGACCCATTTCCCACCCAGATCCCAGAACTATAGGGCAGAAAGAGGAAGCACTGACAAGAATCCGGCGGCGAAAGGTGGCACAGGAGGTGGAAGAGGTAGTCAAGGGCGGCGAAAAGAGCAGCCATTAGGGTTTAGGCCGGAGGTTGGAGAGACGGGTGGCCATTGCTTTTCCTTATATGTTAGAAGGAGGAGGTAACTCTTCGAATTGTCTTACACTTATAATTATAGTTATAAGAAACATGGAGTTATATGATACATCCACAAAGTATATAATTGCTTTGTCTTTTATTAAAATTAAAAAAATGTTGTGTCTTTTTAAAATCTCTGATAATCTATTTAGAAATTCAAGCAGATAATGCACTTCTTGCTAATTATAAGAGATTGTACTTCATGCTAATTATAAGAGATTACACTTCAAAATCTAAACGATAGTTGATTATGACAATTAATGTATAGATGATAATAACTTTGTTGGGTACGTTTCCCAATGTCGCAATTCACTAAGTGGGTACTTCGTGAGGCTAGGCTCCCCCCCCCCTCCAACAACCCATAAAAAAAAAATCTGAGTGCTAGGTTTTGCTAGTCATTATCCTTCTTAATCAAATACTCTAAAGCTCTATTTAGATCTTAAAAAATTTGATAAAAAAAAATTTAAAATATTTTTTTTTTTGTATTTGATTTAGAGAGAATTACAAAGAAAACACATATATAGAAAAATTAGTTAGAAAAATTATTATAAATAATTAACAAAATTTTCCTCATAAAACTGTGAGGAAATTTTGAAAAAGTTTCTAAAGGAATTTATGACCTCTTCCAATCTCATACTGTTTAAATAATATCAACATAATTTAAATAATTAATTAATATTTAAATTTTTTATCTAAATTATTATATTTTTTCTTCAATTCAAACAAAAAAATTTTTTTTTCCTTATTTTTTTGTTTTCTTCACATTTTTTTTAAATTTTATTTCTGGCAAATTTTGTAAGTAACAAACGGCCTAAAAGGATTCAACCAGTTGATGGGCCATTGTTGTATCAATGACCACCAATATTTTAGCCAGCTTGCACATATTAATAAATGGACAAACCCTAATCACATCACATTTATGTGGTGATCTTCTCGAGGGTTAGAATTTAGAAAACCAACATGTTTCTCCACCAACCACATTTTGATTTTGTGGAATAAGTTAAAAAGGGAAAATTAGATCAGAGACTACTTCTTCGATCATTGAGAATGGTTATGAAAAACTTACTTAATACTGTTGTTTTAATTAATATTTTTTGTTTTTGTGGCTCTTTTTCTTGTAAGAGAGGTTCCTGTTTTTTAGCGGCTTCGTCTGCATGAAAAGTGAAAGAATAATAGATTAATTTGCCCTTAAATAAACTAAATGGTTGAAGCAAACTCTTTATCCTTATTTACTGTTTCCTTTCTCTTTCTTCCCTGACTTTTTACTAATTGTATTTTTTTTTCATTGTAAATAAAAATATTAATTTAATATTTTTCTCATGTAAAGTAGATTGTTTTGTTAAGATTCGTCTTGTAAATAGAAAAATTAAATATTTATAATATAGAGTATTGTTTTTTAAAAAAATTTAGCCATGTTATTTATTTCTCTTGTCATAAATAAACTCACTTTTTCCATTAAAAAAACTATTAAGTTTTCTTATATGACTTTAGATAACAATCTCTAATTTAAATAAAATTATCGTTTGACATTATTTATCTAAGATTTTATTTTTTAGTTTTAGTGATTTCTTATTTCAATGAAAAATTTTTGTCGGACCACACCTCTTTAAAAACCTATTGCTTGAGCAATCGGGCACTCCCCCCCCCCCACACACAAACCTTTCTCTCTCTCCGCCATCGTTAGTGTCGCCCTCTTCCAGCCACCATCGCCGCCCTCTGCGGCCGTCCGACACCCTCCACTCTTCCCTCAAAATCAGCCCCCTTCACTACCTCCATTGGTCGCCGTCACCTCTACCCGCTGCCGCCTCCACCGGTCGTTGCATTCAATGTAGCACTAAGAAACTCCTCATCTTTCAAGTGAGTAATTCAACATAAATGTTATTAGAGAGAACATTAAATTGTCATTGAAAGATGAGGAGTTTCTTGGTATTACATTGAATGCGGCGACCAGTGAAGCATGTTTCGATCCCGTCAAACGGTCTTTTGCTGAACGATATCGTGATTTTACAATGGAAAGATGCGTAACTCAACCTAAATTTTCAAAATATTTTTTTTAAAAAAAATTAAATTTCCGACGGAATTTGCAAATTCCGTCGGAATTGGCCGACGGAAATGACAAATTCCGTCGGACAACCCGGTCGGATTTTTGCCCCAAAGTGCCGCAGGGCCCGACGGAACTGATCCGTCGGACACTCGATATCCGTCAGCTTTCGTCGCCCACTCCGTCGGCACGCTTCCCGACGGTTGTCTCTTTCTGTCGGAATGTGCTAGACGGACGGGAGATTCCGTCGGAACCAGCGGGTCTACGGGACTTTTTCCTACGACCGTTTTCCGTCGGATTTTCCATCGAAAAATCATTTTTCCAACGGAAAAACGTGCTTTTTCCGTCGGAAAATCCGTTGAAAAAAACACGTTTTTCAGTATTGAATGTATTCAAATGGTAAACATTGGTTGCATAGATAGCATTTTATATATTTTAACCGCGAAATATATATAGAATTATACTTTTAGGAAGGTGTGTATGATTAAAGGATGCTTAAAAATTGATGATTTTTCAAGTGTCGAATGTATTTAAATAGTTAACGTTGCTTGCATATATCGCACGTTATATATGTTAACCTTAAAATATATATATATATATATATATATATATATATATATATATATATATAAAATTATTCGAGTTAACCCAATTACACACATATACATGTGTGTGTATATCTCATATCGAAAGACCGTTGGGCATCAGATGGGGGAGAAGGACACCATTGATGGCTGATGGTAGTACTGACAAACAAACAGACGAAGTTGGGTGGAGTACCTGTTGGACCATGCTCATTCACATACTAATACTGGTTGAAGAAGTGGAATTACCTGCCCATAGGTGGTGCAGCCCCTCCCGTAGCTCCCATCGCCTAAACCCTTCCCAAAAGATAACTTCAGGCCATTCTCTAACAAAGCGATACACAGGGGTGGCGACGTTATATTCAGGAGGTCTGTATACAATTCTACTCACATTTGGAGCACCATCAGGTGGATAAACAAGATTGTAACAGTTGATGCCATCCTCCAGGCCTCGGATTTCAGGCAAATATTCTTTTGGTGAGTTCGCCGGTATAATTCCATTCGTAATGTTAATGGGATTGACTACCGGGTTTGGTGTTGTTGACATGATCGATTACTTCACCTCATTCTTCCTTGGAGTTAAATGGGACACATAAGTGTGTGTGTTCCTTGCAATTAAATGGGACACATGTGTGTGTGTGTGTGTGTGTGTGTATACACACATATATGTATGTATTTATACACACACATACATACATATATATATATATATATATATATATAT
>JACYFF010031952.1:10720201-10742231 GCA_017589665.1 Selenicereus undatus
AATTTTGTACATTGGTTGGAATTTATACATGCAGTGTGTGTGTGTGTCTATATATATATATATATATATATATATATATATATATATATATATATATATATATATATATATATATATAACCCACAAATTACTACAAGTCTTTTCATCGTATTTCGTCATCGCTCACACACTGCCCGGGAAACTTCCCAGGAGGTCACCCATCCCAAGATTGCTCCCCAGCAAGCACGCTTAACTATGGAGTTCTTACGAATGAGCTTCCGAAAAGAAAGATGCACTATTGGTGATATAAGTAGTCACTTCGATCATTTTAAGCCACACTCAGGATATTACAGTCTTTACAGATGGTATCAGAGCCAACCAGCGACCGTGAGATGCACCAATGGATGGCGCCCATTGGCAGTCACCTAATGGGGCAAAGATACTGGGTGTGGACCGCCGGTTAAGAGGACGTGTAAGTCGGTCGGTTAGTGAGGCACAATGAGGACGTTGTGCGCTTTAAGTGGGGGTGATTGTAATACCCCGAGTGTGGCTTAAAAGGATCGAAGTGACTACTTATATTACCAATTGTGCACCTTTCTTTTCGAAAGCCCATTCGTAAGAACTCCACAATTAAGCAAGTTTGTTGGGGAGCAATCTTAGGATGAGTGACATCTTGGGAAGTTTCCCGGGCAGCATGTGAGCGAAGACGAAACACGCCGGAAAAACCTATGCTGATCTGTGATCCTTGAAACCGATATTGGTAAGACCCGTGACCGAGAGGGGTCAGGTCGTTACAATATATATATATATATATATATATATATATATATATATATATATTAATATATAATATATTTCATAATGATTGTCATTATATTATATCTAACATTTAATATTTCATACTTATGTTTGTATTTATGTTCAAAGAAAAGGCGATAAACCAAAATTAGGTCCATCTCTATTTGTTGTTATTTAGTATTATTACTATCAACATAACAATGATGTGAGATGAACATGTAAATATTTTATTATGTACATTAAAAAAGAGACAACCGTAATAATATTAGAATCAGAATCTTTATATATATTTTTTCAAAAAAATAAAAATAAAAAATAATGATAAAAGTAGAAATCTTTTATTATTTTTTAAAAGACTTGGATTGAGGTTAGAAATTAATTACGAAATTATGAGAGCTTGCCATGCTTCAACTATTAAGCGTGATTTGTTTTTATATACATTGCATATTCAAGGCAAAGGCATTCTAGATGTGATTTTCTTCTCTTTTTTCTTTTTTTTTTTTACAACAACCTAAGACAAAAAAAAATAATACAAATTAAAATAAATTTAGAAGTGTGGGCAATTGATATAGGTTTTTTTTGTGGGGGGGGGGGTTATTGTTGCTGCTACTACTATTGAGATTGGAGTATTGGGCCAATCATTTGTTCCTAAAAGGGTATAAGTCTTACATGAGAAGGTACGAATCCAATATTGTAGAGATTTGGATATTTAAGTTGTCTTATTAAATAGGAAGCACTAATCACATCATATATGAATGACTTTCCCCTTTAAAAAAAATAAACATAGTTGAACTTCAATTCAATGTAATTTCAATACCTTACGTATGTGACATATGCTACCAAAGTGAAGAAACAGTAAGTATTTCTTAGACATGTATACATAATTATGTAGATGATGCACTTACAAACAATTTCTTATTTAATATCATAGATATCAATTTTTTAGAGTATGTTAACAAATTAAAGTACCTTAAAATTAGAAAAAGGAAAATATTACAGTTAACAAGATCAAACTCTTAACTTTATAATTAAGTCCCTATTCATTAAAATTAATTGTTTAGGTAGCAGATAGTGGTTCATGCAGCGAATATCTGTTTAGATAGCTGATAGCATTTCTAATTTAGATGTTTGCAGATAACTGTTTAAATGAGTGGTTGAAATAAATGTGTTTGGTAAATTTAGCTATTAGGTTAGTTGATTAGTATAAATTGACATAAAATGACAGATAGTTTCCAAATATAAAATTTCTCAAATGATATTTTTTAGCCAAAAAATATGAAATGCCACTTCTGAATGTCAAAAGCTAATGCTATTAGCTTTTCACATACGCTGCTTAAATCGCTAAACTCTACTTAAAATACTAGTCAAATTACTAGGTTAACGAACACTAAAAATTGACTAATTAATGTATTGATTTGATCAAAATATTAAGTGCTACTGAAAACGCAATCACCGAACACGGTGTAAGAGGAAGCTACTAGTATTATGAGCATGTTTTGGCACGATCAAATTAAGTCCCATAAAATATAATCTGTCTTTGATTTTTGACATGTTTTCTTATGTGGGCCTCCAAGTTGTTATTTCTTTTTGTTTTCTTTTTGAGGGTCAAATAGTGGGCCAACTTGTTCTTTTCTTGTTCGGCTTGAGTTTCAATATGAGGATCTGCCTTGATATTTCATCCATTATTACATTAAAATCATTAAATGTAGATTTTATTTTTCTGGAAATAAAATGCCAGGCTGTATTTTTCAATTATAAAACCTTTATAAGTCACCGTAACATTTAGCAGACAATAATATGCTGTGATCAGTGATCCAGAGGGTGGATGCACGTCTCATTAATTAATAGGGAAAACATAAAATATATACACATGCGCATGCGCAGAGTTACATTGGAACAAGGAGGTCAATTAACCACTCAACTTTTTGGGAAAAAAAAAAATATGGGATATTTTTGTGGATAAAAAAAATAGATATATATTAATTAGTTCACAGACATTTTGTAAATGTGTACTTAGCAGGATGTCTGGCTACTCTTACTTGTTTCAAGGGATCATAGGTTTGACTCTCATTACTCTCCTTTTGCGGTGTCTTGTATGTTTTTTTTTTTTTTGTTTAGGTTTGCCCATTCATTTTCCCTAATTTTTGCATCTCAACTCTCTAGTCTTGCTTTGTTTTCCTCCTCAAACGCACACTCTCACTCACTGCAGTCTGCCCAACCCAGTCGCCGTATCGGCCGACGCCGCCGGCCACTAGTGCCGCCACTTGTGCCAGTAACCGCCTCCACTCCTCCTCAGCTTTCCGCCTAACTCTTAAGTCCCAAATCTCAATTTGAGATAACTCCCAAAAATTCTCGTCATCCCTTGCTTTGAATCCTAGCTCCGCTCTTGCACATGCATGCAACCATGCTTTCTTGTTGATCTCCAAATTTGGGAATCTAGTTGAGGGAGAAAGTAGAACGATTGCGCTTAAGATCGTGGAATATTGGGTGAGTAAATCTATAGAATTAGTAAAGATCTTACAAAGGCATAAGATTAACATAACTTGCATTTAAGAGAATAGGTGGGTGAGATTCAAAGCTAGACAGATTGATGGGTATAAGTTAGGGTATTCTGGGGGCTTCTAGAAGTAGAAATGGAGTTGGTATGAGTGTTGATAGCGAGTTAAAGGATCAAATTATGGAGGTGAATCGCACTGTATTAGGCAATTAAATTAGTGATGGCTTGGTAGGTATGGTCAATATGTTTTAAACGTGGTAAGTGAGTATGTCCCTCAAGTAGACTTAGCAGAGGACATTAAAAAGCAGTTTTGGGAGGATCTAGATGAGATCATCCGGTGTGCCTCAAAGTGAACAACTTTTTATTGGTGGAGATTTCAACGGTCACAAAGGAGCAAATGAAGATGGGTACAATAGGACTCATGGGGGATTGGGTTACAGCGAGAGAAACAGTGTGGCAATGGACGTATTAAGCTTTGCTGTAGCTTTCAAGTTGACTGCAGTTGGCTCTTGTTCTAAGAAGGAAGAGTACTTGGTGACATATCAAAGTTGCATTGCAAAGACGCAAATTGACCACTTTCTAATGAGATTGAGCGACAGAAGTTTGTGTAATGATTGCAAAGTTGTACCAAATGAGAGTTCTGTATCACAAAATAGACTGTTGGTTATGGATGCAGAGCTTAGGAAGTGGAAGAAGTAGAAAATGTATATGGTCGACCTTACAGTATAATGTTGGAATCCTGATGTTGAGAAAGAATCCAACTAGCAAAGAAAGTCAAAGCGGAAGGAATGTGGAACCAAGAAGGTGATGTAGATAGGATGTGCCTCAAGAGAGCGTATAGTGTATTTGAAGAGTGGCCTGGGAGATCCTAGGGGTGAAGAGCGGGGATATAGAGCATAATCAGCAGTGAGCCATTTTTTTGGCTCACCAAATGGGACCTACTTCTGCCACATCAGCTTGTGATCTAGTTTTTTGGTTGATAATTTCCTCTCTCTCCAATGAAAGGCGCACCATTTTGGCTCACCAAATAAAATAATACCCGTGGACCCATTCTACAACACACAACTTTATTTTTAGAATTAAAAAAAATAAAAACTAATTAAAATATTAAAAAAATAAAAAAGTAGATGAAAGCATACATTCGAGTGGCCTCACCCCAGCGAGCTTCCACGCGAGGCATGAGGGAAGAGTTAATCAATGGAGAGGTCCCGCTCCCTCACCCCATTTCTCTCTCCTTCTTTTTCTCTCACGGGGCATACGTTGGACTTGCTCTTAGGTCGATAAAGTGAGCTTGGTGGTGGAACGATGACATTAAAAAAAAAGTCAAAGTGAAACAAGATGCATAATCAATCTTGTGGGAAGTACTTCGGAATGGGACAAAGAGGTTAATAAAGCCATTTATAGGACAACAACGAAGGTAGAAAATGTTACCTTCCTTAAGCTTACAATATATTTTATAAATATGTCTTGATGAAAGACAAAAAGAAAGTAGTTCCATAATTTTAAGTGAAATGCATATTTCAAACTTCATAGATATTTATTGATATAATCCTTATATAATTCTTGATTATATGATTCTGATATGGTTGATAATATTATCATGAGATTTCAACTTTTAAAACGCTAGTAATGGTTAATAATATTATGGTTGGTATATTATATTATGATTCTGATTATGGTTGATTATACAATATCCCATTTTATTAGGGATCTTCATTTAGCAAATATTTGACTTTCCTCAACAAGATTTCAATTTTTAAATGCTTGATATTTGCCTTGATCATGGAAGGAATTGCATATCATATCAAGAAGATCCTCAATCAGCCAAAATTGGAGTGACCATTGCATGAAATCTCAAATCAGCCAAAAATAGTCACTTAGTTGTTACTTGTTGGAATTGTGTGATCTTCAAGGACCTTGAATTGTTGTTCAAGGCCTTGAACTGAAGTTGAATTTATGGATGAGTCTAATGGCTAGCTCCCTATGATTCTTCCCATACGACTTTGCTATGAATACAGAAGCTGGTTGAGGGCTGAAGACACAAGAGAGCACAAGCAAAGAATGAGCAGAAAGAGAGCTACACTTAAGAAGAAGACGTTGAGAGATACATCGAGCTTATATTGGCATATCTATTATGTTTATTTACTTATTGTTATAAACTGTATTTTGTTATATTTCTTTGTATTGGGTTAGGTTGATTAGTCAGATGACCGACTACTCAAGTACGGTTGGGGAGCAACACGTACGTTGGGACACCTAGAGTTGTAGGGTCAACTCATAGGTTGTACGATTGGTGAATCATGTGCAATCGACCAACTTAATAAAAGAAAAAGGTTCAAAATTCGACCGGCGAAAGGCGCCTGTGGGCAGAGGACTAGCCGTGGCCGAACCTCTATAAATTGTATGTTTGGTCTACATTTACATTTTCTGCAATTCGTTTTCGATTAATTTGCACATTTGGTCATCACCCTATTTACCCCTTTTAGGGTGATTTAACTAGCCAAACCAGGCTAACTGAAAAGAAGAGGGTTGTAGAAGCTAAAAGTAAGGATATGAAAGGCTTTAACAAAAATTGGATACTAAGGGCAAAGAGAAGGCAGTATTCAAGTTAGCTAAGGCTAGAGAGGAGAACAAGATATTCGAAAAATGTAAGATGTATCAAGGATGAGGAAGCAACAGTTCTTGTGGAGGAAAAGGACATTAAAGAGAGATGTCCATGTTACTTTCACAAGCTTTTCAATGATGAGGTTAGTGGTGACAACCAAGCCTGCAAGGGCAAGCAGATGGGCAACGGAATTTCAAAGCCTGTAGTCATGTTACTAAAGAGGAGGTAAAAGACACATTGCCTAAGATGGAACATGGGAATGCAGTTAGGCCATATCTCATACCAATAGACGTATGGAAATGCTTGGGAAAAGAATTACTTGATTGGCTAACTATGCCATTTATTGTTATTTTCAAAACTGGGAAAATGCCCAAATAATGGAGGCATAATAATATCCTGTTGTATAAGAATAAAGGCGACATATAATGCTGCAACAACTATAGATGTATCAAGTTACTTGGTCACATTATGAAACTTTGGGAGAGGGTGGTTAAAAAGTGATTATGGAAGGACATAAACATCTCAGATAACTAGTTCAATTTTATATTTGGTAGGTCAACAATAAAGTGATACATCTCATTAGAAGACTTATGGAGTATTGTACAAATAAAAAAAGAGACTTACACATGGTGTTCATAGATTTGGAAAAGGCATATGATAAGATTCCCAAGGAGGTGTTATGGAACGGCTTTCATAAGAAGTATGCCCATTATGGGTATATATGAGATATTAAAGACATATATGAATAGACGATGAGTGTCACGACACCGGGTGAGGACAGAGGACATTTCCTAATAGACATTGAACTACACCAAGGATCCGCACTAAGGCACTATTCCTTTTTGCGTTTGGGATTATTTAGCTAACAGCCTGCAGCTTCTTACATTTTCTTACAGCTCCTTACATTCTTACCATAATCCTTACAGCTTCTTACATCTCCTTACAGCTCCTTACATCCTTAATATAATCCTTATGGCTTCTTACATCTCCTTAAATCTTCTTACATCTCTTTACATCTTCTTACATCTCATATAGATTTTTGTATAACATTCATTTATTTTTATTCTAATAATTACATAAATATGTATATATTTTTTTAATTATACTACCAATATACATAATTTGTGAATATATTATGAACACAATATTTATATAAACATAAAAAAAGAATTTAACGACGTAGATTATATTTGAGCTTCGACATGAACAATATATGTTATTATAGATAAAATAAGTGAATATGCTTTTAAAATTATAATACAAAGATTTATAAAATTCCTTAGTAATAATATATTGATGAGACATTTACATTTAAAATTGTTTACTTAAAATAGGATTTCATTTTAAGAGTTTGAGAAAATTTTGATTTTTTTTTTTGGTTATACTTTGCTTATTGGAAGGTCAAACTAATGTAAATATAAGAAATCACCTCAAGTGTAGGAAATTTTGATTGAAAAAATTTGTGGGGTTTAATATATTTTATTATTGTTTAATTTAATAGGTTAAAGGTTTATTTTCAATAAGTATATTATTTTAATATTATTGTTTCTCATCCCAAACATTCATTGTAAAATAAACAAATTTTGTTTCAATAATATTAAGAAATAATTTGTTTACTGATGGTATCAAATTTATTTCGCAAATATCACTAATATATTACACGTTATTTTAGAAATCATACCTTAAACATCAATAATATGCATACATGTCCACAAGTTATACTATACAACTTTTCAACAATTTAACAACTCGTTACATTTATTCTTACAGCTTCTTACATTTGCTTACAATTTCTTACATCTTCTTATAGCTATCTTCTTACATATCCTTACATCTTCTTACAACTCTATACATCTCCTTACATTGCCGTACAGCTTCTTACATTTTCTTATAGTTTACAGCTATATCTTATCGCGAAAAAGAACAGGCCCTAAGTCCACTTCTTTTTATTATTGTTATAGAAAAGCTCTCTAAGGGAACCCAAGATGAGTTATCGGTGTATGTTATTTGCTAATGATATTGTTCTGATTGATGAGACTATAGAAGCAGTTAATAACATGTTTGAGAGGTGGAGAAATACTTTAGAGTTCAAAGCTTTTAGACTGAGTCACCATTGAAGATATTGCCATTGCAAGGGTTGAAAAGTTTAGATACTTGGGCACCATAGTACAAAATAGAGGGGATATCAACGAGGACATTGTTCACTGTAAAAGAGTTGGGTCACAAAAGTGGAGACAGTTGGAGTTTTGTATGATAAGAAGATCCCAGTCAAATTGAACGAAAAGTTGTATAGAATGATGGTTAGACTAGCCTTACTTTACGGCTCAAAGTGTTGGCTAGTAAAGAAGAGTCAAACCCGAAAGATGAAGGTGGAAGAGATGATGATGCTTCGTTAGATGTGTGGCCATACAAGGTTGGACAGGACAAGCAATGAAGTGATTACAGAAAAGTGGGAGTTGCACCTACTGAGGACAAGATGTGAGAGGTGAGATGCAGATGGTTTAGTCACATCAGGGAACAGAGTTTAAATGTTCGTGTTCAAAAGTGTGAAAGGATTCACATTCAAGGTTCTAAGAGAAGTGAAGATACACCTAAGAAAATTTAGGATGGGGTTATTAGATTATATCTAATCCAAATAGGACTTACGGAGGATATGACTCAAGATTGGAGGTTTTGAAGGTTTAGATTTAAGTTTGCAAACCATAGGAAGAATCCACCGTCTCTTTTTGCAACTTTGTCTGGTGATCATAATGTTTTTTCGAGGCTAGATAGGAGATGGCAACACATTTACAACTTTTCAAGTTTGCTTAGATTGGTCTTTATTAGGGCAAGGTAATTAACTTTTAGATTGGGCAAAGTTAGCCATGAACACCTATCGTTTAAGCAACTTGTAGCTATTAATGTTCTATTTGTTAGGGCATCCCCAGTCAGAGTTCCAATTTTTGGAACTCAGACCTGCCACGTCAGCAAAAGTTCCACATTTCTGGAACTTACATTCCATCACTTTTTCAACCCATGGAACTCAAATCTAAATAACCCAATTACAAAATTTATCATGGACCCACCTTATTACACACAACCTATTTTTTAATAATATAAAAATTATATATTAACTCAAAAAAAAAAAACAAAAAAAAAAAAATGGCTGAAGCTTGCACGCGGGATGACTCTGTGGACCGTTCTTCCCCCCGTCACATGCACAGCGTGTCACTGGCTGGCAGAGTACCAAGTGACACGCATGCCATAAACAAGGCACGCATGCCTGGGGCTGGGGATGCCCTTAATCACACTTTTCATTCGCTCTCCTTATCCGACCCAACTATCTGTTTCATTTCTATATGCATTAATTATGTGGTATCTAGGTAATAATGGGATCCTAACGACGCACTAGCATTAGCAAATTTACGGTATTATATTGTTCCTGTTTATTTTTTTCGTATGTATTGTTGCTTGATCATTTGCATTGCTCCTAATTTTTAGACGTGTTTCAAAAGTTTTGAACTTGACAAAATCGCTTTCTAGAAAATTTTGTGAGTCTCTTAGAATCAGTCTCTTTATATGCACGAGTGATTCAGATCTTTTCAACCCCGTAAAAGAGGGACTTACATTAAAAGTAGTTGTTATTGTAATTTGATGAAAATAAAAAAATATGTATATTGTCAAGCTAAAAAAATTTTACGAAGGAATTACTTTGTTTTTTAACATTGATAAACTTTCTCACAAAAGACCTTAGCTCTCATCGGGACACCCTACTAGAGGAATGCATGGAATGCGGGGTTAAGAAAAAGAATCTTCTTCATATGCTTCTAGTGGGATTCGAACCTTCATCTCCTACGTGAAAGGTGAGACGAATACTACAAAACCATGCAAAATTCATCAAAAGTTTATGAAATTGTTGAAGCGGACATTCATAAGTATTATTCAATGCATATAAAATTCAAGAAAACTCACAAATGAACAATGTTCACTTACCCACCCTTATAGTGGTTAGAAATTACGTACCTTAATTAGAAATTGGATAGCATATATCTGTAAATTTTTATTGCTCGTTGAATAGAAAGTAGTACTATCATAATACCGACATATGATTAGAATTTAGATATTGTACAACTGTAAATTGTTATTGCTAGTAGAATGGAAGCCTAGAAGGTAATCCTATCAGATTACTGACATACAATTAATAGACTAATGACCAACTTGTAGTCTTAAATGGGCGACTAGATCTCTATTTTTTGAAATTTCATGTTTTGACGAAGTCTTGCGGCCCTACACAGATATCGTAGAATAAAATATCATCGTTCTTGAAATACAGTAAACAAAAAATTCAACACAGGCACCCTTTTTCAAACCGCCCAGTACACATCCTTTGTCATTTTCATAAAAATGTTGACTTCAGGCTAAGCGTCCACACTAATCCCAAAGTGACACTCAGAGCTATATCAACGATTATACACCGAGCCTCGAGTCAGAAACTCCAGTTGTATCAACCATATCTTAGCTGTTGAATTTGGTTCCTTCAAGTCTTCAACCAAGACACACTGCTGGGTCAAGTAATTTTGATACCTAATTGCTTTAAATAAAGTATTAAGAGCGTTTTCTTTTCATTGGTGAATTAGAGTTAGTTCATGAATGAAATTGGTTAACGTGAACTGAAGCAAATTGAAGTGAATATTTTTTATTAAAATGAATTGAAATAAATTGAAGTGGATTAAAGTTTGTATATTTTTTAAAATTAGTTAAAATAATGAGAATAAAATTTTGAAGGAGGTGGGTTAAAATAAATTAAAGTTGGTTAAAAATAACCAATGAAAAGAACAAGCCTTAAATTTGAATCTTGGAAAGGGGGGGGGGGAACTGATGGAAAAATTATACTCTTTTATATATCAGTAGCAACTCGGCTCTGAGGCTCTGAACCAAAAAGTTCATGTACTTCAAAGAATCAAATTCTGGGTTGGCTTGACTGTCCATATCAGATCCTTGTATCCCAATGAAGAAACTAGAGCTTCCTGGCAAAAACTTTTCACTGAATACAGGTCTCAAGTAAACAAAAAATGTACAGTTGCATTAAACATGCAAGAAAAATCCATGCTAGCATATGCACAACATTGCTAGGAATATGAAGAGAGATTACAGTGGAATAATCCCTGAAAATTGTCAACAGACTCGAGAAATTATTACAAGATTACTACCCTCCAATGTACGAAGTCTCTCCTGTTTTGGGGGGCATCAGTCATTGACAACCATAGCAGCAGTTTCTGAAAGACTGCTTTTGAGTTTTCTAATGATCAACCTGTTCTGAGGAGGAAGGTCTTTGGCTGAAGGAGAAGTGTCTGCCTCGAAAATAACCGAGTCGTCTTCCTGGAAATCTCCCCTCAGTACTCCCATCGCGATTTCGTTCTCAACCAACTGTTGGATCACCCGCTTGACAGGCCGGGCTCCGTAGTTCGGGTCAAAGCCCAGTGTCCCGAGGAGTTCAACAGCTTCACGAGTGTATTGGAGGTCAATCTTCTTTTGCTTCAGTCTATCCTTCACCCGGTTCAGCTGCAACAGATATACAAAGCAATGTATTTAGGCAGCAAATATATGCGTAATGAGGAGCTACTGTGTCTGAGAAGAAGCAACAAGCATGATTAAAAGTTAAAACTAAATGGATGAGAACTGATCACATCAACTCCCTAACTTAAGCCTCCCTCACCTTGTCTCATTGGAACTAGACGAAAGAATATCCACATAGTAGACCTGGCAAAACTAACCTATGCCTAATTACCTTAAAACCAGACCCAATTTAAACACCCCAACTTCAACACAAACCCAATGGCCTGATCCAAGCCAAACCAACATGAAAAATTAGCTCAACATATTGATTGCATATTCTTTCCACATTTAGTGTACGAACCAAGACAAACAATAATGCATTAGCCATATTACAGATCGTGACTTGTAGAAGGACTGCAGGAGACACCAACCAAAACAGCAAAGAGTTTCACCTAATCTAATGCATCAAATGCATGTTATTGCTCTTAGGCGCAATGTAGTCCAATCGGGATGGAAACTGGGAAGAAAATCAAAGTGCAGGAGGAGCCTCTAGCCGAACAACAACAGTAACGACTAATGACAAAATGAGTAATAAGAGTTACCTGTAACTCAACAATTTTGCTGATTTCCTTTGCATCAAGAGGCTGGAACACAATATACTCATCAATCCGGTTCATGAATTCAGGCCGGAATGTTTGCCTGGCCAACTCTATAACCTGCCGTTTCATCATCTCATAAACTGCTTCTTTACTGTCTTGTGCACTCCGTAGAGTCTCCAGGATATATTGAGAACCAATATTAGAAGTCATAATCACAACACAATTGGTAAAACTGACAGTTCTTCCCTGAGCATCAGTTATTCGCCCATCATCCAGGAGTTGCAACAGGATGTTAAAGACATCATGATGAGCTTTCTCGATTTCATCAAACAAGACAACAGAGTATGGCCTTCTTCGCACCACCTCAGTGAGCTGTCCACCTTCCTCATACCCAACATAACCTGGAGGTGCGCCAACCAGCCGTGACACCGCATGCTTCTCCATGTATTCACTCATATCTATTCGAACTAGAGCACTTTCTGTATTGAAGAGGTAAGCTGCCAAAGCTTTTCCAAGCTCGGTCTTTCCCACACCTGTGGGGCCCATAAACATGAAGCTTGCTATTGGCCTGTTCGGGTCAGACAGCCCAGCCCTAGAGCGCCGAATAGCATCGGCCACAGATTTGACTGCCATGTCCTGTCCAACAACTCGTTTGTGAAGAACCTCTTCCAGATGGACCAACTTTTCTCTCTCTGACTGTTGTAGGTTTGATAAGGGTATGCCAGTCCACTTGCTGACGACCTCAGCAATATCTAAGTCAGTTACCTCTTCTCGAAGTAAAGATTTACCAGAATGCCGATATTCTTCCAGGTTCTTTTCAGCCTCTGCCAACTGGCGTTGAAGAGACATTAAGGTTCCGTATTTGAGCTCAGCAGCACGATTGAGATTGTACTCACGTTCAGCAGCTTCCATCTCTTGATTGACTCTGTCAATCTGAAAGGGTAGTTGAACAAAGAATTAGAAAAGCACAAACAAATATAGAACATTCTGATCACTCAGATGAGAAACAAGATAATCAAAACCTTAAACCTGATATTACAAAAGAAATACCTCTTCTTTGATGGACCGAATTCGAGTCATGAGAGCCTTCTCACGTTCCCATTGTTCATTTAGCTCCTTCTGTTTTTGTTTCAATTCATTTAGATCGCTTTCCAACTTAATGAGTCTCTCTTTAGACGCCTTATCAGTGTCGTTTTTCAAGGATAATTTCTCCATTTCTAATTTTAGCACTGCTCTATCTATCTCATCCAGCTCTGTAGGCTTAGAAGTGATCTCCATTTTCAGCTTCGCAGCAGCTTCATCAACTAAATCAATGGCTGGGAATACCAGAAAAGAAGTCAGCATAGTACTACACAGTAAGGCAGCAGAACTTCCGAAGACTACAAGAGTTCCTGCTTAGAATAGAACAGTGAAGCAGAAGATAGATTTACCTTTGTCAGGTAAAAAACGCCCAGTGATGTACCGGTCAGAAAGAACAGCAGCTGCAACAAGAGCCCCATCAGATATCTTAACACCATGATGCAGTTCATAGCGTTCTCTTAGCCCACGAAGAATAGAAATTGTGTCTTCTACCGATGGCTGGCCACAATATACTTGCTGGAATCTCCGTTCAAGAGCAGGGTCTTTCTCAATATATTTCCTGTACTCATTCAATGTGGTGGCACCAATACATCGAAGCTCTCCTCGGCCAAGCATAGGTTTCAGCAAGTTTCCAGCATCCATTGCTCCACCAGTAGCCCCTGCACATCATACAGAAAATGTGATTTCAGCACTTGGCCCCGGAAAAAGAATAACCCGGAACATTTCTCTATCATGTCTCAATTGATAATAATATTCACAACAAGTGTCCTCATGAAATTTCCTCAATGCCAACTGCCAAGAGCTCTAGAGTTCAATAGCATAAGCTATCAGTTCCACCAAGAATGCCCTGGATTCAAACACAGGGTCCAGCACATAGCCACAGCCTAGGCCCATGCCCCGCCCCGCCCGCCCCTCTCCTCTCTTCTCTTTCTTGCCAAAAGACCAGTCCGCTGCTTAACCTACCAGGTCTGGTGGGACAGGCCACAAAAAAGGAAAAACAAAGAGATCCTGCAAGTATTGTCCAAACATTTTTTTTTTTCCATATCTTGGAACAACCCCCCCCCCCTCCTTTCCTTAAACGTCATGTAAGACCATGGAGCAGAAATAAGGACAGACAGATCAACAACAAAGTTAATTGAAAGAGACGTGTCAGACAGTGAAACATCATCACCTAAGATGTAAAGCAAATGTTAAAAAGCAAGAGGCAAACCTGCACCCACAACAGTATGGATCTCGTCTATAAACAGGATAATCTGCCCATTTGAAGCACTGACTTCCTTAAGGATGGCTTTAAGTCTCTCCTCAAAATCCCCACGATATTTAGCCCCAGCGAGTAGGGAACCCATATCCAGTGAAATCAACTGCATAAAGGAAACAACACCGCCAGGAATTCAAAATCAGAAGAGATAATCAATACTCCAAAATACGAATCAAAATACACAAGAATTGTACAGATCACTAGTTTTCCTCTTCAAAGCAAGTACATTGGACGCTTATCTGACATCAATCAAGTATTAGAGCAAGAACAACAAAATCCAGAGAGACTAAAGTATCAAATATGTCACTTGAAGGCAGGAAAACACACCCTTCGATTCATGAGTGGCTCAGGGACATCCCCACGCACAATACGTTGAGCTAATCTGCAAACAGATTATAATACAACCATCACTCATTCAAGGCAACCCAAAGAGGGGGGGGGAGAGAGAGGGAAACAATGTAAAACAGTTAATTACTACAGGAAGATATCATCATATCATATACAATACAAAGCTTTGGTCACCCTGACCACAACAGATGCTCACCTTACCCGAAAGAACTTACAGCTGTGTGTTTCAGAAGAGAGAATACACTGAAACAGAACAATAAAAATGGGGCAACACTCAACCTTTCATCCACCCCCAACCCGAAACAGACGTGCGCAAGCGCTCGCACACAACAAGGGAAAAAAGAACTTGAAAAGTGTCCTCATGGCCTCATCTTTGAGGCATCTCTGGCTATTACTGGCCGTATCAAGGGAGAAAAACTTGCCGGAAACCAGCCAGAAAAATGGAACAATAGTAGCCAGATTGATTTTCATGCAAGGTTCCCTATTAGAAATACTCCTCAATCTTTCTGAGAAGAATAGACACCTAAACAAGCTAGGCAAAATCACATATCACAATGAATAGGACTAGATAAGAAGACACTAAAAAGTTCATACAGAATGAACCAAATCCTATAAAAGGGTAAGAAATCTCATGAAATTAGCAACAATAAACTTGATCTTCAGCAAAAAGCCAAGGACGGCACAACAATAATGAACATACCCTTCAACGATAGCGGTTTTACCAACTCCAGGTTCACCAATTATGACAGGATTATTTTTGGTTCGTCTTGACAAAATTTGGATGCAACGCCGAATTTCATCATCCCTCCCAATCACCGGATCAAGTTTACCACGCCTGGCTAATTCAGTTAGATCAATACCATACTTATCCAGTGCTTCATATTTTCCCTCTGGATCTGCATGTGAGAACAAGAATAACAATGAAATGAGGAAAGGGGGGCCAAGTGCCCAGCATACCAACATTATTGCAGGGCCTCCAGGAAAAGACCCACCAATGGCAATAAAGATTTCATCTTTACAGAATAGAGGAGGAGTAATATTAGGAGGAAGAACCCAAGGAAATGGTCATCAAGTTGGAGAGATATTCTGAGCTTATCAGCCTCCATTAACTAGAAACAATGAGACAGAGCCTCTAGAATTTATTCACTAATACAAAACCTCAAATAACATATCAAATGCCGTAATACTTTCTATCAGTTCACGGTGACAAGGAATGCCGAATACAATATAACTAGACATCAACATACAGTAACTTTGTGTGAATTAATAATGTATAGATCCATGCTCAATAGCTCAGTGAATGCAGGTTATTCAAGAAACAGAACATAGTAACTATACTGTCAAAAGTCAAATCATTCTAGACTTTAACAATGTTGCTCACGAACTTTAAGTACCATGTAAATAACCAAAAACTCTATTCTTCAAAAAATTACCCCAGGATTAAGTATAGATAACAAAAGTACATACTTTGATCTGTCACTCTTTGATTGCCACGGACAGCTTGGATGGCATCCTTTAACTCCTTCTCACTTAGTTGGAATTTTTGGAACAGTTGTTTACCAAACCTTGGATCTGAATGAAATGCCAACACCAAATGCTCCACCGACACAAAGTCATCCCCCATTTCTTTCTTGTGTTTTCGAGCTCTATCTAGGAGGGCACCAAGGTTTGTGCCAAGGATAGGTCCACTTGTGTCACCTATTACCTGAATATCAAAGTCATTAACCAAACAACTTTTAAATTAATCTAACATTGTAGTTATTGCATCATACCTTGGGCTGCTTTGATATGAACTCGTCTATAGCTTGCAAAACTGATGAGTTGTCAAGCCCAGCCTTTGTTAATATCCTCCTAGCCAAACCATCCTTTTGCTCTAAAAGGGCCTTTATCAAATGTTCAGTTTCAACGATTTGTTGCTTGCTTGCTCGTGCAGCTTCAACAGACCCAACTATGCCCTCCCATGCCATCTCAGTGAATTCTGTTTGATTAATCTGACAGAATAAACGTAGAAGAATCACATCATCATTAGAAAGCTTCCTCATCGTATCTCAAAGATGCAACTAAAGCAATAACTAATAAGTCGGCTTGCCCCATATAAGAGCCTGCACCCATTAGAGGAGGCAACAGTGATGGGAATCACATTTCTCAGCTGCAGGATAATGCCCCCTCTTCCCAACAGCTCCCAGACGGCCAAAGGCAAATCCTAGATTACCCTTGCTGGTCGATAATGCTTACATCGACCACAAAGAGAACTCATGATCGCTAAGCCCATCTTTACAAGAAAACCCAGGCTTCCCAACTCCCAACATATGGGGCCACCTCAAATTAGTCAGCATTTCGCTAAGAACCATATTCCTATCTACAAGAAATACCACCCGAAACCTGCAAGGTACCAACACTCCTATCCGTATCTTTTTGTCTATCCATTCTTCACCATCGCCATTTCAAGCCTCAGTGAAAATGCCCCTCCTCACCCCCCATGTCGCATATGTCAATCAAATTAAACACCCACCTCTCACATCATTCATCATAATATCTCTTCTACAAACATATCCATCAGTTCGTAAAACCTATAACCGAAAATTCAGACATCCAAACAAAGCAATCAACATCATTCCTGCATATTATGCAGTGTCCTTCAGTATCCAGCATATAATATTACCATAACAAGTACCGTGAGGGTCCCACTGAACGGGGTCAATGTAGAAGTCTTACCCCTACAACTTCAGAGAAGGTGTTCTCACTAGACCATCGATTGAATTAGTGCCTGCTACTTGATACCAACGAAAAGGTAGAACGCACTTACGCTCAGATGTTTGCTTTGCAGCAGCATAAGTGCATTACATAGCCCCAAAAATAACCAAATAGTGACTCTTTCACCTTCGGAGGAAATGGATAATTGAGGTGAAAGATAATCTTAGCATTGACAGGATACTAGTGAAGATCCTGATCAATAAAATTTTAATGCATAAACTAAGAAAGAGCAACTGATAGCAACATTGTTCTCCAGTGAAAAGAAGCCTTCTAGCCAAATCCATGCTCAGGCTGAGTTTCCCAAAGTAGAACAGAAGTTGCATACAAGCAATCGGATGACAAAAAGAAAAAACATCCAATGATCACTTTTGACCCTTATTTCCAGCATTATCAGATTATCACTCTCCCTACTCAAAATGAATGAGGCATTTGACTGAAAATTATATAGAAGTTCTAAAGGTTGAGTCTACTTAATTTTCCTCATTGAAGCTTATAGAACACTCCGACTATATCCTCAATGCAACATCTCTCAATAGAAATGAACCTACACATAACATAACATCAACCCTTTTGCCAGAATATAATTCGACAGAAAACCCAATGCTTATAATCCCACAAAAGTGCAATTAAAGAGAGAAAATTCACCTGGTCATAGCTTGGAGAAGCGGAAACAGAGTAAAAACGGCGACCCAGAAAAGCGTTGGACCCAATGCTATTGATCAACTTGATCAAATTCTCTCTCTCCACAAGGCCATTTGCTGCCCTGCCAAAATTGCCCGGAGCTGTGGGGATAAAGGAGAAGTTTTGGGAGTTGGGAAGTTCAGCAGAACGAGAATGAGAAACTGGGTATGAAGAAGAGGTGGGTTTGGTGGCTCTAATGGCGTTTATGGCGGCATAAGCCGACCTTGTTAGTCGGACTGTGGAATTTTTGGTCGCCATTGAAGACTCACAGCAGAGCAGAGAGCACACAGAGAGAAGAGGGGTGGTGGAAAGAGCAGGAAGCTTGACGAAGGGGAAATGACAACGTATAACGGTAGTGAGAAGGGGAGAAGGGGCGAGGTTGATGGTGAATGTTGACGTAGTAGACTGGAAGTTTGTGGGACTTTCTAGCGTCTGTTCCTGCCCCTTCTTCACACTAACAAGAACAATCCTTGCGGCCCAAACGAAAAACAATTTCTTCACATTTTGGATTTAGAAAAAGAATTTATAATTTTCGCAAGTTTCCAATAATTTTTATGATTTTTCTGGATTTAATATTTTTAAGTTGAAATTTATCAATGAAATCCAAAGATATTATGGTGGAAGATGAGAATTTATACATTTAACTTCAACTATATACGGTTTGGGTTGAGATAAATAAAAGACGCAAAAACACAGAGAATAGAAGGTAATGGAGGGAAGGGAAAGAAAGAAATACAATTTATATTCACTTTATTTGGATTTTTTAAAAGAGGGAATGGAGGGGAAAGGGGTAGCACTATTAAGAATCTTTTATTCTCCTTTTTTCCACGACATTTTGAGGATGGATAAAAATAGGAAGGATTAAGGTGAATTATGGTGAAATGTTCCCCTCCATTTGATCATTCCCCTTCTCTTCTCCGAATTTAATATTTCCAAACAAGGGCAGTGGGAGTTAATTAGCTTTCATTCCCCTTCCCTCTTCTTCTACTCTCCTTTCAAGTGGTTTAGCATTTGTCCTTTAATCAAAATCTCAAATTCAAGTTTTGTGAATGAAAAAAAAAAAGTATGATAGAGTACTCTATTTCTTTACGGGCCAACAATAGCTTGATTTTAATATAACAAAGACCCAAAGACTAAAAAACTTCAATTATATTTATGACTGTCCATCGACTATGAGATATATACAGACAAAATTGAATGTATCATGATGAATTTATAATTTTCTTCTTGCTACTTGTCTTTAGTTTCTTCTTTAAAATGATTTCACAAACTCCTTTTTCTGTATGTCTCTTGGAGTTAATCTCTTTACGAGCACAGATGTCTATAAAGGTAAAATTGCCTACAACTGGATCTTTTCAAACCCTACGAAAGTGAAACCTATACTGGAAGGTGGTGTTCTATAATGAATTCATAATTTTGTTTGATGATTGCTTTGTTTAATTAATGACAACTATAAATATAGCCAAATGCACACTTGTCGAGCTCAACCATAACTTTATGACTCTTATATAATTTCTTATTAAATACCTAATTTACCCAAATGTCGAGTTTTGAATTCTAAACTTAATTTCTGTGTTTGTATAAGTTATTATAAAGCTCTACAAATTTTTTCAAGATTTTTATAGAATTTTCATCGTATTTCCCATATTTCAACAAAAATGAAAATGCAAATCTGACCTAAGTGGCGACATATATAAACTAAGTTTGATTAATTAGTTTTTTGGATCGATCATTTACGGAGATGCATATGGAGAAATACTTATAATAGAAATAAATAGTAAATAATTGCATATCCAAATTATTATACAACTATATGACTAGATAATTTATCAACGCAACAATATAAGATTTGCATGACAGTTGTCACTCTAACTTAAATAACCGTATGTCTAACTTGGTCTTCACCTAGATTGTGTGTAGGAGGAACACTTATATTGTACAAGGCTTATTTAGCCACATATGAATTGTTCCTTGGTTTAAAAACTTTTGCCCTCATGAGGCTCCTACCAATTATCTCTTATGTTGGTAGTCATGGCATGATCGTAGCTAGTAATTTCTAAGTAAGAATTTATGAAAGGTTTTGCATCTTGCTTTCTATCACTAGGAAAAGCACTTGTTTTATCTTCTAGCATTCATCTCCAATACATGAGAATCTTTTCGAGAAAGACAATCAATTGCTTTGCATCTATAGAGCCATTGTCACGCATCTTCAATCTAAGGGTATGTTCTTTTGACTTATCATAAGCACTTATCATTATTGTTTATTAATTTTTAGTACAATTCAACAATTTTCAACACTATTAAGTACTTATTGAAAAAACGTAGTTATACTTTCTTCAACCATTCAATATGTTTCAGCATGTTTAAGGATATTCAAATATGTTTCATTTTGTTTAAGCATATTTTAACAAGTTTCATCATGTTTCAGCAATAATCAGTTAATCACTAATAAGTATTTCTCATAAGTCGAAAAGAACATACTCTAAGAGAAATATCAAGTTTGTAACTTTTATATCTGCAAAAAGGATGACAACAAGGCATTCTACTTTTAGATTATGAGCCCTGTTGTTAATCTGATGTGGATATAAAACATATAAATTTGATATCTGCTTTCTCTTAAATTAATAATGTGGGATAAGGTCTCATGCCTTCACACATGGATAAGCACCGACAAATTTTTGGTGCACAACAGTTGTTGCTGGAACACAGAACTTATGTTACAACAATGTGAAGTAAGACCTCAGCCGATATTTTGAATTACACAAGCCGATAATAGCTCTTACAAGGTGAGAAGTTAATATTTTGACAAAAAGAAATAAAAGAAAAGCTCTTAATTATAAATAAAATACCAACTATTCTTAAAATATATACATAAACTAACTATCCACATAAAAATATAATACTGTCAATTTTTAAAATACATATATGAATTAACTAGTTATTAAAGTAACAAATGAAAGAAAATTTGAGGTTTTTTAGTTTTAAAAATATGTACTATTAATCTCTATGACTGTTGCAGTAAAAAAAGTCTAGGACGGAACTTAAAATTAAAAATAGCATTTTTCATATGACTTTATGAAAGCACCCAAGTTCTTGCAAGATAATTTTATGTTCGGTATTAAAAGTGTGTTTTTTAAGCAACTGCTTAAGTGTGATTTAATCAATACTTCTTAACTGTCCAATAAACTTTAGCCCCACTTAATAGGAATACGATATGATATTGTAATCTTTAGTTTCCTAATATTTTCGGTTACTTGGTAGTCAAGTTAGGGCTAGAAATCTAAGCATGATCAAAGTCTTGTGCATATGCTTAGTTGCTATGGTCACGGCTGAATCAATGAGTAAGCACAACAAATTATTATTCTTCTCCTCTTCACGTTTCTCTTGCCTATTCATCATGGTATCAGAGCAAACATAATCAAACTCGAGAAAAGCATCATGACTAAGGATGATAAGCCGTAGGATGACAAACCAAAAGAATGTGTCATCAATATTCAATCCCCTTATTTCTTGCACATCTCGGATTCGCTAGGTGTAATTATGACCACAATAAAATTCAATTGAAAGAATTATGATTTATGGGAGAAGGCTTTACGAGCAGCGTTAAAAGCCAACAATAAACTAGGCTTCATCAATGGGAAGATCTCGAAGCGAATAGTACCAGAAGGAACATATTCAGCAAAAGCCGAGGCTTGGGAGAAGGTTAACTCCATAATTACCTCTTAGATCATGAACAATATTGATCTAGAGCTTCATACAAGTGTGTCCTATGTCGATTCTGCTTATGTGATGTGGGAAAACACTGGCAAAAGATACTCCATACCCAATGTGCCCGGGATCCACCAACTTTGAACAAAGTTGTGGGATAAATTTGCTGTAGACGTGAAAGGCTTATT
>JACYFF010031952.1:10747231-10842091 GCA_017589665.1 Selenicereus undatus
ATATATATATATATATATATATATATATATATATATATATATGCACGCACACACACACAATAGCCCCCTAATCAATTTTACATATTACATAAATTCAGTTCATATTAACAAGAAATTAAATAAGTAATACATAAAAATCATGTACAAATAAATAATAAAATAGAGTTACGGACACAAGAGTAATTTTACAAAGCAACCGTTTCCGAAACAGTTAATTTCACCAAATACTTTTGTGAGAAACAACTTATAGAATCAGTTAATGCAAACACTTAATATAAATAGATAATACAAACAGTTAACAGTTAATAGTCAACAGCTGCTTACCAAACAGAGTTTGTGTACCTTTAACACATATTGTTCTTATAATACCTGAAAACTTATTAGACTTTTTTAATTATCACAATATGAAAGTAGTCCAAATGAATATTACTAGTTTTTTATGATAATAATATATTTTATTTTAATACATTCTTATTGTGATCTTTTTATTATCAAAGTACAGACAATTACTATAACTAAAAAATTTAGGAGAGTACTCATACAACACATATGTGTTTAATACCAGTTGGCTAATTAAATGATTGGTCCTCTATCTGTAGTCTATCATTATCGGTTTAAAACTGACGTCAAAGTAAACGCACAGGGACTGCAATTTTGGAAGTACATTTTGACCTGCAGAACACGATTTCCTCCGATCCCCACATTAATTAATCAAATATTACAATAATTCCAAATTTTCCAACAATTTACCGGTTAAATTAAATAATCAAACTTTTTTTTTTTTTTGGTTTTGGCGCAGAATTCACGAAGTACATGACTTTTTGGTTTAGTAGAATTTTCAACCTCTCCTATTTGCACCCAAAAAAAAAAAAAAGGAATTTGACCTCTCCTCTGATTGGGTGAATTCTTGTTGAATGTTGTTCACTCAAATCGCTGTGTTCAATTCGTCCAACGTATTTGCCCCCCAAAAGGTTTCTAGCATGGAGTTTTAGTAAAGCTCTAGAGAAACTAGAAAATTTAGACGGGATTTATAATATAATTAAGATCTATACTGTTTAGTGGACGAGGAGTAAAATGTTATTAATATTTTTTATGGACTTATTTTTGTTCTGATTATTAGTTATGATGATATTACATAATAAGTGTTAATTTAATAAATCGATGATTAATTTAATATGTTGATGACTCAAAATAATATTGAGTAACTCTTATCATTATAATTATAAAAATAAGGCTAAAGTCTACAAGTATGTATCCAATATTACATTGTATAAAGTAATAGATCAACATAACGATCAATGATCAAAAAAGTATTTAGGACCGAGAGAAAAAAGATATCTTGTTAGTCATAGACAATAATTAACTTATACGTATGTAATCCATATAAAATAAGATCATCTTTGTATAGGTTATACGTTATTGATATGAGGGGGAAAAAGGATTCTAGTAAAACGTTTTCCGTTCAATTTAATTAGCTTTGAATTTGAGTTTATTAAAAGTTTGATAAATATTACTTATGCATTCCAAAAGGTAAACAAATTTACGTAGATTACATTAATTAAAGTCCTTAGGCCAAGTAGACATGTGGCCCTTCAATTGTGAAAAATGAAAAGGAAAGAACTCCCGAATTTTTTGAAAATAATTGAATAAAATGTTTTATACAATTTTTTTTTTGGTGAGAGAATGGTTTAAATGGTATGATAAAATTATTAAAAATTCAATTGATTTCAAAAAATGATTGCAAATTTATGATAGCATAAAAAAGTCAAAATATAATTCTTATTGTTGATGTTAGAACTTAAATTGTATTACAGGGACAATAATATAATGCTTACAAATGCATCCATTAGAATGTTACAAAAATATCACAATATGTTGTTAAAACGATGGCTATAAACTTTATTTAAAATCTCAAGGTGCACTGTTCGAAGTTTTCCAACTAAACAAACGTGGTGAACTAGGGATCCCCTGCTTCGTTCCTTCTTCCTTCCATGTATTCGGGACATGAACAGGCCTCCATCCCTGCTCAAAACTCCAGACATTCCCCTAACTCCCACGCAATGCACCAGTAAAGCATACTTCCCCTTCTCTCCTCTTCCTGCCGTGATATTTAAGGAGATACTCTGGGTACCCGCCTATTCATTCCTTCAATCAAGGTATTTGTTTTCCTTAGTCTCTTGAAGAATTATTTGTGGGCGCTTTTGTTTTTTCAGTTTCTGCCCATAACTTGTCGTGGGCAATTCGTATTTCTTCCGTTGATCGTGAAAAATTGGGTGATTTTTGCTCTCCTTATTGATCTGTATTCATGCCAGTCTCTTCTGGGTCTGGGTTAAAGACGTGATTTAGGGCTGATGTCGTGTATACTTGATGCTGAATTGCAAAGGGTATTGAGCGGATTATCATTTTAATCTAAGAAGGGGGAGGGGGTTTACCCAGATCTGGTGTGGATCGCCCCTTTCAATGGCTTACAAATGCCTAAATTTAGGGTTTCCGAGATTCATTCTCCAGTTGGTCGTAGTTTTTCAGCTCTTTTCTGTCTATATATATGCCGATGATTCATCAAAGTGCTCGAATAGCACGGGCTTGGCTGGGCTCCAATCAGAATTTATGATGCTTCAGCATCAATTGAGAGGGGTTTTCACCGTACTTGATGACTGCTCTTTTAGGGTTAGCGAATTTGATATGCTCTCTGGGTCTGATGATGTCCACTGGTGGGGGGCTGTGGGAGACAATTTTGTTAATTTAACAAATGGGTTTGTCATTTCGGATCAGAAATTGAATAGGACATATAAGAATGATAGTTTTGTTGTTAATTTGAGGAGTAATGTGAGTTGGGATCAGATCAAACTGGTTGCGGTATGGGATTCGGCTATGGCATCTGACTTTGGGCATGTTGTGCTCGCTAATGGCTCGGAAATTTCTGCTCCAGCGCCTGCCCCGGTTAGTGATAATAGCAGCAGTCGTAGTAATTCTAGTAGTTCTAAGAAATGGGGTCATGAGCAGCCTACCATGTTTGATAACTGTAAGGTATTGTCATCCAAGTATAGAATCCGGTGGACATTGAGAGAGGAGGAGAACTTGATCGATATTGGGCTTGAGGCAGCAACTGGGATTCAGAATTATATGGCATTTGGGTGGGCAAATCCTAATTCTTCATATGGATACATGCTTCATTCTGATGTCACTATTACTGGCTTTACGGAGGAGGGTTTGCCCTTTGCTGAGGATTACTATATTAGTGACTATAGTGAGTGTTCGGTGGATCAAGACCATGTGGCACGCGGGGTTTGTCCAGATTCCCTGTACAGTGGGTCTGACTCTGTTAATCACACACATTTGGTTTATGGTCACCGAAAAGATGGAGTTTCTTTTATACGCTACCGGCGACCACTTAAATCAGAAGACTTAAAGTATGATGTCCCTGTGAATCACACTGGGAACGTGACTGTAATTTGGGCTTTGGGCAGGATAAAGCCACCAGATAGCCTTCGGCCTTACTCTCTGCCTCAGACCCATGGCAGCCCTCGTTTTGAAACCTATGGATATCTGTCTCTTAATGTCTCAGAGCATGTCAATGACTGTTTGGGGCCTCTTGATGCAGATGACAAGGAAGATCAAGAGCTTGTCATTGCAGATGCAAATACTCCACTTCTTGTTACTTCAGGGCCCGCTTTGCACTATCCAAATCCCCCAAATCCATCGAAGGTTCTCTATGTCAATAAGAAAGAGGCTCCAGTTTTGAGAGTGGAAAGGGGTGTTCCGGTGAAGTTCTCGGTGCAAGCAGGGCATGATGTTGCATTTTATATAACATCTGACCCATTAGGTGGAAATGCAACATTGAGAAATGTTTCTGAGACTATATATGCTGGTGGAGCTGAATATGAAGGAGTTCCAGCAGCTCCAAAGGAATTAGTATGGACGCCTCACAGAAACACGCCTGACCAAGTTTATTATCAATCAGCATATGAGCCAAAAATGGGTTGGAAGGTTCAAGTAGTTGATGGTGGTTTATCAGACATGTTTAATAACAGCGTTGTTTTGGACGACCAGCAAGTCAGTTTCTTCTGGACATTGTCTGAGAACTCCATATCTATTGCAGCTCGGGGTGAGAAGAAAAGTGGGTACCTTGCCATTGCCTTTGGTAGTGGTATGGTTAATAGTTTTGCATATGTTGCTTGGTTTGATGATGACGGTAAAGGGCGAGTGGATACATATTGGATTGATGGAAAATATGCCTCAAATGTGCATCCGACCAAGGAGAATCTGACATATGTGAGATGCAAGTCTGAAAATGGCATCATCACTCTGGAATTTACTCGTCCCTTTGATCCATCATGTCCTAATAAGGATGAAAGGCCCGAATGCAACAATATAATAGAGCCTACCAGCCCTCTTAAGGTCATTTGGGCAATGGGCTCTAAATGGTCTGCTGACCATCTGACAGAGAAGAACATGCATTCTGCACATAGCAGCCGGCCAGTCAGGGTCATACTGATGCGTGGCTCAGCAGAAGTAGAGCAAGAGTTGAGACCCGTGTTAACTGTCCATGGATTCATGATGTTCCTTGCATGGGGCATCTTGCTCCCTGGTGGAATATTAGCTGCTAGATACTTGAAACGGGTGAAAGGTGACAGCTGGTATCAGATTCATGTATATTTGCAATACTCAGGTTTGGCAATCGTGCTGCTTGGTTTCCTTTTTGCTGTTGCCGAGCTCAGAGGCTTGTTTATTGCATCCACCCACGTCAAGCTAGGAATTGCAGCCATATTCTTAGCTTGCATACAACCCATAAATGCAACCCTAAGGCCGAAGAAGCCTGCACATGGCGAGCCTGCCTCGTCAAGAAGGATAATGTGGGAATACTTTCATGTGATCGTCGGTAGATCTGCCATCATTGTAGGTATGGCTGCACTTTTTACAGGAATGGAACATTTGGGAGAGAGATATGAAGAGGATGTCAGAGGGCTTACGTGGGCGTTAATTTGCTGGTTTTTAGTTGGAGGAGTAACTGTGCTTTATTTGGAGTACCAGGACAAGCATAGGAGCGATAGAAGCTCTGGAGGAGGCAACTGGGTGCTCGGCAATGAAGAAGATGACTCTGCTGATCTATTGAGCCCTTCTCGCACAGCTGAAGACAAGGAACATCAGTCTGACACAATGGAAATTCAACTGGAACCTTTGAACAGATAGCTTTCAGGCGCCTAATTTTTTGTATTCATATAGAATTTGTACTAAAATTTTGAGCTTTTATCACTTTTGAGGACAACTGAGCATTTTTGGAGATGAAAGGAATTAGTTTTGGGTTGTTTAAATTCTCGTGGTGTATACTTTAGTTTAATCTTGTATTCTGTATACTTAGCATGCATTGAATGCATATTGCACAGAAAGGCCAATTCATTGCTCCACGATCTCCAATTTCTTTTCCTGTTTTCTGCCCTCCTCTTTATATTTAATTATTATGTGAAGGGAGGTATAAAAAATGATGTAGATGACATCTGATACATAGGACTTCATACTCAAAAGACTAGCGGCTGTGCACGGAGACATTTACGCTTGCTTCTGTGTTCCAGCACATCAATATAAGATCGCAAACATTTGAAAAGCGCCTTCCTGCTTGAACAGTGGCTAAGCACTTGAGCCTTCACGGGTACTCCGAAGTGGCTGTACTCCTAACATTGAGCAATGAATAAAATTACTTAAGTACATGATAAGTGATCCGATGCTTCCACACTTGTTCCCTGCTCAATTTATGTACTGGAGCAAACAAGCTGTCTCTCCTCTCAGTGTTTTTTTTTTTTTTTTAAATTCCTTTGTGCAAGTGTTTTTTTGTTAATTATCTAGCCTATGGAATTTTGTTAAGGAAGGTACTATGTCCCTTTTTCCCAAATTATTTGAGATTTTGAATTGCAACACACATTTAAAATACCAATGATAAATATGAGATAAAATGACAATGTTTTTCTTGAAATATATGCCTTTTTAATGCAAATGGATAGTGAGAGCATATATGCCCAAATGATTAGTATGCAACAATTTGGGAGTCATATATAATTGCATACAATCTAATTAATTAAAGTGTAAATAAATGTCTAGGAAAAAATAGATCTCATATAACTTTTTTATTTTATATGTATCAGCATCAAACACTATCCCCCTGATTCACTCTATTGTGTTAGTGTTTATAACAAACTTTCTATCTTTACTTTCGTTTTTTTTTGGGGGGGGGGTGGGGGAGGTTGTGTTGTTGATGTCAACCTCCTCCTTCTTCTAACATCAAGCCATCAAATTACAATGGTTCTGATGTGTTCTTGTAGCAGTTGCTTTGTTGTGGTATGGTGTACCTAGGCTAGGGAAAATTTTATATTATTGTTTTCTTGCTTTTTGGCATGTTATTCTTTATTTGTTCAGAAAAAATTTGAAGTAGAGTTGGACTTATATTTTATAGGAACGACATGATAAGTGGAAAGATATAAGAGTTGGAAGAGGTTATATGGGGTAAGGGAGACTCCCCCATGTCTCTAATATGCCTGTGTGTTTTGAGAAGCTACTTAACTTTCTAACTCACTATTTGTGTTATAACTTACACGACTACCGATTATGTAAAAAATATATATATTAATAAATGATTATTCTTAGTTATGGAGAGAATTGCCTATGAAAAACTAGTATTTCTTTGTAATTTAAGGAAAGTTGTGCATTGCACAACAACTTTTCCACAAAAAAAATTTGATGATTGAATGTTGACTGTGCATCGTCAAATTCAGTGTTCTCTACCAACATAATTATTAACTTTTTTTTTTCATCACTCAATTTCCGTATTAACTCAACTATATTCCGTGATCGTGGATCAATGCATTTCATGTGAAATCCTATTACGTCATAGCACTTCTCAATTCTCTTCAAAGTCCCACCTTCTTTTTAAAAGAAATTTTAGAGTTATTTAAGATTCAGACCAAGTTATATCAGTCCCGATTCATCATTTTAATTATCATAGATTATATAAATGACAATAAAGAGTCATTTGCATTTATTTTTCATAAATAATTTGCATATAACTTGAATTTTTCACTTCTAGAAATAATTCTTGATCCTTTAACTCTGAAGAAGATAAAAATTGTTTTTTTTTTTCAAAAAATTGAAATTCGCTACCTAAAAAAAAACTCAAATTCTTAAAGTACATAAAATATCTAATATTTTTTTATCTGTAAAAATTAGATAATTACGTTACGAAAACACATTGTATTAATAAATTTAATTATTAATGCTAGCTGTGTGTTAATCTTAAATTTTTTTACATAGTTCCTAACACACATGTTACGATGGACAAATATGCTAAATATAATTGCAAATCTTCATATAGCTTTTTTGTTTAGGTGAAAAATCCTCATGT
Source organism: Selenicereus undatus (assembly GCA_017589665.1). Lineage (NCBI taxonomy): Eukaryota > Viridiplantae > Streptophyta > Magnoliopsida > Caryophyllales > Cactaceae > Selenicereus > Selenicereus undatus. The sequence goes on from JACYFF010031952.1 coordinate 10,754,622, forward strand.
AGCTCAACCTTATTTTACTCCATATGAGTAGAAAAAAAGAATAGAAAAATTCAACTCTTAAATATCACACAAAAAGCATCAAGCAGTCAAGCAGGTAAAGGTGTAACGTAGGTAAAGTAGGAAAAGTAAAAGATATTTATTTATTTCTTTTTAATTATTTACACTTTGTAAATAACAATAGAGTGGTATTCGTGTAATTCCTCATTCTGTAGAATTTGATTATTCAGTGCACTTTTACGTAATTAGTTACGCTAGGGAGAGAAAAAATAAATAAACTAAACCTTTATTTTGTTAATTAACAGGGCACCTAACTTTTATAAATCACCTCATCAGTAAGGTCTTGTTCGGCAAAATTAATAGGACGCATAACTTAAAACGCTAAATGCTAGTTGAAACGCTAGTCAAAACACTAGTTGACCGAACATTAAAATTAATTAATTAGTGTATCGAATTGGTCAAAACACTAAGCGCTACCTAAAACGTTGTTGCCTTTCACCACTCAGTGAATACCCAAATTAAAAGAAACAAAAAACCAAAAGCAAAAAGTTATAGTGGTTGTCGCTATATGACAACCACCATAATTATTAAATCTAGAGCATACATTTGGAGTAAATTAATCTTAACCATTGATTTTATTTTTGTTTTTGAATATTAAAAAATGTATTGTAAAAATCACAAAATATATCTAAATATTGATAAAATTAATTTCTATATGACATTGTTTGCTTGTTCTCCAATTACACGTTTTTAGCCACAAGTAATTTTCTGGTGATGAGTTTTCCCACGACAACGAAGGTGTCACTCAACTGTGGTTCCGACGACATCCAAGGCTTTTGGCGTGTCGGCGAACATCCCACATAGTTTTCGGCTTGAAGTTCTCCACAGTGGCGGAAAATGCAATCACCAATTTGCTCATCCCTTGGTACCGGCCGAACATTGGCCGACACCGCTCGGGGAAAACTAGCGGCGAGAAGAGCCAAGGAAGAGGCGAGTTTTTCGGCGAACGAGGTGAGGGAGGAGGAAATCGGCGATTGCATTTGACGTCACCGTGGATCAAGCCAGAAACCACAATGAAGGTTCGCCGTCTCGCTGGAATATAGTCGCCGGAACCGTGGTTGAGCGGTACCTTCGTTGTCGTTGGAAAACTCATCGCCGGAAATTTACTTGTCATCGGAAACATGTAATTGGAGAACAACTAAACAATGTCATATAGAAATTAATTTTATCAATATTTAGATATATTTTGTGATTTTTACAATATATTTTTTAATATTTAAAAATAAAAATAAAATCAATGATTAAAATTAATTTATTCTAAATGTAGACTCAAAATTTAAGAAATTATATTGATTGTTATAAAATGACAACCACTACAACTGTACACGAAACAAAAACCGGTCAGCTCTTAATTTTAATGCCACCCACCCCCCCAAAAACAAAGAAATACAGACAGCTTTTTCAACTCTCATTTAAATTTTTTAATTCAACGTAACCCAAGGAGGAGTATGATCTGAGATTCTGAATGAACCCTGTCGTCTCCTTCTAAAAGTGGGGAACTGAGCTCTGAGCACAGCTTTGAGACACCCACTGCCACATTTTCTGGAGCGACGGCCATTGGCAAGTGAAGTAAGCTCCTTCTCTCTCTAAACTCTCAAATTCGTTTCATTTAGAAGAATCAGGGTCTGTGTTTTTGAATTTTGCCTGGTCCCAAATCGTGATCATTTAGGGTTTTTGTTACTTGTTTGCTTTCTGCAAAATCTTGCTTGCATTCTGGAAGTGGTTGGTCGCTTATTCAGCTCGGAGTTTGTGTATTTAATTTTTCTCGGTCGCTGTTTAATGCTGATGGATGAAGGAAGGGGCTGAGTAATGGCAAAAGATGGATTTAGTTTAATGGCATAGTTCCTGGTACTATTTTTCTGGTATTTAATTAGACTTTAAGTGTTTAATGAGCATAGATGGTAGTACGAAGGAAAAGATTTGATTGCTGAGCTTGTTTATCTTCAAAAGATTAGTGCTTTGGTTTTAGATTAGGGTTTCCGGGTCAGAGCCTTATTATTTTTTTTCCATCCTTTGGGGGGGGGGGGGGAAGGGATTTTGGTGTTTGCTTTCAACTTCTAGAGCTTATATGTGAAAAGTTGTTAATTAGTGTCTGCTGATAAGAAGTGTAAGACTTGATTTTGTTGTGCTTCAGAATATGAGTAGTTTGGTCGAGAGGCTTCGCGCAAGGTCAGACCGAAGACCTATTTACAGCCTTGATTTGTCGGATGATGAAGCAGATCTCATGCATGGTAAATATGGGCCAGAAAAGTTTGAGCGGATAGTTAGAGAAGATGCGGTATGTGACAATTGACTCGATCAGTTGTCCCTTTTCCTATTCCCTTCTAGCTTTATTTTTTTGGATCAAATCATGATGCCTGTTGTTTTTTGTTTATGATCATGTTAGTTCCCATAGGATATCTGGAAACAATGATCCCCAGTTCACATACTCTTCCCGCCTGAACAATAGTTTATGAAAATTGCAGATTGCTTTATGATTGATGAACCATGTTAGTAACTTATAGCAAAAAGTAATAAAAAGACTGTCGTAGGATTCTCATTTCTGAATTCCATGCCAGTGTATATGGCTTGATGCATGAGCTTTGGCCGGGGGGGGGGGGATTTCTCTCCTTTGACTTTTGGATTGGAGTTTATGAAAAGTTTGGAGCATTTGCAAATTGATTGCTGCAGTTTAAAGTTGAGTAATGACATTTTATGACCCAATGATTGCGATGGAAATGGTTGCGTTCTAAATAGGTCTGTCCCTGCTTTTGTTGATATGTCCAGACTGTTCTGCACCTCAGTTTAATGAGTGCATATCTGTTGCTAACCCTGTCTGCAGTAGATCCTTGCTGCATCATCCTCGTGTTTATTATGTAAAGCACTTGTTTTGAAGAGAAAGGTCTTTCGATATGGTTAAGCACTGTTTAGTAATTTTGGGATGCGGATCTGTGCTTTTTCCGAATTTTATTGCTTCGTGGACATGACTTCTTTGAGAAATCTCTGGTATTTAGGTCCTTTAAGAGTGGAGATACATCAAATGTTTACTCTAAATGACAAGCTCGAGGTTCCCTTGGACACTACATAGCAACTACAACATAATTTTCAAGCATGCTTGATACTGTCCTTTTGTAATTATGACTTGTTCACGATGATCATCTGTTTATGCTACTTCCTATGAGAGTTATACTAGTCATTGAATCTTTGATGATACTTTCTTTGGTGAAACCCTTGTTTTTTTTTTTGTGTGATTATTGTTCTTGTTGCTGTCGCTGTTGCTGGTACAATTGCCTGCATTAGCTTTTCACACTGCGATCTTTTGTATTAAACTTCTACATGCTTCACTAATGTGCTTCTTTTAATGATGCTAGAAAGATGATTCATGCCAGTCCTGTGGAGAAAGCGGAAATATGCTTGAGTGTGAAACTTGTACTTATGCCTATCATCCGAAGTGCTTGCTTCCACCTCTGAAAGCACCTTTTCCTGGTGGTTGGAAGTGCCCAGAATGTGTAAGCATCAGCACATAATTGAATTCCTTGTTTCCATTTGCATCGTCTGGGAATAGTCCTACATTATTGCTGGTCTTTGTAGGTTAGCCCCCTCACTGAAATTGACAAGATACTGGATTGTGAAAAGCGCCCTGCTGTAGCTGATGATGCTGATGTATCTGAGCTGGAGTCAAAGCAAAATTTTGTGAAACATTATCTTGTAAAGTGGAAGGGATTATCTTACCTTCACTGCACTTGGTATTCCTCTTGAGTTTTGGCAAACTTATTTGCTCAGAAAATATTATGCACTTTCCCTGCCAGCTTTGGTGTTGAAGAGTTTTCCCCTCCGTGTTCACACAACTCAACTGTTTCTTATGCTGCCTCATTGATGCATTGGTCTCTGGAGCTGAATCCTGTGTTGAAATCTTCTTGTTTCTCATTGCAGGGTTCCAGAGAACGAGTTCTTAGATGCCTATAAAACTCTTCCCCGCCTCAAGACCAAAGTCAATAATTTCCAGCGCCAGATGGCATCACTTAACAATTCAGAAGATGACTACGTTCCTATTCGTCCTGAATGGACTACTGTTGAACGGATTCTTGCTTGCAGGTTTATTTTCTATTTTCATCTCTTCAATGGTGAATGTCACTTGCTTGTCCTAATTCTTTAAAATTTCCAATGATTTAATTTTATGGTTGGGATTATCTGGACCAAGTTGCATGTGCATGTGATGATTAGGCAAGTTTTGGCAGGAACCTTTTCCCCTGCCTTCTTAAAAGAAGGTTTAGTTAGAGGAAGCTTTGGATTTTTCAGTCCTTCTATCTGTCTTTTTAAGATGTAAATAGCGACGAAGCTTTAGGAGAACGGTATGATAAGGGAAGACAGAAAAGAAGTTGTTGATGGAGCATGTGCTGCTTGAAGGCATTTGAATGTCAAAATTGGATGGGGGAATTTGATCTCAACTAATTCCTTTATGGCTTCTTGTTTTATGTGCACGAAGTATCTTTTGAGGGCTCATTTTGTCAGGTGAGATATTGAGAATTATCACCTATTAGGAAAACGAGGGAAGAATTGCTTTGTTTTTGATGTGCCTTTTCATGCTTGGATGCTATGTGATGTTAATTACGGACACTTTGTTTCTCTGTGCCGTACTTGGTCATGTCTATAGCTTAATGATCTATGATCTTGTCTTTACTAAAACAATTTATGGTAACCTATGTATTTACTTAAAAAACAATTATGATGTGTGATCTTATTTTCTAGGGCATAATTTTTGTGTTTTGAGTGTTGATTGTTAGATATCCTTCTGAATTGTTGCAGAGGGGATGACGGTGAAAAGGAGTATCTTGTGAAGTTTAAAGAACTATCGTATGATGAGTGTTACTGGGAATTTGAGTCTGATATATGTGCTTTTCAGCCTGAAATAGAAAGATTTTACAGCCTCCAGTCTAAACGTCGCAAACGTTCCTCTATTAAGTTCCAAGACATCCCCCATGATGCAAAGGAATCTCAGAGGAAAAATAAGGAATTTCAACAATATGAGAAAAGTCCTGAATTTCTTTCTGGAGGTGTGTAGTTTGGTTTCATGCTTAACTTCCATGGCCATGTTTTAATAAACTCTTCAATTTCTTTCTTTTTGTTAGAATCATAAGTTTTATTTTTTGTAAATTGAAGGGTCATTGCATCCTTATCAACTCGAAGGGCTGAATTTTTTGCGCTTTTCATGGTCAAAGCAGACACATGTGATACTCGCAGATGAAATGGGTCTTGGTAATGCATTGTGTTTTGAAGACAGTAGCCTTTGAATCTTTAACAACTTGAAGGAGTGTGTTTCTGTAAACGTAAATTTTATACTGGATGCAGGCAAAACTATTCAAAGTATTGCTTTCTTGGCATCACTTTTTGAAGAAGGAATTAATCCGCATTTGGTGGTAGCGCCGTTGTCAACCCTGCGTAACTGGGAGCGTGAATTTGTGACGTGGGCACCGCAAATGAACGTCGTATGTATTCTAGGCTTTTCAGACTGAGGATTGGAGCAATTAATGCTTGTGCCTTTCCCTTGGGTAGCAACCTGGATTCCACATCCCAATCTGTCCGGTGTGGGAACTGGTTCATCACCCCCCCCCAAAAAGAAGAGAAAAATGCGTCTGCCTTTGTCTTAACATAGAGTTGTTTTTTTATTGATAAGTTTTTGCCTATTTATTTATCATTGTATGCAGGTCATGTATGTTGGTTCTGCTCAAGCTCGTGCCGTCATTAGGGAATATGAATTTTACTACCCTAAAAAGTCCGGCTCCAAGAAGCTGAAGAAAAAGAAATCTGGTCAGAGTAAAAGCAAGCAAGACAGGATCAAGTTTGATGTTCTTTTGACTTCTTATGAAATGATCAACCTAGATTGTGTGTCTTTGAAGCCAATTAAATGGGAGAGCATGGTAATATGTCATTATATCTATTACTGCAGTTATCATTCGTGATTCTAGTATGTCTCATGTGTGCTTTAGAGCTTGGTTCTAGTTTGTCTCATTTTAGGTTGTCTATGATTTCTTTCTATAGGTTGTTGATGAGGGTCATCGTCTCAAGAACAAGGATTCAAAGTTATTCCTGCAGTTGAAGCAGTTCTCTAGCAAACATCGGGTGCTTTTAACAGGAACACCTCTCCAGGTGTTGATAACAGATCTTAGCATTGCATGCTATGGTTTTATATTTCATTGGCATTATTGGCAAGCAACTGATAACAATTCATATAGTTGATTGTCCCTATAACTTATTTCATCAAGTTTGTGGCCTTGGCAATTGTTCTACTTGGGCTTACTTCTTGTATTAACCCATAATTATGGCAAAATAGTGGTACTGATCTGAGTTCTATCCTTGCCTGGTAAACTTTGGTGGTTAGCTTCCTGTCTTTGTGCACTGTGTTGGGTACTTGCATCTTACCACCCCTGCCCCATAAATCCTCTATTCACCTACTGGAGAGAGAATTTCTGAACTCATCCTATTCCTCTCACCTGGGAACCTTGCTGCTGGTGCTAATATATGGGGTGCCAAGTGCGAACTATGTCAAAAGTTGTAGATTGGATTTGCTTTTCCTCTTCTATTATTTTTATTTCATGTACTCAAATTTCCATGCCCTGCTTAGTGTTTATCACTTTTCTTTTCATTGATTATCACCAGGAAATGGCTGTTGCTAGATTACCAAATGTCCAGCCTATGGTCATGGGCTTGTGGCTATGAATTACATCCTGATATGCTCATATGCCTGTATGATTAATGCTAGGTGGCTCATCTATAATTGGGAAACAAATTCTTATTTGCTGTATACTTTTTTTTCTGGAATCAGTGTTTAATGCACTTTTCAGCAGTCCACAGAAATGATTAGTGATGGCCTTATGTGAGAAACATATAAGATTGATACCTGTTTACATCTGTGCAATTCCCTCCTTGTGGTCTGTCACTGGATTCGCAGGCATATTCTCTTTATCAATTTGCACTTGCTGATGAACACTGTCTTGATAATTTTTCTTTCTTTCTTTCTGTTTTAGAACAACCTTGATGAGCTTTTCATGCTGATGCATTTCCTTGATGCTGGGAAGGTAAGTGATCCTGAAGGAATTTTTGAAGTTATTAGTGGATTTGTCATATACATGATGACTAAATTTGATTGTTGTTTCCTGTTTGTTGCACTTCTTTATAATATTTCCTAGTTTGGAAGTTTGGAGGAATTCCAGGAGGAGTTCAGGGATATCAACCAGGAGGAGCAAATTTCAAGGCTTCACAAAATGTTGGCTCCTCATCTTCTAAGAAGTATGAATCATGATTCCTGACCTTGGTTTTACTCCCTAACAAGTTGATCTGACTTTTAACCTTTGGCACTTCAGGTGTTTTTTGAAATTATTTGGATAGCTAATGTAGTTCTTAATCGATAGACCATTTGATATCGCGGTTGTGATTGTATTTTCATGTTGGGGATAATGATGCCCTTTTCTGTTCTGTTAGCTTATATGTGATGAGGTTCCAAGGTGTTTTCCAGCTGATAGCAACTCCTTCTGCCCCCTGGCCAATCTGCATCTGAGCAACAGATTTTCTAATTTGTTCTTTTGTCCCCTTTTTTCCTTCTCCTTTTCTTTTTCTTCTTTTTTGGGGGGCGGGGGCTGATGGGGAGCCAAAGTTCACCACTTTTGTTGAGAAGTTTAACATAGTGAGAAGAAAATATTGCTTTCTCATGAGTTGATGCCAACCATGTGTTAGTTGTCTAGTTCTTGCTGCATGTTAAAACAATACATCATTTCAAAAGATTGTACCATGAGAATTTTTTTTTAATTAAATTTATCGTTTCACATAGGGGTGTGTTCGATCCGAGCGGAGCCCGCGCCTAGCGGGCTAGGCTCGAAGCTCAGCTCCTGAGCTTGTATTTGAGCTAGAGCTTGGCTTGTGGCTCGCTGAGCTCGGGAAAATCAAGCTCGGGCTCGGCCCACCCAAGACTCGAACCTAAGCTCAGCTCGTGAAAAGCTTGAGCGCAAGCTCGGCTCATCATAGGCTCGCTGGCTTGTTACGCTTCTTTGAGGCTCTTTTTTATAGGCTTAAATGCACAATTTTTTTGGACACTAATGTCGTAATTTACATACTGACTACAACAATCAACAACATATGCTTGAGCTTATTTGAGGCTCAGTTTTTCATCCCCAAAAATCACAATGTAAATACTTAAAATAATAGTATAAAACTTAAACAAAGCCTTTGATAATTAAACACAAACCATTAGTCGTACAACTAAGACAATTATCAAATACGAATCATGAGTTTTAAAAATAATTAACAATCACAACCTAATAACAAGTCTATAAATTTGTAATATATCAACTTTCGATTTTTCACTTATGTAAATAACTACAATCAACAATGACACAAAAGCTTTGCTGTATTAGGTGTATAATGATGATGGAGTTCTTTACATAAGAAGTCCATAGTAATTAATTATGCTATAAATTACATACGTAAAATCTTCCAAATGTTCAATGCTCCTCTAGAGTCATCTGTCTGGATCAATCATTTACATGTACTCTGCTTGTTTGGGTCTGTTTGCTAGGCTTGCTTGCTTAGGCTCGTTAGGCTCGTCGACGTTAGCTCATTTGTTCAGCTTGGTGTTACTCAGTTCGTGTAGGCTCGGCTAGCTTATGAGCTTAAATATTGGAAGCTCGAGCCCGGCTTGGATAACTAACCTAGGCCAACCCGGCTCGGGCTTGGCATGAGCTCGGCTTGGCTCGCGGGCTGGCTCGGCTCAGCTACACCCCTCGTTTTGCACATGGCTTTGCTTGATAGCCACATCTGAGTGATGTATGATTTTGGCGAGTAGATGTCTTCTCATGCTTCTTCTTGGCATCTTGATGACAAAGGCCTTGTTTGGTAAACAGCTATTAGCTGTTTGTATTAGCTGTTAGCTGCTAGCTGTTTGAATTAGCTGTTTATGTTAGCTGTTTGAATTAGCTGTTTTTAGAAAAAGTGTTTGGTAAAAATTAGCTGTTTCTAAAAAATATGTTGGTAAAATTTCATTTATGCCCTTATTTATGAATTAGTTTTTTAATGAGATGTGTGTAATTTTTTCAAACTTATAGATAATTATGTCATTTCTACAAAAAGCTCTTCTCAAAAGGCTAATGGGAATGCTTTTTCAAAAAGAGCTTTTTGGAGCCAAACAGCTATTGCAAACAACTATTTACCAAACACCCTTTACCTGTTTGACTTGGTCAAAACAGCCAAAATCATCTCAAACAACTATTTTTTCTCAAAAAGCTGTTGCTACCAAACACCCCCAAAGTCTCCTGCCAGGCTACCAGCCATCCTTTGACTACAACCCCCCCCCCCCAAAAAAAGTAAAAACGGAAAAAAAAGAAAATGTGAAATTCTTGGACTTTTACAGATAGCTTGATTCAAAAATTTGTTTGGCTAAGTTCAACACTTGAGGTCGGATCTAATCTTTTAAGTTGGTAGGAGTTTTTTGTTTCCTTTTTTTCCCCTGATTTTTGTTTTCTCCAATTAGGAGATGTTGACTATGAGATTCATTATGGACTTCAAATTATGATTTGACGTCAGGGGTGAAGAAAGATGTGATGACAGAGCTGCCACCAAAGAAAGAACTTATCTTGCGAGTTGAGCTCAGCAGTAAGCAAAAGGAATATTACAAGGCAATTTTGACCCGTAACTACGAACTTCTAACTCGTAAGGGTGGTGGGCAGGTAAGGGTTATATTGTATTCATATCTTTTTGAAGGAGCACAGAGAGGATCTATTTATCTGACGGTGCCCAGTGTTCCAGATTTCTCTTATCAATGTGGTGATGGAGTTGCGTAAGTTATGTTGTCATCCCTACATGCTGGACGGTGTTGAACCAACTATACAAGATTCAAATGAGGCTTACAAGTAATTTCTCATTTTGATTCTTAGCCTGTGTCCATCCCCCTTCCACCATGAAGAAATTTTATACTATCCTATTGAAGCATGGTTTACCATGCACACTTTGCTCCAAAAATTTCTTTTAATGTAAGAGTGTAAGACGGTTGTAACTGTCTTTTCTCACTCTTCATCACAGGCAGCTTCTTGAGTCCTCTAGAAAATTGCAGCTGTTGGACAAAATGATGGTGAAGCTCAAGGAGCAAGGACATCGAGTTCTCATATATTCACAGTTCCAGCACATGCTGGATTTACTTGAAGATTACTTGACATACAAGGTGTAAATATTACAACACTTCAATTTCCTGAACTATTGCCTATTCGGTACCTGTTCAGTGCCCATAGCATCATAATTCCTTTTTTTTGAAAACAATTCGAAGGACTAGGTTTTTATCTTTTATTTTGATCCCATTCTTCATTATTATAATTTTTCGAGTCTTAATTCATTTTTATCTCCGTATTGCTTGGTCAAATATTCCTTGAATTTTTTTATGTAAGTCTCTTGGAATCGGTCTCTTTGTAGGCTCATATGTCTAGAGATAAGGGTATCTATATCTGGATCCCCCTAGACACCATAAAAGTTGTACACATTCAGAGTAGTTGTTTTGTCGATGAAATATGCTGACTGAGAAGTTTATGTCCATCTGTAGTTCCCATACTTGTATTATGGAATTGTTGTTTGGAAGATCTGCAAATCTCTATTGAGATCAGAAGTTATTTTCCTGAAAGCTTATCTTTTAATGGTGGCACCTAATATGGTTCTGTTGTCAACCTAACCTGGAATGAAATTTAAACTTGTGTTCATTCAGAGATGGCAGTATGAGCGAATTGATGGGAAGGTTAGTGGAGCTGAGAGACAAATTCGCATAGATAGATTTAATGCCAAGAATTCTTCCAAATTTTGTTTTTTACTATCAACAAGAGCTGGAGGTTTGGGAATAAACCTTGCAACGGCCGACACAGTTATCATCTATGACAGGTAACCTTTTCTCAGTTTTCTGCTGTGTTTGCAGAAATGTTCTGTTCCTTCTTGATTTGATTGTTTGTTTAGGGCTTATTCATTTGACTGCTCTGAGCTACTTCAAAGCATATAGTGCAAACAGCAACAGTTTGTAAATCATTTGGGTAATTTGTGTGTGATGCCTAAAGGAGGATAGAAATTTAGCAATAGCCAATTTGAAGACTGAAAAGGCTTATGTCTTGGCAGCTGCTTAGATATTTGCACTCTGTGAGCAAGTGCAGGTAAAATTTGAATAGGGCTTATGATTGAGATGCTTAGAATCCCTTCTGTATCTGAAGCCAAAACCATGCTTCCTCTTCCCCCTTCCCTACACGTTATATGAATTTTCAGGTCTTTTTTATTTTCTGTTTGTCTCAAAAACTTGTGTGGCCTGTCGTCATTACTTAGGAAAACTGTCCAACAGCAAACGGATCTTAGCTTAGGAATTTGTTCCAGAAATGCACCTGTGAGATTGGTTATGGTGGCTTGATGTTTGGGGAGTATTGTTCTGGTTGGACAGGTTAACAGAGTGTTTTACTGTGCTGGGGCCTCTATTGAGCTAGAATGCATAAGTTTATTCACGTAGATTGCAGCAAGTGATTTATGAGGCTGTTTGGTTATTTATGACTGTACTAAATGATTATGAGGCTTCTATGTGCAGCATAGTCTGACTTATTTTTAAACCGGGAGTTTACATATGATGTTGAGAATGAAGGAAAAGAAAAGTGAAAGGATCGCAATGAGCTTTGTTTGTATTTCACTGAAGTTCTTTCATGTCATTCTCATTTTATTTATTTACTAGATTCTATGTTTGTTTTCTCTTTAGCGTAAAAGGTGTTAGACGTTTTATATTTTTGATGAGTAAAGAAGGTATTAGTCTTAGTACTCTCATTTTTAAAGAGAAAGACAAGAAAAGTGAAAGTGAGAATGGTCTGATAGACGATGTTATTGTATAAGGGGGTGTTTTGAATATTACTGGCTTCAAAGTTTCATTTTCCTAGTTCAAGTTGCTCTCCAAGACAAAACTTCATTCTTGAGACCTAGTTCCATTGCCATTTGGTGGCATTGGGTGTTCTGTGGACTGCAGACATAATAGTTCTTCCTGATATGAGATCCCTGGGCATTTATCTTAGTGCCAACCCCTTCCAAATTTGAAGAGATTTCTTTCTTCTTTTCAAGAGGTCCAATGATTGGATGCTCTCGAGTGGCTTCTTTAAGACTAAGTAGTGTTGAAGATTATCAAGTCTATTTTCAGCATTGTTGGTTGTTAGTCATGCAATTATAGAACAAGTGTCTTGTTCATGCCGCCCTGCTTGCAGCCAAGCAGCAATGGGTAAGTTTTGTCTGTAGTGTTCTTCCAGTTTCTATATGTTATGTACATCCATTTTTGTTTTACTTCATTGTTCTGAAATCTTTTCTTCTTTTTGCAGCGACTGGAATCCTCATGCAGATCTTCAGGCCATGGCTAGAGCTCATCGGTTAGGTCAAACTAATAAGGCAAACTTTTAGTGCTTATTAACCGAGAATGTGATGTGTTTTAGACGTTTTGCCTACAGGATCACGTATGAACTTATAATTTGACTGTTGCAGGTCATGATTTACAGACTTATAACTAGAGGTTCAATTGAGGAGCGAATGATGCAGATGACTAAGAAGAAGATGGTTTTAGAACATTTAGTCGTTGGAAAGCTGAAGACACAGAATATCAATCAGGTTATAATTACATCTGAATTGTTCTAATATGTGATTGTCTTTAAATATTGAATTGAAGTTATTGATTACTAGTAAAGTAACCACTGAGAATGTCCCGAGGTGATAGGCATCCGAGGTTCATAAAAGCTACATGTTATCCCTCTTGGATGACTCTTGGATCGCTTGTTATCCCAAAATTGAGGATAACTTAGGCTCAGGAGTTTGGATTGCTGGGCCCCGAAATGCAGAGGATGAATTGGGTGATGGGCATATCTGATTAAGTGATGACTATGGCTTGAAAATACCCCTTCCAAAAAGAATGAATATCACAACGTTTGAATTTTATCTATTATTTTAACCTTAAAAGTTGCTGAAGCTCAGACCAAGGGCTCATAACGAGTTTTATTCTTTAGATTATTCTGCTTCTGACAATTGTCTTGTGTAGCATCACCCCAGAAAAAAAGTAAACAATGGCAATGCTTCTAATTCCGAATGTCTAAGAGAAAATATTCCTGGATATTTCCAAATTTATTGTGTTTGTTGGAGAAATTATTATTTCTTTTACTTTCCTAAAAGCATGGTATTTGGAAATGTCTATGTATTACTGCTTCGAGTCTGTAAATGCAAAAATAGGTATGACACTCTTGTATTGTCCTTCAACTTCCTTACTAGAACCTTTTCCTGAGGTTTGCAAGAGAACAAACAAGGGGATAGGGCACAAGTAACTTCACCAACATACAAGTCGTGAATAAAAAACATAGAAACATGAAGAAAAGTAGAGGGCTTAGATGATGACCAAATGCACAAAGAAAAGAAAAAAAATCACTATCTATACATGAACTGGAGAAACACAAATTCTTCGGTGAGACCATCTCACATAAAGATACAGTGGAATGGACTCCTGTAACTGTGACATTTTAAAGGTTTTGGGGTGATTCATAATTCATTTAAGTGTTTTTTTAAATTAGAGATGACTAATGATTCATTTAGGCGTGACTTCAATAAAAGTCACTTCTAAATGAGTTATCCGCAACCCCTTTACTTGTCATAAGTCACCCTAAAATGAGCTATTGCTGGGCAGTGATGTCCTGGGACATTTAGAAAACGCCATTTTGTGAATTGCTCTTCCTTCATAGAAATGAGTGAATCTGTCTCTACGAATGATTTTGGAAGACTAAAGAAGCTCCTGAAATGTATTTCTTTTTCTGATTATTATTTCACATATTAAGTATATAAAGTCAGCCATAGGTTGAACAGCTGAAGCACAAAGGGAACAGTTTCTTTGAGTACCGAGATAAGAATTTCAAGATATTCACCTCTCTAGATAAGACCAAACTTTCAGAACCTAGTATCAAACTGAAGTGAACTAAGGACAAAAAGCAATGTAGTAAGCAGGTTAGGAGTTGGTGTATTGATTGCAACTGATAGTAATTGCCACCCAGTATTCCACACTGATGCTTGTTCTGTAGATAGGTTAAGAATGTTGGCATATGTTTGACCCAGCCGAGTATTACGCTGATTGATATGTAACTTCAGCATGTCTTCTGTGCTACCAGAAATCATGATTTCAGACAATCTTGATCGAGAACTTGAGATCTCCTACATAAATCTATACCTAGATGTGTTAATGTGAGGGGTTGTCTCACAACCAAGCAAGGAGAGCTTGCCGGTTAGCCAGGCTGGACTTTACCTAAGCTTTTTGTAAGAAGTTGTCCAAGTATGACTGATATGAATAGAGGACATGTAAGTAAGGTATCTGAATTGATTTGATCAGTTCGAAATTTTGTTCTGCATTCATGTGTAGATGTGAGGAGAATGTATGTGTTGTGTAAGTTGCAGAGACCTTTTGTTTATGTAGAAGTCAGAATGATTCATTGCGGCCTCAAGACAGCACAATGCTTGGAAATTCTTGTGGGTGATTTCCAAATGGTGGCTGAAAGCTTGGACTATCGTTCTGGTTGATGTTTTTTGGGTTTCATAGAATGATAGTTCAAGCAGCAATTCTGTGGAGTAGGAGGATACAGATACTTGCATCTGTGATTTTGTATAAACAATATATATAACATATAGTGAAGCACAATAAAATTTCATGCTTAAACATCTTATTTATTTACCAGGTGGGTAACCTGTTAACAAACCTGATTGCTTGTGCTGAAAGTGACTTTCGTGAGGACTGTTCTCTTGCCACCTGATGGGTATCCGGTCATGTGAATAATAGGTGCTGCACATGGAGTTTTGATTCTCCTCTTCATGGTTTCTTTCTTGGGCTTCACCATGAAGATGCTTTTGCAAATTCTTTTTTTTTTTTTTTTTGAGAGATCATGCGATGACAAGTTTTGTGGGCTAGCCAAAGTTTATTTCATGTTTGCTAAATGTGATCCTTTTTCTTGTTTGTTTGCTTGTTTGCCCTTTCTTTCTTTCTTTCTTTCTTTTTGTTTTTTAATTTTAATGAATGCGTAGTATATGATGTGTCAGCTTTACTCAAACCGGATAATGGCAATCACCACAATAATAATATGTGTTATTTTTAAAAATTCTATCGAGTGCTGATGGCTGCTATTTTATAGGAAGAGTTGGATGACATAATAAGGTATGGCTCAAAAGAGCTCTTTACTGATGAAACTGAAGAGGCAAAGGCCCGCCAAATCCACTATGATGATGCGGCAATAGATAGGTGAATACGTTTAACTATTATGTGCATGTATTTGAAATAATTCTGGCTTATTTATATTTGGATCCTTGGTATAGGTTGCTTGATCGTGAACGTGTTGGAGATGAAGAGACTACCTTAGATGAAGAAGATGACAATGAGTTTCTCAAAGCATTCAAGGTTTGTATTTGGGTCCATTTTCTTTGTCTGAATGTAAATTTAGTTTGCCCTTCTTGGTTAATCAACCTGTTTCTTCTTTTTGGGTGTTTTGTTTTTGGGGTGGGGATAGCATTTATCGAATTCATATAGCGCTTCATTGAGTTCGGTCCATGGTTCGGATATGGTACATCAGGTCATAAGTATCACGCAGTTATGGTGGACTGAGGTCTACTTTTTCGTGTGTCTGTTGCCCTCTATATGTAATGGGATTTGGCTTGGCAGTGTCAGCATTGAATACTTTGATATCTAAATGTTCCAGGTGGCAAATTTTGAATACGTAGATGAGGCTGAGGCAGCAGCTGAGGAAGAGGCACTGAAAGCAGCAGCGGAGCCTAAAATTGCTCTGAACAGTTCTGAGAGGACCACGTATTGGGAGGATTTATTGAGAGACAGATATGAAGTCCACAAAGTGGAGGAGTTTAACTCTTTGGGAAAGGGAAAAAGAAGCCGCAGACAGGTAGATTTTTGGATTTTATGCTGATAAACATCCTCATTTTGATATCTGTTTCCAAGGCCTGTAATTATTGTGGAATATTTTGAGCCTTGTGCCTTCAAATGCTTCGTTTTCATCAGTTATCATCATATTTTTGCCCTTTGGACTTACAGACAGTATAATGGACTATATTGAAGAGACTAAAGAGATTAATTTAAGGCTTCTTGTTGGTCCACCAAGACAGGTGCTGTACTGCTGTGATTCCAGTTGAGGTAGCAGTGACTGTGCACAGCAAATTCAAATTCTGTCCACTTGCGTAAAACTTAAGAAAATTTTGACCAAAATGCCTTTGGTTTTGGGCTTCATCTTATATCAGCTACTCATAACCTCAATTTTCTATTTTCAGGGCATTCCTATATTTGAGTCATGGAACATTTTTCTTTTCTTGGGAGTGAAATTATAAGAAGTGCTTCAAAATCAAATCCCAGTTCACCTCTAATACGCATTTCTAACTACTTTATTAAAATGGATAGCATCTTCCTTGCAATGGTGTGTTGATTTAAGTTACACATTTATGGGGTGTTTGGTTACCATCTTTTGGGTTACAAGTAGTGGACTGGATTACCTATCTTCTTTTTTATGCTTGGATGATGAAAACTGTTACCCAAACCATTCCTTGGGGTGTTGCGTGTACCCATTGGCCTCATTTATCCCTTGTGTATGAAATAGTGAGATGATGTTCTGTACTCATTCCCTCCCAGGTGTCCGCTGACATAAGTCCATACTGTCCTAGGCTATAGTTCCCACCTGTACCTGTGAACCACTGATTATTACTGGTGACACTACAGCCTCCACAGAGTCAAGCTGCTGCCATCAATCGTTGCGAACGAGTGATAAGAAATGAATGAAAAGAAAGAGAGGCGTACTGTTGTTAAACACCTTTCGTCTCTTCCATTCCAGCCACCATTCCTTGGGAGCATATTTCCAAATCTTTTTCACTAAATGATTCAATTACCACAACAACTGTGAAACAATCTAGCCACAGTGGTAGTGTGTGACGAGTAGGAAGGACAAAGGGTGAGGGTGATTCTGGTGATGAAAAGAGGAAAAGAACATAGGGCCTGGTCAGTATGAACTGTCGCACCTGCAAACCACTCCAAATTGCTCCAACAAAAATATAAATTTCTTTTTCGCATGAACGACAAATTTAGAAAAGGACGGAGATTGCCATAACACAATTAACCTTGTCCGAGACGAGGCAAAAGGTTATAATTGTTAAAAAAATTAAACAACGACTCCTACTTCAAGTGTGTGTCTTTTGCGGGGTTTGGAGAGATCTAGTTGTAGACAACCTTACCTCTACGCACATGCCTGCACGTAGAGAGACCATTTCCCATAGATAGACATAAAAAGTTATAAAAAAATTATGAATAAGAAATTAAAAAAGGATAAAGATTGTGGACACAATTAACCTCAATCGAGATGGGTAATCGGTGAAACATTATAATTTGTGGATATCAGAAGAATATTATTATGTGGTGCAAGCTGTTGCTCCCTAACAATCTCAACTACTAACCCAATGCTCAATAATGCATTATAATGATGTTCAATTCTTCCCTTGCATAATTTTGTGGATGTAATGTGAACTAGTCTTACCGAAAACAAAGTCATTGCACAAAAAGTAGTCGTTGATAATCATAAATGCTCGAAAACGCTGAAAAACACTCTGCGCCCAACCTGATTCTACCCACTTCAATCTGCTCCAACCTGCGAACCAGTAATCACTGATCCAAAACGCTCCAAACTGCTCCAAAATGGTTCAAACTGGTCCAATTCTCTAAAGGCTCCTCCAAGATTCTCATGACTAACAGGCCCATACCCTGCAGGCCGAAGAATAACGGGGGAGATACAGTGAGCACTAGCAGTTGAGGCAGTCTCCAGTTTGCAGCAGTATTAATAATGTACAATGATGGAGCGTTGGTGATCTGCCTGGTAGGATGTCGTGTAAGGGATGGGGTTTACGGACTGTACAAGTGAAGGTAAAGCAGAGTAGAGTTGGCATGGGGTAGGTGGGAGTGAGGGTGCAGGAGGGTAGGAAAGGGAGTAATAGGGTTGGGGCTCATTAGAAGGAATGGGGCTTGGTAGAAGGGAGTACTCCAATCAATCATCAATATCAAGGGCATTGAATTTGACCTTGAATCCATTCCTTTCCCTTTACCTCATTCTATTTTCTTATATTACTGCTTCTGGACAAAATGGTCCATTGCTCAAACTCAAACTTATAAATGTTGAGTGCAAAAACAACATGCTCCTTGTTTGTGCCTATACCATACATTCTTATCATCTCCCACCTGCACCAGTGTGTTAGTCCCGCCCTCCTGTAGCCTTCATGACACGAGTGAAAGCTGCAGTGGAAGTTTGGAACAACCAATCAAGCTGCACTCTCTTTTCCGACTCTCTCAAAATCTAATGATGCTCCGGTATGTAGCCTGGGCCCTAGACTGCAGTTCCTCTTTATAACGATGAACAAAGCATAGTTGGAGACTAAAGGCTGAGTGAGCCAGTGGTGGGAGTTGGCGACAATTGGGGTCCATGGTAGTAACTGGTCACTATATGAGGTCAATATCTGAGATGAACAGAGTAGAAATAAATTTTGATTTCTTCTCTTTCTTTAATAAGTAATCAAAGGTTGTATTAAAAAGAACCAAGGGGATGTTACCCATGTATAAAAGGAGGCAATTACAAAATAACATCATTCGCTCAAACTCTCTACAATGATCATATTATATTGATAAAATCCAAAATATTCAACTTTAATCATGATTGAGAACTTAACTACAATAATACAAAGTTCTTAAGAAATAAAGTTTGAAATCATGAGTAGTCCTAGCCTTGCCCTCCAAAATCCAGCCATTCATCTCCTTTCAAGTACTCCGCCAAATAGCCAATGGTATCAACTTCGAAACACCTAGGCCCCAGCTCTTCTTTAACCTTCTTCTCCATGTCACCAAAACATCTCTTACGGTTTGAGGTTGCACTCAACTAACCCCCATCAAGGAAAAAGACAAGTGCCCCAAAGCGGAAACCCACTGACAATGGACAAAAGGTGGTCGACCGACTCTTCTTCTGCATAACACTTGGGACATCTATTGGCCAACTTGAAGTTTCTCCTTTTAAGCATGTCCTACGTTGGAACCTTTCCTTTTGTGGCTGCCCAAACAAGAAACCATACTTTGGTGGGAGCTTTAGACTTCCAAATTGCCTTGGCTAGGAAGGGCAATCGATCCTTTGTACATCTCTCTGCAATAACTTTTGACACTGAATTTCCCACCTGAGTCATGGGGCCAAAGAAAAAATTTGATTTCTTTTTATTTCTAAAAGACCCTTTTTTGCCGCCTTTCTTTTTGATTTTTGGGAGGTGCATACGGTTGATGTACAATTTGACAGGTGAGGTTTTTTCTTGTCATACTTAAAAAGAATCCATTCTTTGGTCATTTCCCATTAAATGTCTTTCTTAATTGAGATGCCTTACTAATAAGACAACCCTTCATCCTCGGGGTACCTTATGTTTGTAAACAAAGCTCCAGGATCCTACATAAAAAATGCTGAAATTTCAGGATGCCATATAAAAAATGTTCAAATTTCAGGATACCTGGCTGTCTTGGAAGGAACCAGGTGAAGCTATGTCCTCCGAAGAACTCAAGCCTATTTTGAAAGAATTTTCTATAGTTGGATCCAAGTGCTTAATTGTGAAAACATTTTGAATATTTGGATCTTGTAGATAATGCTATGCATTAGAGCTGGACCGGATAATGATTTTTGTAATTGCCCCTTCTGATGGGAGGCAGGGTATAATTTAGACGGTTGTATATGTATACGAGACAAGGGTGGATGTTAGCTGTTGTTTGCAGGTTCAACTGATTGTACATTTTCTGCTCCACTATTTGGTTTGGCCAGATGGTGTCTGTTGAAGATGATGACCTGGCTGGTTTGGAAAATGTTAGTTCTGATGGTCAAGATGACAACTATGAGGCTGAGTTGACCGATGGCGAGACGCCATCTACTGTGGCTGTAGCACCCTCCGGTAGAAGACCTTACAGAAAGAGAGCGCGTGGTATCTGACTCCCAGCTTACTTTCTGCTCAGTTGAAAAGGGGGAAAAAAAAAGGAGACGTGCATGCATATCTTTTTTTTTTGGGGTGGGGGGATGGTAGTGATGTTTGGGTATCCATAATAATTTTGTGTTTATCTTATGAAAATAATTTGCTGCAGGTGATGGAGTGGAATCACTTCCTTTGATGGAAGGTGAAGGAAAATCATTCAGAGTACTAGGTTTTAATCAGAGCCACAGAGCTCAATTTGTACAGGTCTTGATGAGGTTAATAGTTCGCTTATTCTGTTCAGTTATGGAGCATCTTAAGTGTAATCTGTGTTCGTTTGCCAAATCTGTCTTCAGCATTTATTTTATCAACTGCAGATTTGGTGTTGGCGAGTATGACTGGGCTGAGTTTGTCCCACGGTTGAAGCATAAGTCTTATGAGGAAATTAAGAAGTACGTTATACTAGCTGCTTGCATATTGTGATAACGGTCACTCCCTTTTTTTTAAAAATATCTTTTATTATTAGCATGTCAAGTTGTTAATGTTTCTAGTAAATTTTTCACCAATATGATATGATAGCTACTGTGAATGGATGATGTGTGGGTGTCATTCATTTGACTTTCACATTCTGTCATGCTTTCATCTTCCTGGCCCCCGCATTTGGTTATGAAGAACTAAATGATTGTTACTCTCCTAATCCTAGCCTTATCTTTTATTTATTTGCTCGACTTCTTGTTCAGTTATGGAATACTTTTCTTGTCTCATCTTGCTGAGGAATTTACAGATTCACCAACCTTTTCTGGTAAATTTTTTTTCTTTCTTATTTTGCATACTTTTGGAACTGTTTGGTGCTCGGTTTTGAGCTCATGCACAATGCTGTACATTGATCACAGACGGTGTCCCAAAAGAAGGACTCAGAGTGCAAGATGTTCTACTTAGGATTGCGGTCCTGCTTTTGATCAAAGATAAGGTATGGAGTCTGACCATTCCCTGTTGTGTTTAAGATTTCGCCATGCTAATTTCTGAGTGCTTTTAATGATTGTTTGGGATGTCACAAAATCGTCCTTCTCTTGTAATGTATTGAGCTTTCTCCTTAGACTGGGAGGATGGTTATATTATTATCCTGATCCCTGAACAGAATAAATGTGATATTCTTAGGATAGTAATTTTCTGAGCTCTGTGCGTAATGTGTATTTTATCTGATTGATTAATATAAAATGTCCCTCAGAAACTATGAAGAACAGTGTCTCTAGTCCATCATAGGCAGTTAGGCACCTCCCTAGACACATTTTTCCTGCGTGGTCTAGTGTCTGCTTAATTGTCTGTAGTTTTCAGTAATCTGTCATCGAGCTGTATAGGAGATTTGGAGTTGTTCATGCCTATTAATTACATGAGAGATTTTGTTCCTCCGGCTATGCATATGTTAACACTTAACACACAACAAACTCACCTAGAATGTCGCCATGTATCCTTTGTTTTTTTGGTTGGTAAGTTTTCCTTATCTGGCATATATCATTTAATATTTTAAAACTAGTTCTCCCCATTAGAGCTTCTCATGGTTCCCAAGTACTCTTAGTCGGTATTGGCGACTTTTGCCTAAATGTCACGGGATAATGCTTTGAAGGTTATTACGAGCTGAATGAAGCTGCAGACATACTAATTAATGACCTCTATTAAACAATGGCATAGTAATGATTGTATTAACAATTGCGAAGTGAAACAATGCCACACTTGCTGGCATGGGATTATATTTAATGGGCACTTTCTTGTAGAATCATAGACATGGACTTTGATTAAAGAAGCTCAAGATGCACAAAAGCGCAAAGGGTCATGGGGCCCGGAGCACAGGCTTCAAGGCGAAGGCGTAGACTTTTTGGACATGAGGCGCGCTTTTACTCAAAAGATAGAGCTGAAATTTTTGATAGGATATAGTTTGCCCTTAAAATTCATCCGAGTCCTTTGCTTTTAAGTATTCCATTAAATAGCTCAAAGAATCATCTTCAAACTCCCAAAACCCAACTCTTCTACAAGGAGCCAACTTATCTTTGAAATTTGATGGTTGAACCCAATTAAGCCTCATCGAGGAGAGAGACAACTACCAAAGCAAAGAGATCTACAAATTTGAAACGTTCTCTTTATACAATAGATACATGTTTTTGAATTCTCAATATTTAACAATTGGGCTCATGTGAATGCAGCTTTCCTTATGACAGGCTTAGAAGATAGATGTAAAGTTAGATGATCAAGAAAATATTTGCACCCTAATTAAGTATTTTTTCCTCTCATTTTGTGTACTTCATCAAGCAATGTTATTATTATTTATTACTGTTAATTTAGAATATTCAGCTGAACAAATGTCTTCTGTGCGGGAATGTGTTTTAGTCCTGTGAATGGTGCTTAATCATCCGACTAAGATGTCAACCACATTGTGGGGTTTCTTATCACCCCCCCCCCCCCAAAAAAGGGACGGAAAGAAAGGGGAAAAACTAACCTTGAAGGTTTGGACTCGGAAGACATTGATCACTTGTTGGCTTGGGAGGCTTCCTTCAGATGAGAAGTGGATGAAATGTCTATTATGGCTATTGCTTACCCCTTCTGGATTATCTGGATGGAGAGAAACAAGAGTGTTCAATTGATTTACTTCTTGAGCGCAATGATTATAAGTGAGTAAAGACTTCATATTTTTGGACAAGGAGAACCTTTATTCTTGTTGGATTTAATCAAGTTTGTTGACAACTGTTTGACAACAACCATCCCATCTAGATCTTGCCGAAGCAGGATCAGGGAGTTGATAGCCTTTTCAGTGGTTGTCATTAGCTTGTATTTAGATGGTGCTTGCTTTTGCTGTTTTGCATTCATTCCTTTTAGGTTGACTGGTTGAGGTGGTGTAGTAATATAATTTTTCCCCCTCTTAACCCCAGAAAGTAATGGGTAGAGGGTTTGGTCTTGATTACATGTTATACCGATCATCGGTTATGAAATCTGTCTATGCCTGTTTGTCTGTTATATTTTGTTGCTAACCATTTCCTACCTGCATGTGATACAGGTCAAATCTGCTTCAGAAATATGTGGTGATTCCCTCTTTTCAGCTGACATACAATTGTATTATCCTGCTTTAAAAGGTGGAAGGGTATGGAAGAGGGAGCATGATCTGATGCTGCTACGAGCAGTGTTAAAGTATGTTTCGGTTTTAGATACTTGCACGATATGCTAGTCTGGCTGAGTGACATAATGTTGTCGGAATTTTGTGCTTTAAAATTTTATCTTGTCTTAACTAGTATAACTATTATTGTCATAGCTAGTGTGTCCAAGCAGAATCAAAACAATAAGGTAAGAGAATAATAAGCGCTATCCTGCGTTCCATATCTGAAAAGATACGAGAAACCACCCTATGATGCTTGATTGATTCATTTACTGCAGTCAGAACCAAAAACACATTTACTTTAGGAACTACTCAATACATTATTATGTTTAACAATGAGGCGTTGCTGTATACTTTGCTAAAATGAAAGTAAGTTTGAATGTTCACCCTCTGCATGATATCTGGCACTGTATCAATAATGCATGCTTGACTGAAGACTGTTGTCATATGCTTTGCATATTTTGTGGGTAAATCATTGTGAAGCATTCTAATTCTTATCATGTCCCACTGTGCAAATATGTGATTTAGACGCGCTAAGAGAATGAGGTATTCACAAATTGCTTGGTCACTTAAATTGGTATTGATTTGTGCCTCTAGGCATGGGTATGGAAGATGGCAAGCCATTCTTGATGACAAGGACCTACGGATTCAGGATATAGTTTGTCAGGAATTGAATCTCCCTGTGATAAATCTTGCTGAACTTGGAGGCGGTCAGTCTCAAAGTGAGTCACATCCTACAAGGTCAGAACCACCTGGTGATCCGCTAAAGGGAATCGGTAGTGAGAATGGCCCTGGAGCTGTGCCGGCAGGAGGGGTAACAGATGCTAATAATTTATTATATCAGTTTAGAGAAATTCAGAGAAGACAAGTTGAGTTCGTCAAGAAAAGGGTGCTACTTTTGGAGAAGGGGCTGAATGCAGAATACCAGAAAGAGTGCTTTGTGAGTTCCTCCATCTATTTAACTATATTGCTGGTTTCTGGGGTAATAACCTTTTATTCTTTCTAGTCTTGGCATGCTCTTCAGACAATGTCTCACATTTGTACTTCATGAATATGATTCCTGTTCAAAGTGTGGCATCCATCTCAACTGGAGTTTTTTCAGGGAAAATAATGATCACATCTTTTCAGCAAGCTTGCGTCTTTGCTTGACAACTTCAGGAATGAGCTAACTGGGACATGTTGACCATTTTTCTAAGTATGTAACTTGAGGAAAGCTTATTAAGTGTTTGAATCCAACCTTGATGTGAAGGAAAATAAGAGAGATCATCTTTTGGCTCGAAAAGATTTACGGGCTGTGCAAGCTATGACAAAAATAGAGAAGCTCTGTCAATCTGCCTTTCCTAACATCGTTATTTGCAGTTTTAATTTCTCCCGTAGTGTATGACAGTTTTCTACTCCAATGCTATGATGTAGGCTGATGGGAAGTCTAATGGCATATGTGGTGGAGAACCCGAAAATGCAAACAAAATAGCAGATGTGACAAATGCTGTCACTGGACTTATGGGCAAGCTTCCTCATATAGAAGCCCTTGGTATGTTGATCTCTGGTCTTTATGAGTGCTGTCAGAAACTGGAAGAAATATGATTTCTAATAGCAGTTTCTAAGATCTATTTTCCGTAAATGCTTGCTTGTTAACTGTGAGTAATGTAGAGCTTGTAAGTTATAATAATGATATCTGCTTAGTGACCCTTAAATGACCAAAGTGCTGCTGTCCATATGAATCTGTAGACATCATGCTCCATAAATTATAAATGTGAAACTTACCCAAATGCAATAAAGTTTTTTGGGTAATTTTTGGACTTGGACGATTTGCTAGTTTGTCACTTGTATATAAATGGTTTTCTATACCAACCAACCAATGACAAGTTGAAGATTTTTAATTTTATGAAGTTTTAGCTTGTCTTCCCCTTAAAAGTAGGGGTGGTGTGCGAATATAGAAACACAGATCCAACATGACAATGTGCATCTTAACAATTTTCCCTTATGCAATTCTCTAGGAACTTCTTAATCAGCTTAAGAAGATTTGACATGTGCTTTCTTCCATTGCAATGGAATGCCGTAGTTTTGTCCCGCTTTGCTGCCAGTAATTTGCTGAAGCCTAATCCTCTCAATAACTATTGTTTTCTGCACAGCAGCTGAAGAAGTCTCCTCTGTCAGTTACAATGCCAATCCTAGGCGGCAGCAGCTGGTGCAGCATTATGACGAGGTACTTAAATCACCCTAATTTGACTTCCCTCTTTAGTTGAAAGAGAACTGTAGAAGATGAATTCACTAGTATTACAGTCCAGAACTGGTGTAGAATGCATTGTAACGAAAGACTGGGATTTAGGGGTTATATGTGGAATTCAAGGCATCTGGTGTCAAAATCAACCAAAGTCTTTCCCTCCTTTTCATTCTCTTTGTTAGAGTATAAACTTATTCCTGACCTTTTAGTCATCATTTTAAGCTTTTGGTTGAGCTGGTTCTTGAACATGGTATCAGAATTTTTTCAAGCAAGAAGTCTCAAGTTCGAAACCCAGCAGCCCCCATATTGATTTATTGCGAAACGTAGGGGGAGCCTTTGTAGAATCCACACTTCAAGCCCAAAGGACATTCGCGTGAGGGGGCGTGTTAGTATAAACATATTTCTGGGCTTTCAACCATCAACTTAAGCTTTTGGTTGAGTTGGTTCTTGAATACCCTTTTCCCTTTTTCTTTTTCTTTGTCTTGGGGTTGGGGGGGGGGGGGCATTAAGGAAACCTGGCTAGGGACATGCATCTGCTAGTTATTGAGCCCAAGTCTGTTGTGTGGAAGTGGGGACTTCACCCAACATTGTGCCTTTTTCAACTTGAAGTTGATGTTCACAGGCCCATTTTGTGATATTTTGCTGTTTCTATCATACACCCAGATATGCAAAGTATTGGCTGAAAGTGAAACTGAAGCAGTCCAAGCTTGTTTGGCAAATGAAGCAGATCCAACTTTAGCCAGTAAACTTTGCCGGCTACGAGATATCAGTGAAAAAGTGTATCAGATTCTCTCTGCACCAAGGAATCATCCTAATCTAAATGAACCCGCTCCATTGAAGGACGAAAAGGAGTAGGATGAAGCTCAGAATTGTGTTCAAAGGTCAGGTCTACCACCTAATTCTAACCCTGCTTCTAACAATAATGGAGGTTGACGGGGAAAAATGGTCAAATAGTCAGCAAACACAGTACCTTTTCTTGGCGAGCTCAAGATGTGGAGATGGCTAATGCAACAGTTAATGCTAGAACCAGGGCTGATAACAGGTACTGCTGTCATTTGAGTGTTGAAGAAAGCAGATAAATCTGGTACAGTTGTGGATGCTAGATACACCAAGGCCATCCCCTATCTCACCTTACTATCTAGATGATATAAAATAACTTTTTTTCCTCTTTGCAATCCTGTGGAATTTCTGGTTATTCTCGCTCGTGCAGTTTTGTCATTCAAAAAGCTTTATGAAAAATTTCCAATATTGTATGATAAGCAAGGGCTGCCATAAAAGCTAAAGCGTGTTCCCCAATCTTGTGTGTGTGATTCTGATTCAGCACAATCAGTATTTGAAATTTATATTGCATGTTCTCTATAGAGAAACCAATGAAAAGTAGTATTTTGATATCGGCTTTGTTCATGTTGAGACAACAAATCAAATAAAAACTTAAAAAGTTGATTTGGGATAGAGCTAAGTCAGTTCATATTGGCACAACATATTTTACTCATGACAGCTAAGGGTATGTACTCCCAGAGATGCATAAGCCCTAAATCAAGTACGGATTGCAAAATATATGTATATATTTTTCCCACTTGTATCGTTGAGACTTGAAATGTATAGAAATGTACTGTCAATAGTGTGATATAAGAATTATTTCATATTGGCCAACCCGAATTCTCTGCAGTGTTTTGAGACAACTAATAGAAGAGAGCTGTCAAAACATGGAGTCAAAAGAATTAATGTATGTTAAAGAGTCACATTAGAAGACTGCCATGAAGAAGGCTAGAAGAGATGCTCTAACGCTGTACAAAAATAAAAATGCATTGTTATACGTACATGTATATATAATATATTTGTATGTGTATGTGCATGTGTGTACGCACACCCCCCACACATATATACATCTATATGTGTGTGTATATTGATGCGAACGAGGAGCAAAGTGTTAATGTAGGTGGGATTTAAATCCAAAGTTTTAGTAATAACTCTTAGAGTTTTTACCTGTTGAATTAACTAACTCTCACGCGATAGTGAGATGTCTCTTGGAATCAACCTCTCTATGTGTAGGAATACCGGTAGAGGTAAAGTTGCCTATAGTTGTATCTTCCCAAACCCCGCGAAAGCGGGACCCACACTGGGAGGTGGTGGTGTTGTTTGTTGTCACACAATAGTGAGATCTGCCAAATGAGGCTTATTCAGCCACCACTACAAATTCCAGCAGTCTAGCATTATTTGACAAGCAACTGGGTAGCTGAAACTTAAATTTTATCATGCTGAGTTAGAATTTGAGGATTGTCAAACTAGTAAGAAAGCGTGTAACCTGAAAGGAAACTTCTGCGGTTTACAGATGCAAATATGCGATTTCATATCAGAATCAGAAAAAGAAACTAGAAGTATCATTCCATGCATCCTTTTCAGCCGATGGAATATTAGAGAGTTATGCAAGAGTCCGAAACTAGGCACCCACAAGCAAATCGTTCACGTTATGTTTAGACTGATTTAATTTCACATCAAGACAGAATGCATCAGTGAAATTGCAGGTCACGTTGGGTTAACTGACTAACTCAATCATAGGCCATCACATGTTGGCCAAGTAGGATTCTCTACAATGTTTAATACCACTCCTAAGGGATGGCTATAATGATTTTCTAAGTTATTTATTAAAAAAAAAAAAGCTTCACCTTTGTCACAGCCTCACAAGTCACAGGCATTTAAGAAATTGTCTTGAGGTTTTTTTTGGGGGGGGCCGGGGGGGCCGGGAGCCAGAGACGCTGTTCAGCAGAAATGAAATGGTCTATTCCGATATTGATGTCACCAGACTTCAGAGGTGCAGGCATTGGCCAAATTAGGCTTGCTGAGCCACTACATATATTCCAACATCAAAACATAATTTCACAAGCGACTAGGTAGCTGAAACTTCAAATCTGTTCTACCAAGATTCTGAAAATGTGTATCCGTCACACCCGCTTAAACATTGCGGTCACAACATCTTCCAAGGATCCCAATTCATTGCCCATATAATCGCTGTAAGGTCTCCCTTGCTCTGTGACCAAGGAATCAAATCCTGGTTGTCCGGTCAAACCCAAACCTGTATTTCCATGTAGAACCATGCTCGTGCACTTTGGATCTTCAACCCGCAAACAAGGGTACGCAGCTTGAGTGGTCATTGAAGGGTTTCCTGAATCGCTCAGAAAATCTGCATGGTTACATATATCGAGCTTGTTTTGCATCATATTTTCACTCATCAAACCAGCTTGGTTTTGAGTTTCCAATCTCAAATCTGAAATGCTGAGGTTAGTAGCAGCTGTTTGTTGTGGTACAGGAATATGCCATCTGTAGTGATCCAGCAAATGATGGGGAGAATCTGAGTTTATCTGAAAAGCTTTATGGCTTTGCCTGTCTTCAACATGCCCTAGCATTGTCAATGAGCCATTCGGGAGGCTTGCAAGGGAGCTGCTTGAGCTACTGGAGTCTGAGAAGTTTCTGGAAATGGGGAAAGTCCCGGAATTATTGTTGCTTGGATGGAGTTCTTCGCCACCAATGACACCCTTTTTGTGTTGGATGAACTCCAATGATGTCGGCATCCCTTGAAGTATAGTCCCAGCCTGATCAACGGGCAACAAACCGGGCTGGTACTTGATGGACTCATTCACAGAGCTCCTCAGGATTTGACAATGGCCCAGCTGGACCATCCCTGAAGGTGAGAGCACATGAAGGCCCAACCTGGCCGGAGTGTTCAACTTCCCATGTACACCAGCAGGGGAAATTGGCCTTAAAGCATTGTTCTGAAGCTGTGCAGAGCCACTGAAGTCGCTGAAATTCACAGGGTCCATGCGGAGATAGGGTGAATCTGGACCACCTAGGGCAGCAACCATGTTAGCTTGCTGGTTGGCCACAGAACTAATTCTTTTCAGATAGAGCCTGTATTTCTGCAAACAAAAAATGACAATGAAAATTCTAAGCTGTCACGTAAGATGGCAATTGGAAACTGTTGAGAGGATGTAGGTAAGAAAAAATTTACCTGAAGATGGCTGGCTACGTTTTCCCTGGTAAGTTTTTCAACATTCATTAGCTCCAATATTTTTTTAGGCACAGCCTCTGCATCAAGGACGGCACGATAATTTAGTACGGAGAGCTTTCTTGCATGGACAGCTCTAAGTATGGAAAGAATGTAGGCTGAGACATCACAGAAAACACTCGACCTGATCACATCCCAAGCAATCTCCATACAGGGATCCTGATTGGAAGGCCTAAAGTCGACTAAATAGACTAAATAAAGTGGAACTCAGTTGCAAGCTACGATTCAGTGCTGCAATACTGCCCAGATAATCCATAACCCCAATATTTATGATCAAGCAAGTGAAATCCTGGGAGTTACACGAGTTTTTCCATCTGTAGCCAATCTAAGTTAAAAGACGGGGAACCCCAAAGTGGAGGCTATTATACAAGATTTTCAGCGGCTTTCTTGAAAAACGTCAGACAAGTTGTCAAATGGCAGCATGCATTGTATGCCAACAAAATGCCCGTTTTTGGCCTTTAGAATCATGCTTTAAAACCTATAAAAACTGGTGCCTATGAAGCCGTAGTGCTCATTAAATTGTTTAGAGGAATGTTTTGAACATCCGAAGAGGTATCAAGGTAGAGTGCTAAAATCCTCCCAAACATATTTCCAAAAGGCAGAAGGTACACTTCGATGCGAAGGGTCTTAAAAGTTGACATGCGAAGATTATGGTTTGTCATGGATGCCAGGCCTATATTTGTGCCAAAATGCTTCATTAACTAATATGCATGCTTTAGTGTTCTAATTTTTCTTCCTTTTTATACTTCTATTTAATAGAAAAACTGTATCAAAAGAGAAAAAAAAAAACAGAACACAAAAAAAGAAAGAAATTGGTTGGGACTAAAGTCCCAACTACTGGTGATCCTATGTGCAATTCAAGAATTAGGGTTTAAGTTCATGGAATCTTCAATCTGAGTTTATTTGAAGAGATTTCATGGAGGATATTTTCTTCTTCTGATTACACAACTTGACTTGGGTAACTACCAATTTGAATGAAACTTGGAGCTCTGATGATACAGCATTTCTCCCCTAAAGATATCAATGAGGCAAAGGATGTGAACACCTCATGCCTCGGTTTGAGGAGGGAAGAGATGGAGGCAAAGAAGTTTCAGCTAATCAGCCTCATGCCTCAATGGGGATAGATGCAACGGAGGCGTGCTTTTTAAAACTAAGATTCACAAGACAATTGGAAATTATCATACAATCTACAATATGGAAGAATGATAGAAAACTTACTGTCAAGCCCCAATTGATTAACTGCTGCAACAAACTTGCGGTGCAGCTCCACAGACCAAACAACTCGAGGTTTCTTTTGAGAAGAGGGGTCCTCATTTTCATGTTCATTCTCATCTTGCTCATCATCATCATCCCCATTTTGGTCCTTTCGCTTTTTACCAAGCTTTGCATCTGGATTGGAGTTTGCACTTCCCACTCCATTTCCTTCAACAGAACTCTTATCCTTGATGTTGCAGCTGTTCTGGTCTCTTGAATCGAGGTGTCTCCTCCTAACGACATGCTGCCAGATAGTCTTCAGCTCCTCTATTCTCACAGGCTTCAGCAAGTAATCACAAGCACCATGAGTAATCCCTTGCATTACTAGCCTTGTATCACCATTTGCAGACAGCACTGCACAAATCATATGCACCCTTTTAAGAAGTGTAAATTACGCAAACATTGCTTTCCAAGGATCTAGTCCATCTCGCTTAGAAACTGGGAGATGAAGACAGTGAATTTCAATTAAGTCCACTAAAATAGAGATAATGTCAAGCTAAGGTGTAGAAAAACCAGAACTACATAAATTTCTGTTCATAGATATCATCTGAAAGGAATCAAACACCTGTTTTCCTTGAAAATAACCAAACTATGACTAATGTTATCAATTACGAAGGGTAGATTTTGCATATTCATATATTTACGAATCCCACTGGAGACATGCCAAACTCACTCTGCTATATAATATATAGGCTATATTCCCTACTTCCCGTTATGCTTTATGTTGCTCATTGCTCAAACTCTTCAATTTCCTCAAGAATCCATGTTGCAAACTCAGTACTCTGGCATGGATATGGACACTACAAACACAATTTATATAGACCAAACGCATACAAGATTTTCAGAAAATGTGCAGTCCAACCCCGGGATGTGTAACTGTGTCAAGCAGTTGCAATCAAGTCCAAGTACAAAAGTATACATAGTTCTAAAAGAAGACATAATGACATAAATAACATAATTCACTTAACCAAAGAAAGGATGCATTACTGGTGAGGGAAAAGGATGGGAGTGATCATCCCAACTTACTTATAACAGGTAAGTCCATCTCAAGCCCGACAAGCTCAAGCAGCTTAAAACCATCCATGTCTGGCATGTGTACATCACTAATAACGAGGTCGAAGTAGTTCTTGTTTTCTCTCAGCATCTCCAAAGCTGTAATCGCTTGGCTAGTTGTTGTGACTACAATGTTGGAAATTGCAAAAGTTAAGACGACACAACTTCTATAGAATTCTTGAAAATATGCAGTGGAGGTAAAAGGAATTCAATCAGAAAGCTAAATCAACAAACTATTGTACACTGAAACTACTGAAGGCAAACACAAATATTGGTAAGATAACACTGCAAGCAACAAGGTGATAAGATTTGTTCCACAGTGATGCAAAAAAAAAGAAACTGTTGGCAATTAAAGGGATTCAAGAAGAAAAATCCCCCAGATGACAAAATGAAAACAGAGTATCATTGAACAGGTGCTCAGTTTCAAGCATCACGATAATATACTTAAACAAGTTTGCATCATATAAGCATACTGAGCACCACAAACCAAATACCCTAAATACAGTTATAGACAAAGAAATCTAAGGGGAGAGCAAATGCAGCAAAGGCTGATAAAAACCAGCCACAAAGAAAGGAACAAACAAAGTTTTTTTTTACTTTTTTTTATTTTTAGAAGAACCAACAAGAAATGAAAGAGAAAGGAATCAAACCATGATATTGGCACTTTCTCAATAGAGTCTCAAGGAGTCTAAGGCAAATGGGGTCATCATCAACAGCCAAAACACGCATGCCCACTGGAAATTGGTCACTGGGTTCATCTCTTCTTTTCTCCACAATCATTTTTCCTACCAAAAATCCCCAATGAACAGGTAGATGGCCTCAAGTTCTTGTCTTTCAGATAGGTGAACTCTGTTTTCCCCTGTTTTGAAACTGAACACTGGAACGTTGAGACTTGAGAGATAAAGAGCCGCACGAAATAGGTTAAAGTCACTATCTGAATTCAAGAGAGACTTTGGGAAATTGGTTGCAAAGAGAATAATGAAATGAATGGTTGAGTGTAGTGGAGTGGAGGGGGAAGAGTAATAAGAAGCAAAGTCCTCTGAACTCTGAAGAAGAGGAAAGCTTTGAAGTACATATCCTATATTAAGCTTAAACTGAAGCTGAAGATTGAAAGATCGGATAAAGAACCCTTCTTACCGGGGGCGTCAATTCAGGATGAGTTTCGAGTTGATCTGACAAGTTATTAAATAGTTTTGACTTTTTATGAACAATTATCTAATTACTCTTTTAAAGTTACGATGTTTAATTTAAAAAATTTTGTGAGCATTTCTTTTTAAGTTTTTGTTTTACAAAGCTAATTATAATTTTGTCATTTCAGTTTAATATTCGTCGTTCGAATAGTAGGTGATTTAAAAGTCATTAATATTTATATTTTCTTGATATCAAACAGTGTATATAAAAGTTAATTTTAATAGTGTAATATTATCTGTTAAAATTTTTCTATTTCTTGGTTCAATAGTCTCCAGTAAAGGTAATAGTTGATTTAGTCATGTTTTATAATGATTTAACATTTGTTGACGAATAGTTCTAGTTGTACAATCAAAAGTTCTTAAGAAATAAAAAACTTGTTCTTTAGTACTCCGGATTGGGTAGAGAACTTTTAGTTCCAGTTATATAATCTCCTGATCGGTCTAGTTTAGCGGTAGATTGAAATTTATGTCTAGATTTTAAATTGTTGGTAGATGAATTCATTTAGTAATTTAACCAAAGTTATATAGAGAAAGGTAGTCTTTTAAAGTTTTGTCTAGTTCTTTAGCAGTTTTTGTATTTTCACAAATTAGTTGATTTAATAGCTTATGGTAGCGTTTGTAAGCTCTGTGTTCAGAAGGAGTTAAAGTTTCTTTTCGATCTTCATATTCTGATAAAGATAATTGAAGTGAGTTTTGATGTTTTATTCTTAGTTTGTAATAATCATCTCTTAGAGATGCAATAAAACTAACTTTTGAAAAGTGAGAGTTTTTTTTAGTGAATGGTGATTTACATATGGGTGGTTTGGTATATCTGTCATTAATAGTTCTTTTTTATAAAATTTCAAAAGTTTCACGTGGTTTGCTTTTTGTCAAAAGTGAATAGTTTCAACAGTGTGTGAATAGTTATTTGCGGTTATTTCAATAATTTTTAAAGTTATACACAGTTCTTGGAACAGTAATTGCTGATTAGTGTTATACGTATTTCATTCAATTGTTTCACTTGCTTATTGGTTTTTTTTCTTTTCAGATAAATGTTTGCAAAATAGTTTGCCAAGTCGTTTCTTTCTTAGTTCAATCTTTTGTGCTTAAGAAATAAAAATTAAGTGAGAAGTTTCTGTTTTAATTTTTGAAATTTTGTTTCATTAATTTAAAAGAGTAAAGTTTATTCATATAAAGCCCGTTTTAGTTTTCAAATAGGTGTTGTGATTTTATACTGCGAATTAGGCATCAATAGTAAGCTGATTCTTGCTTTAATTCGTTTACTGAGCAATTCTTTTTTATAAATAGTGATTAATAGTTGCTGAAATTTTAGTTGGTAATTTTAATAGGGTCTAAATTGTTTAGCTTGAGTGGCTACAGTTAATAGTTAAACTTCAATAGTTCTTAAGTTACAAAATAGTTAGGAAATAGTTCGAGTCGTCTAGTGCTCTGATACCAATAATACAGAGGGCTGGTAACTTTTTGTAAAAAAAAGGTTTAAAACTCTTTGATGAGAAACAATAGTTCGGACAAAGCTACGATAAAATGTATTCTAAACATTATGGTACTCTCAACAAAATAAATATAACTATCAGTAATTCAAGAAATTATATCTCCCTTATCACAAGATATAAGGAAAAGACATTGAGTCATCCGGTCAGATCGGCTACCACGCTCTTCCTCTCACCAGCCTTACTGGACTTGCTTCGATCCTCTTGCCTCAGATTCTTTCCTATCAATCTTTCAGCGTCTCTCGTTGTACTATGGAATCCTCAGAATAAGCTCCACCATGCCCCTCTCGGCCTCACAGGTTCTGCCTCAGACTTTAAATTCCCTAACACACCTTCGAGAAACCTTTAAAAAGGAGATCTAAAATTTCAAGAATTTCTGAATAGTTTTCTTTATTAAACTGATTTCTCAAAGGGAAATTTAGAACAATATTTTAGGAGCTTTGCTCCAAATAGTTTATCTAATAGTTCTAAAAGCTCTTAGTTTTTTTCTCACTCTAGATCTCTCTTTTTTGATCTCTTTTCTAATCTAAGTTCTTCTAGCTAAGGAATTACATATTTATAGTGTCCCGAAAGGCCCTTGCAATGTAAGTGCTTACATCAAAGGAAATAACTTTACAATTATAAATAGTACAATAATTGAAAATGTGTACAGTGAAAAGTTAAACAGTGTCTTGATAAGTTTCGAAAAGTTCGACTGCTTTCCATGTGAGTGAACAGTTGCAGTGAATAGTTGATGGTAACCTGAGTAATAATTTCAGAATTTTTCACGCGGGTTGCAGAAGTCTTCGTAATTGATTGCTTGTGGGTCCTTTTTAGCAGCAATAATTAATGTGCTGACATCTTCTAGATGGTAGTTCTAGATTTCAGTAGATAACAGTTCAATAGTTCAACACTAGTTGTCGGCAAGATCCTAACCTTACATCTGGTTGTCTTAAGGCAAAATCTTAGCCGTTTGTGACAATAGTTGGTTTTCCTCTTCTATCTTGAGTAGTTCAGAGAACTTTCTTCGGACAGGTTGAGATCCTTGGAAATTCTCTGG
Organism: Selenicereus undatus; assembly: GCA_017589665.1. Classification (NCBI taxonomy): domain Eukaryota; kingdom Viridiplantae; phylum Streptophyta; class Magnoliopsida; order Caryophyllales; family Cactaceae; genus Selenicereus; species Selenicereus undatus. The sequence goes on from JACYFF010031952.1 coordinate 10,790,135, forward strand.
TTCCAGTTGAAAGAGGAATTTTAAGAGTTCACCATCGCAATAGGCTTCTTGTAGTCTTTCTTTAGTGATAATAGCATAATTTTCAGTCCTTAATAAACATCTTCGTCTAGTGGTGAAGATTCGGTTTCCATGACATTTTACTGCCATAGCGCCACAACTCCTTCGATAGTTAATCCATGATTCATTGAACCGAATGAAGTCAAATTTCTTGGTAGCTTCAATATTGATCTGATGAGTTTCAGAGATGTATCTAGTTTAAATAAGGCTAATACCATGATAGATTTTTCCAGTTGTATCATCTTTTTCAGGTGGAATAGTATGGAATTTGACAAAGATAGGTCCTTGTTTGAGAGTTTTGAGAGTTTGGATAATGTTGGAAGGAAAAAGGGATAGTTCGATAAGTTTGAGATTTGGGTAAATTATATCCAAATATCCATACTCATAGAATTGGTAAATGGCTGAGGGGTTTGCACCATTACACGCAGTGAGTCCTGGAAATAGGGGTTTTCCACCGCTGAAAAATATTTGGGATAGATGGCTAAGATCACCATAGACTTGCATGGTAGTTTTGTGATATCCTGAAATAAAAGGATCACAAATATCAAAAGGAACAAATTTTTTAGTTTGTGTAGGTGATGGAATAGTCTTTTTTGATAATAGTTTTGCCTTTAGTTCTTGTATCTCTTTCTCTTTTTCAAGAAATATAGGGCTAGAACTTGGCTTAGAGATAATAGTTGGGGGAATAATAGTTGGAGTTCACAACGATTCCATTGGCATCGTGGAACTAGGAATAGTTTCTGATGAAATAGTTCTCAAAGAGTTAATCAGTTAATAGTTTTGAATAGTTAGGCAACAACAAGGTTCCCTTGTTCAAGATCTTTCTACATATTAGTCAAGATTTCAGTCGTTCCTTTCGAAAGTTCATCGATCTCAGTTCGGATGTTGGCGACGATGTCTTGGATTCCTGTCTCAAGATGCTTTAGATTTTTTGTAACAGTTTGTAAATATTTATTAAAATCAATAGTAATATCTTCAAGTTCCTTTAGCTTTTCTGGAGTAGTCATGGTTGGCTTTTGCTTGTCAAGTAATATGCAAGAAAATTGCGATTTCCTAAAATATGCTTATAAACATGGTTAATAGGTTAGTAAGATATTCAGAAGGTAAGTATAAGTTTGTGCAGGTTTGTTCAGTGTTAGTTTAGGTTTTTAGGTTTTTATATCCGGTCCACCACGCTTCGCGTGGACTCTGTAAGGTAGGGGTAACGACGGGAGTTAAGACTCGTAATTAGATACTGAATAGAGGGCTTCATCGGTTGAGTCCAGGGCATCAGTTGATTCAACTGAGCTTATAGATTCATAACAGCTTGAAAGTATATCAGAAGTTCGAAAAGTTATAGTGTATAGTTCGTGTTAAATTTCAGTAAATTCGTCAGTGAATAACTTAACAATGTTAGCTTTTCTTTTCGTACAGTCTATCGATTTATGTTCAGTTTCGCCACAGTTACAACATTGGTAAGAAGTTGGTTGTTTGTCTCTTTTATAATATCTATTTTTAGGATGAAAGTTTTCCTGGGATAAATTTTCATCTCGAAAATGTTTGCTACTTTTTTGGGGTCTATTTATAGATTTTTCAGTTTTAGCATCAGTTTTTGCTTTCTTTGGTTTAAGAGTTTTTTGAGAAAGTTCTTTCGTAGTGGTTTTTCTTGGTGAAGTTTTAGTCATTTTAGTTTTGGGGGTTTGTTTTCGTTTTGGACGAAAGTTTGGATAGTTTTCCCAGCCATATTGACCTGGTTCAGTAACATCTTCACAACATAAAGTTACATCTTTAATATGTCTTCGTTGAGTTTCTTGTAAACATAGCTGCATCATTTCTTTATTTATTATAGTTTGGACAGCAACTACAGACCTAAACGTTGCGGGTTGTTTAGCAACCTCTTCGAATTTGTTTGAAAAACATCGATTCTATGGATTGGGAAATTTATTTAAGAGTAATTGTATATAAGTTTCTTAATATTCAAAGGGTACGTACAGTGTGTAGTAATATTTGTTAAATTCATAAAAGAAGCTTTTAAAGTTGCATAAGTTACAGATTCTTAAATTTGTTAGTTTATAGAGCGCTTCACATCGATTTTCAAGATTTGCATTTAAAAAGTTGTCGACATATTCATATATATCCTTCAAATTGTCCAATGAGATTTTTAACCATAGTCCATACACCTTCTTCGATTCCAATTATTAAATTTCTTTTTACATCAAGTTCAATTAAATTTAAGATATTTGGAGATAGTCCTTGATACCAGTTATAGACAATTCCTTGGAAAGAGTTGATAATTAAGTGATAGCAGTTACATCTCGTCCTTCTTCGGCATAAGCAGATTCATAGAGAAAATTTAATACCATTGTTGATTTCCAAGTTTCTAAAGTTTTTTTTAATATCAGTTGTACTGTCAAGATTTAGAAAATATCCCCAAGCAGGCATTGGTTCTTGTAAGAGAGGGTTTTTGGGTTTAAATTCTTCATTAATAGTTTGTCTTTTTAACGTAAATGGAGATGGTTTAAATTCTTCATTAATAGTTTGTCCTAATTTAGGAGGGACTAAGCCCGCAAATAAGCCAAGTTTCAAGGACTAAATTATAAAAACAGCTTTTAACTTTAAAATAAAGCGTTAAAATCAAAATAAATTACTTCAACAAAACATAAAAAACGACTTTTAACCAATTTACTCAAAAAATTAAATATCGAATCCATAAAAACACTGATTTATTACACCGGATAAAAATTTTATGCCAAAATAAATACAATTGTCCAACTGTTAAACGAAAAAACTTGTCCGTATTTACTCTCCTTCATAAAAATAAAAACAAAAATGACCACTAAAGAAACAGAAACAATCTTACAACAAAAACAAGAAACTAATGAAAACTATACTTGAATAATTACTTCTAATAAAAAACTATACTAAAAAATAATAGCAACTGATTTATCTTTAAAAGATCCCCAAAACTTTACGAAAAAACTAGACGATTTTTCAATAAGAAAATTAATTAGATACTTCAATATATACACATAACTCAAACGAGAATAACTCTGATCAAGACGGAATATTGATACAGCAACAAAAAAGAAACTATGAGTTTTCCTCAAATTGAAATAGAACTAAGAAATATCAAAAATGAAATACGAGAAATTAATGAAACTATTAAACAACTAGTAATACAAATGCAACTCCTGAATATAACTGTTGAAGGACTAGCAAAACCAAACAAAAGAAAGAGTATAAACCGTTAGATATAAAACTCCCAGAAAAAATAATTCCAAGAAGTGATGACGAAAGGTATATCAAAAGATATCGAGAAAAACCATTAAAATCAATAGAAGAACTTCCACAACTAAAAACACTACCAACTATTGAAAATACATCAGAAGAAACTTCATAATGGGTGACTACAATTATTGCTCAGGTCACAATCAACTATTCACTGCAACTGTTCACTCACATGGAAGGCGGCCGAACTTTTCGAAACTTATCAAAACACTGTTCAACTTTTCAATGTACACCTTTTCAATTATTGTACTATTTACAATTGTAAAGTTATTTCCTTTGATGTAAGTACTTACGTCACAAGGGCCTTTTGAGGCGCTATAAATATGAAACTCCTTAGCTAGAAGAACATAGATAAGAAAAGAGATTAGAAAAGAGAGATCTAGAGTGAGAAAAAATCTGAGAGCTTTTAGAACTATTATAGAAACTATTTGGAGTAAAGCTCCTAACATGTTGTTCTAAATTTCCCTTTGGGAAATCATCTTAATAAAGAAAACTATTCAGAAATTCTTGAAATTTCAGAACTCCTTTTTTAAGGTTTCTCGAAAGTGTGTTAGGTAATTTAAAGTCTGAAGTAGGACCTGTGAGGCCGGGAGGGACATGGCGGAGCTTATTATGAGGATTCCATAGCACAACGAGAGACGCTGAAAGATTGATAGGAAAGAATCGGAGGCAAGAGGATCGAAATAAGTCTAGTAAGGCCCGTGAGAGGAAGAGCGTGACAGCAGATCTGACCAGAGGATTCAATGTCTTTTCCTTATATCTTGTGATTAGGGAGGTATAATTTCTTGAATTACTGATAGTTATATTTATTTTGCTGAAAGTACCATCATGTTTAAAATACATTTTATCGTAGCTTTGTCCGAACTATTGTTTCTCATTAAAGAGTTTTAAACATTTTTCTACAAAAAGTTACCAGCCCCCTATATTATTGGTATTAGAGCACTAGACGACCCGAACTATTTCCTAACTATTTTGTAACTTAAGAACTATCGAGGCTTAACTATTAACTGTAGCCACTCAAGCTAAACAATTTAAACGCTATTAAAATTACCAACTAAAATTTCAGCAACTATTAATCACTATTTATAAAAAAGAATTGTTAAGTAAACGAATTAAAGCAAGAATCAGCTTACTATTGATGCTTAATTCGCATTATAAAATCACAACACCTATTTGAAAACTAAAACGAACTTTATATGACTAAACTTTACTCTTTTAAATTAATCAAACAAAATTTCGAAAATTAAAACAGAAACTTCTCACTTAATTTTTATTTCTTAAGCACAAAAGATTGAACTAAAAAAGAAACGATTGGCAAACTATTTTGCAAACACCTATCTGAAAAGAAAAAAACTAATAAGCAAGTGAAGCAATTGAATGAAATACGTATAACACTAATCAGCAATTACTGTTCCAAGAACTGTGTATAACTTTAAAAATGATTGAAATAACTGACAAATGACTATTCACACACTGTTAAAACTATTCACTTTTGACAAAAAGCAAACCACGTAAAACTTTTGAAATTTTATAAAAAAAAACTATTAATAGCATATATACCAAACCACCCATATGTAAATCATCATTTACTACAAAACTCTCACTTTCCAAAAGCTAGTTTTATTGCATCTCTAAGAGATGATTATTACAAACTAAGAATAAAACATCAAAACTTACTTCAATTATCTTTATTAGAATATGAAGATCTAAAAGAAACTTTAACTCCTTCTGAACACAGGGCTTACAAATGCTATCATAAGCTATTAAATAAACTAATTTGTAAAAATACAAAACCTGCTAAAGAACTAGACAAAACTTTAAAAGACTACCTTTTTCTATATAACTTTGGTTAAATTACTAAATGAATTCATCTACCAACAATTTAAACTCTAGACATAAATTTCAATCTACTGCTAAACTAGACCGATCAGGAGATTATATAACTGGAACTAAAAGTTCTCTACTCAATCTGGAATACTAAAGAACAAGCTTTTTATTTCTTAAGAACTTTTGATTGTACAACTAGAATTATTCGTCAACAAATGTTAAATCATTGTAAAACACGACTAAATCAACTATTATATTTACCTGAGATTATTGAACCAAGAAATAGAAAAATCTTAACAGATAATATTGCACTATTAGAATTAACTTTTATATACACTGTTTGGTATCAAGGAAACATGGATATTAATGACTCTCAAATCACTTACTATTCAGACGACGAATATTAAACTGAAAGGACAAAATCGTAATTAACTTTTTAAAACAAAAACTTAAAACGTAAACGCTCACCAAAAATTTTAAATTAAACATCGCAACTTTAGAAGGGCAATTATGCAATTGTATCACAAAAAACCAAAACTATTTGATGACTTGTCACATCAAGCCGAAATCTACCCGAAACTCAACCCGAATTGACACCCCAAATTATGTCCATTCGAAAGCACATAATCTTATACCTATTTAGTATATATTTTTTTGAGATGTATTTATCATGTATTTTATATTTTAATATATAATTTCTTAGGTGTCATATAAAAGTACATACACTCGAATATATGACATAGACTTTAGAATGAGGTTGTTGATATTCGAACTTAACACCTCTCTTTTATAAATATTTTGATATTATGTTAAAAAATTATTTTAACTGAAAGCTTAAAACTATAAAAAAAAAAAGTTTTATAAAGCTGTCTCTTCCTTTTCTCTTTTATTTTACTTATTTACTATTTATTTACCCTCCGCTCTGACTTGTATCTCTGCCTGCGCTGCAGTGACTATCTATATCCAGTAGTCAATGGAAATAGGATTAAATATTTGAAAATTATAAGGAATCCACCATGCATGTCCCTGTGAAAGCTGGAGGGGTCTGGAGCATAAATACCAGTCTGAATTGCTGAGCTCTGCTCATTTTCTTCCCCACTGCCCTCTTTTTATTAGGTCTGTTAAAGTGGTTTGTCTTATGTCAAAATTTCCCCCCTTTTTTTTACACAAAATAAATGAAAATTTTCCATCTCCGATTTGACAAGATCCGACAAAATCACAAAACCGACCCGAGACCCGAAACCTGAACCGAACAATCCGGATTCATACTCGACTCCACATCCGAAATAGGTTCACCCAAAAGTGGACCTGAAATCCGAATTGACCCGAACTGAACCATACCCGGCCCAAAATTTTCTACAAAGTTACTTATTTTTGCGTGACAAGCGTATTGGACCAAAAATCGATTGACCTCAAGTCGAGCCAAACCGAAATTCACCCCGACCCAAGCCAAAATGTCACTTAACCCAAAACATAACCCGACGCAAACTTAACCCAACTCATATCCGAATCGAATGATCCATTTACCAGGTCTAGATTTAACAATGCCTCTACTACACACAAAGGATATTCATCTATCCACATCCTACATGATTAGCCTATTCAGTAATATTATGTGCTAAAAAGTACAAGCAAATGTTAGACAATTTTTTTCTCAAGGGTTTTGTCTAAATAGTTAATAAGATCAAACTTGATAGCAAAATAGCCTGTCAACTGTCAAAACAATTGCCATTGATCAAATGCGTGAATTTTCAGACTTAACATAAAGTAAATGTAAACTGATCCTTGATCCATCATAGCTTGACCTTGATTAGCCAAAAAGAATATCACAGTCCTCAATATTGATTATTGAATAATTGCAGAAAAGACAACAACTATTCTTTTCATGGGGAACAGTGGATTTGTTCATAGTCTCCAAATTATTATAATCCCATACTACTAAAATAACAGAAACTTGAAATCCTTTTTTTTTTTGAAAAAATTTATCACAGATCTTTAACAAAATGTGGCATTATACTCATAAGTTGTCTAAGGGTTGTTTGGCGAACAACTTTTTGAACAACTTTTTGGTTAAAGAGAATTTTTTTGACAAAAATTAGCTGTTTGACTAAATAAAAAGGCTTTATCAGAAACAAGTGATTTTACCAAACAATTTTTCAACAATCAGCTAGTTTAAATAGTTAATACAAACAGCTAATTTAAACAGTTAACAGCTAATTTAAACAGCTAACAGCTAACAACTGTTTGCTAAACATAGCTTAAATCCTACTTATTTCCTCTTCCTCAGCAATTAGCATTGATTTTTAACCCCTTTTTTGTTTATGTAGATTCATTTTTTTTATCCCTCTGAAAAACAAATGTAATCCTGATTTTAGAAACATCCCAGTTTACTTTTATGTGTTTCTACTAATTTCCCTGTCATAATTGTTACCAAGATTACATTATACACCAATTATTGGCACCCAAAATGTTTCAATTTGTACTTTAGAGAGATAGAGTGATCGTTCATCAGTAACTCTATGGTACATACTCATGTATCTAATTATATATACACCTATATAAGAAGGTGTGTACCATATTCCAAAAATTCTTAGATACAAACGTATGTATTCTAACATGGTACATACCCTCTCATATATGTGTGTACATAATTAGATAAATAGATATGTACCATAGAATTTTTGATCGTTCATGAGCTTGGCCAGTCTGTTGTAGTCTTCTCAAAAGCATTTAAATTAAGATTTTAAAGGGTTTTTATTATTTTAATTATTACTACTTCTTTTAACGGTTAAGGGTTCAGTTCACTTTAGCTGCTTTATGCATAAAGCTTCAAGCAAAGTCCCATTTCCATCAAAGAAACGCATGACATTTTATTAAGGAAAAGGAGCGATACTCTGTGTAAGAGGACAAAAAGGTTTTGATATTATAGGTCCTGAATTTAGGTGTTATGTCACTTATTATTATTTTTTGATCTCTTGCATATGCAATAAGAAATTACGAACATATAGTCATATAATGATCGGTTGATTGTAATTTCAGTAACCCGTACTACAAAGACCAATTTTACTTCACTTAAGTCATCATGTGATTTTATTAAATTTTGACCCTATTCTGAGCATTTGATCTATAGATTATTGATAAAGAAGGAATGATGTTGAAGAGTGTTATATAAAATCTCAACTTTCATACTTATAAATTGGTTGGTATCGACGCTTCAACCAATTCTGGCATTGCAGTCCAAATCGTAAGAGAGAATTGTTGTTGCACAACCCTTTGGGTCTAGATCGATGACCTCTATAACCTCGTTCCTCTTGCTACCCCAGCCCACTTAGCATTGTTGCATAAGCCACAAGCATTCAACTTGGTGGCATGTTTATGATATTTTGAAAAAGAAATCTTAGAGGAGACACTTTATTTTCACAAGTAAAAAAAAAGGGATAAAACTAACAAAGAACTAAAAAAATTAACCCCCCTCCGTCCCTTATTTTTCTTCCTAAACGAGGTTTGTTTTTTGTTCCACAACATTATCCTGTGTAGCAAAGATCACAACAATGACTAGACAAAATTACTAGCATGAATTATGACTCTTATTTAATGTTGCCTTGGAAATACAGAATTATACTGAAATAGATGTGTAAGATTTTTTTCCCCTATTTTGAAGTAATATCGTAAATACATATCAAATTCATTACTGATTCCATAAATATTTGGTTGGGGGGGGGGGGGTAAAAGGTAACTAATCCCACAGTTATCAACGAGTTAATGAAGCAATGATAGACTAATCAGTGATTAAATAAAACATTGTAATGAATCCAAAGCAATAGAAGTTCCCCCAAGTAGGCTATGAGTCAAAAGCAAGCAATTTTAATTTCGAGGCACAAGATTTGGCTTTGTTGTAAAATCTTCTGAGATTCCTTGGCTTTATGGAGTCACGTGAAAGATGTAATTTGGCACAAACTAAAATAACAAACTAAAGTTTTGGACTTTCGGGCATGGTTTGTTTGTTTGCTATTCATTCCTTAGTTTTCCTTTACCCAATTATGCTTCAGTTGGAGCATATTCAAATTAGATATAGCTTAAAATATTGCAATTGTAAATCTGCTATACCAACTAAAGCACAATATGGTAGATAAAATAATACACTCTCAATTATAAATCTGACAAAATTTGACCCGATCCAAAAATTCGACCCGAACTTGGCCAAATTTTTTTGATTTTGAACACAATTTTCTTCACTTGAATCCAAAATAAACCGAACTTGAAAAAAAATTAGCGGGTCAAACCTGACCTCAATCCGAACCTGCCAGCTTGACCCGAACATTATATCCTTATGTTTTGATTTTGTTCTAATTTATCCTTTTAAAAATAATGTAATTCATTATATCATATAGTTTTAAAAGATATTATATAACTATTGCATCTCTGTACACATTAAACAATAGTACCCTTTCTTCACCCACCCCATTCCTTTAAGTAACATCCTGCAAAACTTATAAATAGAAACTCTTAAAAATAGATATGAAATTGTATGAAATGACTATCTAATATTATGAAAAATCAATTTAAATTTTAGAAGACAAATATTAAAGATGCATAAATTGTAAAATTATATATTTAGTGGAACAAATATGTCTAATCATATTTTAAAGATATTACTTTGTAATAATCTAACTTATGATGATTTAACTAAAAGATAATATTTTGTACTTCTGTAATTAGCTTTAATTTGGTTCCATTCTATCTGGTTTTGAACTATAATGCTAGTGGCAAGAAGTAGGCCAGTCGTGTTCATGATGGTGTCGGTCTATTAATAAAGTGTACTTGAGTGGACATTTTAGGTTACCTAACAAAAATATTAAATTATCAAATGAGTTATTAGCAGGTCAAATCGCTTCAACCCTTTAACACGCTCTCGACCGAGTGACCCATAAATGACTTGACCCCCAATTGACCTTATTACAATGTATAGGTCAACTCACGCAACCCAAAGGAGGCTCGATTCTTTGCTCACCATGCATGACGTTCATATATCATAATGAAAATTTTGAATATATTTAATATTCTTCAGAATTACTATGAACTTTCATTAAATATTGACAATTTTGATTAATAAATACGCCGATTTTTCGATTTTGAGAAAAGAACAATGAATCATAGAAAAGATGCTCTAAACTTGTTAGGTTGACCTAAAACCTGCAAAATTGAAATACGTCTGTCCGTATTTTACTTGAACCCGAAATCCACCCGACCCGTTTCTATCCGAAACCGAATACACCTAATGAGTGTTTAATCTGCATGCTCGAACTGACAGGTCTACTCAATTATATATACAAATAAATTATATAATAAATTATATATGCATAATTTTCCATAGTTCAAAATAAAATTCGAAAATGGACCGATTCACTGTAATTTATGGTACTTATATTATATGGCCCATCCTTTACCATTCCAAGAAACACCAACCGAAACTTGCAATAGGATATTGTTAATAGCCAAGAACCAAGTATTGTATGAGATAGTTGTTGGGAAGATCAAAAAAGGGAGCCCATTTTAACCAAAGGCATGATAATAAATCCGAGTAGGAAACATCATAAAATTAATTGACGATATAAAGAATACCTCATTTGACTTATATATTATAATCTTTCTCTTCAGACTCCTAATGTTGTACTTTAATATCTCGTCAGCTATCCTAACGGTGTCCCCCTAGCGCATGCATTTCTTTCCAACCATATCAACAAAAGCTTCCCCTTGAGTAGAACCATTTATTAAGGCATCTAGTCATTATCAAGAGCGCACATGGCATTCTATTCCATAGAGCTCTACATATTACTCTACATCGAGTCTCTACGCCACCTTCTTTGTTCCAATTGTACTGATCGTGCATGTCATACATTTCCATTTGTCCATGTTGCTTTCACATAATACCACCAAAAAGCTTAACATTGGCTTTGATACCATATGTTAGGGGATGCAAGAAAGGAGTGTAATTCAACTAGGACCTATGACAACAATCTCAAGTAAGATTTCACTCTAAAACCAATTGACTATAGGATGAGTAATCCAATTGACTTATATATCATGATCCTCTTAAAAAATCCAAATGTGTGAACTTAAACAGTGTTTGATATCCCAACAATGGTTTCATGACAACCCTAGATTCTTTTAGCACACCCTTTTTTTTTAATAAAAGAAACGTTAAGCTCTTCACCTGTAAGGGGGAAAAGGGCAAGCAAATCCTTACAAGTAGCGAGGTTTGAGCCCCTAACCTCTCATTTAGAAGTAATTACTCCACTTGTGCAAAGTATTTCTTTATCTTTTACCACACCATATATACGTAATCAGTGTCAAACTTTCAAGAAGACAATCCCAACTCTCAACAGCCAACATAGCGCAGATGGCATCGGTTCCTTCTCTCCACCGAAGATACCTGAGATGGAATCTCGTGGCCTTCACTTGCACCTTGTTTATAATGCTTGTGACAAAGATCAACCACCAGGCTCTTGAGCCTGGGTTTAGTGGAGCCTGGGTTTAGTGGGCTTGGCCCACCCAGGCGCCAGCTGTACTTATCATCCAGTTGGGCCCCTGGATAGGGAGCTCACTAGATCTCTTAGGCTTACAAGAATAATCCAACTCAATATAAACAAGGCCACTTATGTAGGCAAAAGCATAAGAGATGACATCCAAAGGGACATAGAACGGGGATGTTGTAGCCCTAGGCCCATGAAATTGCTTTGCCCCACCCCACGGACTCCTTTTTGGGCATCATATTAATGTATTTTCAGTTATATGGCAGAAACCGATGACTATGAGCATCCCCATTTGTCCAAGGGATTGAAGGGAACAAGTTGCGCCTCCAAATATCTAACAATCTAGAGCACTGAGCACCATTGGGTTGAATTCGAGCACAACCTCAACAAATTAAACGTCACAATTATGTTTCTTTTTTTTTTTAAAAAAGCTAATTAATTTAAGGTGACATTCCGAACCAACATATTATACATATTACATATATAATTTTTTTTAGGTACTCACCTTTATACATATTATCGAAAAGGACATTATTATAGGAAACTAGGGAATAAAAATTATTTATAAATTTGAAAAATTCGTTGAAAACATTAAACATCTAGCAAAGTTAGACTGATAGCCAACACTACTACACCCATTGCTATAACCTAAGGCAATTTATTACACTACTTGGTAAATTGAGAGGAGAGCTTCCTCTGTCAGTCAAATTTGAAAGGAGGCCGCTATGTCAATTCGATAATCAAATCTTCTTTACTAGCAGGCAGCTCCGTGAAGTAAATCCAAGTAAAGCCGACCAATCCAATACAGGCCAACTCAATCAGCAACATTAGGCTGGCATCGAGCCATCAGTTGAAACTAACAAACAAACCACGACAAATCCAAATTGGCTCACTGCATTCGTCACGATGAGCAAACTCGAACTCATTGCTACATGGGCTAGACTCATAGGACAAGCTGGGTCAAGCTGCGCCACCCATTCGGCCATCCATAAATCCACTCATTTTACAAAAGCAGATGCATAGTGCATAGCATGTAAGAGTCATGTGAAAAGCGAGTCTCTTTGTTGTTTCCAGAAAACAACATTGACAAAAGCCAAGAGGCTTGAAACAAAGCGCCCAAATAAGCACAATGCAAATGATCTCAGCAGAACAGAAGACTTTCCAAAAATCAACTAGAAAAGAATCTAACATAGAACTCTCCTATTTTCCATTAATGGACCTGACAGAGGGAAAAGCGGGATCGGGCTAAGGATTAGAAATAAAGTATGTTTTTCTTTATGTCCAGTAAGGAATATTGGAGCAGTAGGGAGTCTTCTCATGTCCAGAACTTAAAAAAGACACTTTGGATGTCAAAGTGAAAGAAGATAAAGCAGCAACTGGCATACGCTTCCTGAAATTGAAGCTCCAATTCCAAGCCGTGTCTCTTACTGTTTCCTTATATCACAGATCCAACGGACCAAGTTCCACGACAACTCTTCAAGGGATACTGCCGGGTTGCATTCTATTTGTCCTTACAATATTCGTAAAGGTCATGGGTTCTGACAGCAATTAACAAGATCATGAATCATATGGGTAATGGATTGCAGCATGAAAACAATGTTTGCCACTCATTTACACTGATAAACTCAGCTTGGGATTTTCGATTTGGATAGCAGTATGCAGTCTGAGCAAAACATGAACACGGATTGAGCATTCTCGGCAAGTATGAGTCCCATCTCCATAACTAATGATCCTAGAGAATCACAGTCAATCTTAGAATAGGTCAACAGGAGAACATAGCACCCCAAGTGATTATATCATAACATTTGGTGCAAGAAGTGGGTGGTGCAAGAAGTGGCTAAATCAACACAGGGAAGAGGAAAAGGGCGCTAAACAAGTTGCATATCCATAGTGAGTGACATTATAAAATTATACTTCACAATAACTAGTTCGCAATTCTTTCCCCAAAAATTATGGACACACAGCACTTAACGTAATTTTTTTTGGTGGGGGGGGGGGGTTGGACAGTAAGAGACAAACCATGTCAGCTAGGGACGATGAAATAAATGACATGATACATGGCAAAGCTCTCTTCCACATTATCAAAAACTGGAAAGAAAATTGGCAGTGTTGGATCAATCAATAGCAAATTGCTTTCATCCAAAAGAAATCACGCAAAGGAGCAGTCACCACCTACTTGCAACAATTGATTAAAAGAATTTGTCCACACTCACATCCATGGAAATAGGTGTGTACCTAAAGCGAAGAATCTACAATATTTTGAAGCTATTTTTAGTTTATAATTAGACTGGAATATGAACATCAGATGGTAAGGGGCCAGATTGTAATGAAAGGTGACACGGCAGAGAGCCTTACCCTTTGATCAAAAAAAAAAAAAAAAGGTAACTCTTGGTATCTTGCATATGTAGGTGCTAGGAGTCTAGGGCACTTTGCATTGGCAACATGCTTTGCCAAAAATTAACCAATCAATCCAAGACTTTAATCTTTTAGTAGAGTTGAGTAAATGGAATCTCGGCATCTAACTAGCATCAAATAATCTATGCAAGACATCCCATCTAAAAATCTAGTGATTTGGGGCCACCTAATGCAATTCTAAGGAGTTACCCTTAATACAGCAAATTTCATTCCAAGAGAAAATGATCTACTTAACCCAAATAATCAGGTTACCCTATAATTACCAAGACTACTGGAAACCCATGCACTCATGTTTCTCTTACGGGCAATCCAGATACGAATGATCAGATCTACAGCTTAAATTAGTACAATAAAGTAATGCGATGTACGCAGGTGATCCATAATCTTGGTAAGTATGGTCCACCTGTCATCATGTGAACTCAAGTGTGGTCTTCACTACCTCTTCTTGTTTCCAATAACAGCAAAGCGGAAAGTCAGCAGGCAACATTAAAAAATTGAAGTTGGGAAGTGGGTTAGGTACTCAAGAGCTTCTTACATCACATAGAACTTCATGCCCACCCCAGGAAAATTCAAAAAGGTTAAGAGAAGGCTATTTTTGAGTAGCTTAAACTACTATAAATTTTAAAAGACCTTTCTTTAAAAAAACGTTTCTCAAGGTTCCCTTGCTTTCAGATGTCAAACATAACATGGCTTTATTTGGAAAGACACAGAGATCTTATAAAGAGATTTGGTTTAATTTCATTGGACAAAGGTGTGCAACATCGAATCAATTAAGGGCTTTCTTGTATTTTTAACACTAATGCAAAACCCAATGACAACAGAAATGCCAAACTGCACTCACAGCCTCCCCAACTTTGTTTCTTTTTCAAAGCCTTTATATGGGGCACTAGGCAACTAGTTTCAATCATTGTACTTTAAAAAAACTCAACAGTATTATTTAAAGGATTTGATTATGTACTTTAAACTAATAATACAGCATAGAATAGCACAATGTAACAAACCGATTTTATGTATTTGGGAGGAAACTCCACCTCACCTTCCCCATTAACTTGTCGGCCACTTCTCCTCGTCGTCGCCACTGTGCTCCGAAAAAATAAAAAGCCTTGTATCCCATATCAACACGTGCGGTAGCCTCATTGGTCGGTATCCTCATCCAAAAACAGTCGTGTTTTGACCTCGGACTTGGCTTCCTCTGCCTGCGATACCTGTTGAGTTCAACGAGAAATCATGGATCACATCAAAGCGTCTTACAAATAACAATATAAGAAATCCAAGAAAACGAACCCAGTAACCTATCAAGTTAAGAAAGAGCTATTTGGATTAACAAGTTACAGCAATCATGTCCAAAAAACTGCAACAATCAAGAGAAAGACCAATTACACACAAGAAATGCTGCCAAGAGAAAAGTTTCCTGTCAAGTTAGCCCACGGGTACTTCTGCATTGTCACTTTTTATTTACATACGTGCATAAAACTTAATATATGTATGAAATCCTGCAGCTGGGGACAATAAAGTCATGAATGATCATCTGACAAAAGGTAGAAGGGGGAAAAAACAAAGACGATCAAATTACTAGGAGTTCAAGAGAGAATAATTCACTGACCATGTGAAAAAATCAGAAGCAGAAATGATTGGCTCAAGGACATTCACCAAGCGGAAGCACACAATGATAGCTAGAATGAGAAGACATACTTGATAGTTGATAATAATATAGTAATACACAAGAATCAATTAACTAGAGGTTGCACACAACGGAACGACCACTCTGACAATATTGGACGAGAGGCAGAAATGAGTTGATAAATTTGCTTTTATTTCAAGCAGACAATCAGACCACCAAAAAAAAAAAAAAAAACTAGACCCATGAAGCAGTCTACCCGGACTATTAAAAACTGTAGGCTTCAAGTTGAAAAATAGGAAAAATTATGTGAATTACATTCCCAGTTGTTTGTAATTGTTATCCCAGGTCCAGCTCTAGCGTAATGGACTAATGCTATCATTGCAGTTGTAGACATATGATACTCCTTCTATACAGAATATAATTTGAAAAGGCAATTAGTTCTTAGTTTAGTCGGCAAATCCTTCCAATACTAAACTGGAAACAAGATGGACTGTGAAACAATCACTGCAGTTTAGACCAAAGCAGCTTATAGTTGACCTCCCCCACATCCAACACTCCATGATGACTAGCCAGTCAACTGGGTCTCAATATTTGACCTTGAGTAAGTCCAAGTGATCTCTCCCTCGAGCCCCCTTGGCTCAATTCCTCACAACTGACAGACCTCAACGACCCAGTTAGACGCCCAAGTAGAAGAGGTGAGGAACTGGGAGGCGTTCAGACTTCTATCATTTATCTTGTTAGTAATTCATCTACAATAGGTAATCAAAGGTGTGCTGGGCCAAGCACTAATGGAAAGAGCTCGGGTTGAGGGTGCACTTCTACGGTTCTACCCCATGCCACTCAAACTCTTTATTTCAACTCCGGTAGGATGGTCACAAATACCACAATCAAACATGCAGAGAGTCACAGACACTAGACTACTTGATCACTTCAATTTAGGCTATAAACATGTAGTTTTTTTTGCAAGCCCATCTCAGGCCCTTGTACAGAAGTCTGAGATCTGAATAAGATAGGTTCTTTCCAATGTTCAGACAAAAGCTAGTGTTATACTATTTGTTAGTTTGTTAGTGGCACAATAATTATATCAGGGAACACCCAATAAAATTAAAGGGATCACAGGGAACGCCAATTAATGTAAAGGGATTGCAAGAAACAGCCAATTAAATTGAAGTGGTTCAGATAACCCCTCAAATGAGCAAAAGGCACACACGGATTGCCACTTGCTGACTGTCTGATCAGCAGCATACAAGGTTACCGTGTCAGAAGCACTCGCCCACTTAGCTGTTTGACTGCTAACACGATATAACCACCTCACAAAATTCATGTTTCAGAAAAACTCATAGCATCAAGCGATGATCTTTACAACTTATATAGGGTCGAATTCACCAATAGAAGGAGATTATCTAAAGAATACAAATGCTATAATATACAAAATTCCCTCCCCTTACCCTTTTTATTTGGGTTCAGGCTTGTACAGTAAAAGGAATAAATTAATATTCCCCAAGATAATATAAATATAAATATGAAAAGTAGATTAGACATAGGCTCCTCAGTTTAGATATAGGCATAACGTGAAGGATCAATTAAAATAGTCCATGGAGTGAATAAATAAGTCTCCTCTAAGATTGACATCGAGAAAACCAAACTCAATAGAACACAAAAGAAACAACTGAAAGTGGATCCTTGAGCTCATATGCACAGAAACCCTTTCGAAATTAGGTGCATCCACTTCTCCAAACAGCACAAGCAGGGGGGAAAAATAAAACTGAGAACCAAGGAGAGCAAGAAAGCCTTTCTAATTATGGAACCAGAAGAGAAAGAACCATGTATTTCTGGCTCATCAAGCACCATTGAAGCTTCAACATCTCAGTATAGGCTGCTACAACAACACAAAGTGAGCAAGCAAGCACAAGAAGAAGATCAAGATTCAAACCAGGCGACACAGTCTCAGACTCAAGTACCATTAGATTTAATGCTGACTAATGAAGATTCATGCCAGGAATTTAACACAGAACTCAATCTCATTGACTGCTTAAAGGGAGGGTCATTGCAGAGCTCATCCGAAACTTCCCAGGCACCTCCAAGTGAACCACGGGTTTTCGCGTGCAATTACTGTCAGAGAAAATTCTACTGCTCACAGGCACTAGGTGGACATCAAAATGCTCACAAGCGAGAAAGAATTATAGCAAAAAGAAACCAGAGGATAGGAGCAACCTTAGCAGCCACAGCAGCAGCTTTTGGACATCCTTTCTTACATCAGCACAATTATTCAAACATCCCCTCATCACCTCCATATGGTGGTACCAATAGATCTTTCGGAATTCAGGTACACTCAATGATTCATAAGCCTTCTTATATGACAATGTCTTCAGCCTGCGGAAACATTTATGGCCATCATGGATGGTCAAGGTTGCCCATGGATCAACAACCAGCAGTAGGGAGGCTCGTGGTAGATTCTCATCGCGCTAGTCCCACCACCGGCCCATCCTCAAGAGGTGGAGTTGGTAGGTTCAACATTATTAATGAAGGGCTCCCAAGCGGTTGGCGGAGCGGCGATGCTCCAATAGAAAGTAGTCATGGGGAAGAGCTTGATCTCTCGCTCAAACTCTAAGTATAATCTCCCTATGAACTTCTATTTTTTATATTATAGAACAAGGAATTTGCTGTAATAAAATGCATTAGCCTTTATTTACTCCTCTGAGATGTAACTATGTAAATTAACTAATGAAAAATGGAGGGACTTCCCTGTCTTTGGAAACATCAAAAAGCCTTTCCAGCTGCATACCTGAGAGGCAACAGGATCTAGACTTGTTTTATCTTCATGAATCATCATCAGTAAGATTTTCCTCTTTTCTAAAACTAGCTAGAGAAGGCAAAAGGAAAATAGTGTTACACCATTTCCAGAGGCTGCAAATTCCCTCCAGGGTTGTAAAAAAACTTTACTAAAATTCCCAGCTTAATAGCATCAGCAGAATTCATCTCCTCAGTGGTTTTCAAGAATGACACAGCCAATGCAATGTGTACAAGCATAATTACGAGGTCTCAAGATACCAGCTAGCTTAATTGGTAAAAGTACTCGGGGTTGGCACTAAGGAGTAGGGACCTAAGCTCCAGAGCCATATTCGTTATCTCCAACATACTACACCCCCTACCGACCACCTCCAAAAAAGAAAGGAGGAAGAAAAGATTTTAAGCCTTAATTTACTAATATAAGATGTATTATCAGTTTATCACATATTCCAAGCAATGAAAGATCCTAGCAAAGATCACAATTTGAAAATCCAAAACATAAATTCCCACAAATGATCAAGATTTCTCATTTAAATGAACGAACCAACAGATATGCGTTGGTGTTGGATTCAGCTTCCAAAGTTATTGCATATTTTTGGCCTAACTAGGAGTTATGTGTCACAAACTTATATGCTATGTCAGCGTGACAGGCATCAAAAACAGGTAACTATCGCGCATCAAAGAGTCAAACTAACAAAGGCATTAAGACCCTAGATTAACCGTAATTTTGAATTATAAGGCTAGGAATACATACAAGCATGATCAAGTCAAAAACCTCCAAGTAAGGCAACCCAAACAACTAAAGAACTCAAAAAAATGACAAATAAAATAAGCAACCGCATATTCAAACATTTAAATGTTTGATAAATAACCTTTTTTTTGGCTAAATGACAGGAAAGCAGACACAGAAAATTGAACAAAGACTGGATTTCGCTATCTGCAGTTGAGTTCTTGTGTATGTATTCAAGCAGTTGCTGAAGTGCGTGAACTGTGAAGGTAGGCAGCAGGAATTTGATAAGATTATATGGAGTTCAAGGTCCACAACTTGGAGCGAACTGCATGAGTCATTACATCTACTTCTTCAATCCACAGGTCATCATAAAGAGATTATAGGTGAAGTCATTACACTTCATTTCATAGGTCTAAATTCCAGAGTAGGTAACAAATTAACCACTACTACAAGTGTGGATCTTGCTAAATCAAGGTCTATAGAGATCCAAATGAAAGTACTCTTACCTGTGTATGCACAGCTGGGGTTTCGGAGAACCCACAACCCCCCCCCCCCCAAAAAAAAGAAAAGACAAATAAGGAATAAGAACTTTTGAAAATAGATTTGGTAAGTTAACAAATTTCTGGAAAATTTTGAGAACTAGTTTTATCTTTTTTTTAAAAAAAAAAAGGGGAAAGTAACTGGAATTTCAGTCTTTAACCCTCTAAGAAGTCCTCTGCATGTAATATTGTTATGAAGAAGTTCAATTCCAGCATTCACAGATGACAGCACAAACTACATTGCTCTTTGACCAATCTGTAGCCTATGATTTCGACAGTTCCTGATCAAGCACTACTTATAATACCACCAAAAAAAAAAAATCAATGTGTAAACTCACTCTTTAATCCTGACTAAGCATCGCCACAGGTTTACTTGAAGGTGCAAGAAAAAGAAGAAACAAGACAACACAATTTATGCCTGCCAAACAATATATATTTCACAATCCTCCACACAGTGGTGATGGCTACCAATTAAGGGATGATATCAGGATTAGGAAGGATACCCACAACAAAACTCCTGGAAGGAGATAAGTATACTTGACAGCGGCATGCAAGTATAAAGTTCAATCTGGTGCATTGAGTTGATGATTTGGTTGGTTGTAGTGTTCACAGATTGGGATACCAGAAGAGGCCAGAAAGAGCTCAGAAACTGCACATTGAACCACCCCCCCCCCCCCACGGGGGAAAAAGGCAATTAGCAGAATCCTATGCAGAACAAACATAATCACTTAGAGGCTCAGAGCAACTATTAGAAAGGCACTTAGTGCTATAGAACATAATTACATAAATAGTTACTATGTTATGCACCTACGATCTCGGTGGGTAGCATTATAAGTGACATCATAATCATGGCACGATATTGAACTTCTCTAACCACTTGGATAACTATTATATTACTTCCATGGCTCGATCTATGGAGGTTCACCCCATCCTTCAATGAAAAGAATATGGTCAAGCGAATGCCAACTCTGAATCTAGGCAACATGTATTGGACGGTTCAAGTAGGACATGGAACTTTCTATGTTCAATTAGGGTTATCCAACCTACCTAGTCCCAAATGATATGGCTTTTTGATGAACCAAACAATATTGATTTCCAATCAATGCCTAGTATATGAATCTTTGTTCCTATACTCATATGCACATATGGGGGAGGGAGGGACCCACGGAAATTGCATGTAATGCCGCTAAGTCACAAGTTGAAAAAGTTCTGCCAAGATGTCCACAAGTATTCACACCATTTTGGGAAATTCCACCAAAATTTCCACAAAATCAAGGTCCCAGAAAGATGAAGTGTACCACACTAAAAGGCCTTCCCCTAACATAAACACACAAGGTTGGTCCAGAGTTCTTTTCAACTACGAGTCTACAACATCCCAAAGGCACATGTCTTTCAACCTTGGAAGTCAAAAATCTTAACCCACCATACAATCCCTTCTAGCACTACTATA
Organism: Selenicereus undatus; assembly: GCA_017589665.1. Lineage (NCBI taxonomy): Eukaryota > Viridiplantae > Streptophyta > Magnoliopsida > Caryophyllales > Cactaceae > Selenicereus > Selenicereus undatus. The sequence goes on from JACYFF010031952.1 coordinate 10,811,364, forward strand.
ACACCACCACCACTACCGTGGATTCTATCGAAGAGAGGTCTAAGGAGATTCAAACATGCATTGCCTCACCCCCCACCACGCAATCCCTTTGATTTTTCTTCCTTGGACAAAGACCAGACAAAATTACTATTCTTTGAAGAAAGCCATACCAATATTGTCTGCATAAACTTAAGTTTGAAATCTCCAACATTTAACTACTAATACCCTTCCAGAAAATTCTGAAACATTCAATTACGAAAAGAACTTATATTGGTCTCAAAGCCTAAAAGGAATATCGAGACAATTCCCCAACTAAATAAAAAACTTCAAGATGACGCAAAAACAAATCCAAGGCACTCAACGAAGCCTCCTTGTGTCTCTCTCAGACTCGAGGAGAGTGAGAATGTCACCCTCTCTGATTGTTCCCTTCACGTTCCTCATTATGAAACGGTTTTGGTCATACAAGAAATTAACTCTCACTTGGTTACCTGCCCCCTAGAACCTGTGCGGCCCATAACTCTCTGAGTCCAGACAAAACTACTATTCAGTTCCCAGCCTCTTCAGCTCTACGATATCTCTGTATTGCAACATTCCTTTGGTGGGATACGCTCCTTCAGTGTCCCTTATCAAAAAACAACTCCTTCAGTGTCTTGCAAAGCACCCATACAGAGCAAGACCAACAAAATTTAATTAAATTCTACAGCTTGAAGCAACTCTTAATCAGCAATGGAGCCAATGGTATACTTTATACAACTAGGAAAATATTTCATCTTTAAAGCAACCACTGACAAATGCCACCTCATTAGCAAAATTTATTCATTAAAATACTTCCAAAAGTAACCTACAACAGCACCAAGCATCTTTTACAATAAATCTACCAGATTTAAAACCTAAACTAGTCCCTATCTATGGCGGGTTCCAGTTCAACAAACATCTCTTTTAGAACAATGGAAGTAGGGAAACTGGTCCTTGATTAGGTAAATAATGTAGAGACTCTAACTTGGGAGAAAAGGAACAGTGGAATAAACTTCAGGGAAAAGCTGTGTTTTTCCAAGAATTCAAGCTCTATTTTTTGAAAATTTTGTACAGCTTGAGTGAACTGCTTAATTAGGGTAGCAAGTCATCTTTTCTGGAACTTGCAGGTAATAACATGCACAAGAGCTTAAAGGCATGATGATTTTGTGTAAGTAACCTTTTGTAAATGAGTGTTGAATGCTGATCCATTTGTCCTCAAAGCACTAAATATGTGTTTCCACACCTAAAGTTTTTTCGGTTTCTCCGAATCCAAACTTTCCAAAAATCAAATTTGACAACAAGCAATTGAACTTTTGTTTAGCTTTCTATCAAAAAAGTCGTTCATTTTCTGATGCAGGACAAGTGTAAGGGAAGAAAATCTAAATATTGGATATTAGGAAATATATCTGAATTATAGGAAGTTCTATATTTTGATTATGTTCATTATTATTTTAGCATATATTAGAGTAGCCTAAATAAAAACATTTGATAGCCCTTTAAGAACTAGGATACCACTTGGTATACCACTTTAGGAAGATTATAGCATATATAGCATATTTTATAGGAAGATTAGGACTTTAGTATACCACTTGGTTTCCTAATTCATATAGGACTTTTATCTATTTAAGCCTCTTATGTAATCAAGATTAGCAGATTATGAAGAAGAATTGATTTTGAATTTGAGTCAATCTCTATGTGAGAATCTTGGTTTCATGTTGGCTACCCCTCCCCTTAATGAATTGCTCCCAAAGTGTAGTACATCAATTTGGTACTAGAGCTTCTTCGATCTAGATGCTGCCATATTTCCTCCTTTCTTCCGTTTCCTTTCCGTGCATATTTGCGATCTTTACTCCCAGATTTGCCTCACAAGAGAACCCACAAGGAAAAAAAGAATTCAAAATAGGAAAACATAAGTTGTTGTTGTGACTTTCAAAATCTCTAACTCTTCAAATTAGTTCCCCACTCATGAAATGTGTTCATTGCTATTCAAATGTATTTATAGTGACAAAGGGTTGGTGTGAAAAACATCATTCGAGTGCATCATCATTCACGATAAAGAACTCCCTGGTACAACTAATGTTTTACACCAAGTTTTTCTCTCCTTATGGAGAAGTGGAAAAGATTGCCAAATTTTAAACAATGGGTAATTTTCATGCTCGAGTGAATTTCTACTCACATAGGGATGTTGTTAATTCCTTTTGCAAGCTTCAAGGTCACCAGATTTATGAAGATTGTTGTGAGTTAGATCTCCTTTGCCAATGAGTTCATGTATGGTTGTAAGCCTTACATTCCTTGTAATAAATTGAGTTATGAGCCTCTAAGAACTCCTTTAATACCATGGCAACTTCCCATTGAAGATGATAGGATTTCATCTCTAAGGTCTTTCAGGAACCAACTGACTTCTTATTTGCAAGAAACATATCCAACCTATTATGATGAGCATGACAGGGGATTTATCATTGAGGACCAGAAAGATGAGACTCTAGAAGATGAGTATATGAAGGAAGATGTCCAAGTAATAGAGTATCATCAACTTCCAAATATCACCAGGTCAAATGATGTTAGCAATAGCCTTCTTGATTCTATGAATCAAGAAGTTGAAGTTAGGGACTGCCACTCTTATGTAAACGAAGTCCATAATTAGGAAATGTTCATTCTAGATAACAATGCGGATGTTTTTACTGGGCAACTGATGAAGAGGACGTCCAACCACCAATACAAGTGAATGAAGATTCAAAATTTGTAGAAACAACTCTTCTAGTGTCCCTCATGGATATTCGCTAGACATTCAAGAATTTGACCACATGCATGGAGAATTCGGGATGGACCAAGCAATCAGCAGACATGAAAATTTCTAATCCCTTATCACCTTTTCACGAAAATACTCTACATCGAATGTTTGCATGGTTCTTAACGTTGGAGAAAATACTAAGGCTTGAGTTTCACATATGTGTAGGGAAGCTACATCAGGCTTTTCATTGTCTCTAGCTCCTCTTCATTTCAAAACTCAAGGTCGAATTTTTTGCAACTGGGAGAGAATGATGGAGGACATGAGTAAGGGAAGTAAATCCAAACATTTGATACGAGGAAATATTATGAATTATAGAAAATTTTACATTTTGATTATGTTCATAGTTATTTTATGGCATATCTTAGAGTAGCCTAAATAAAAAAGATTTGATAGTTTTTTAGGAAGATTAGATTTTATTATATCTTTTGGTTTCCTAATTCACGTATTACTTTTGTCTATTTAAGCCCCTAATGTAATCGAGATTAGCAGATTATGAAGAAAATTGATATTAAATTTGAGTGAATCTCTGTGTGAGAATTTTGGTTATGTGTGAGCCATCCCTTCCTGTAGGAATCGCTCTCAGAGCATCCTATGTCAATATTCCCCTTTGTAGGAATTGCTTTGAGACCAAAATTGGCGTCGGATGCTCTGAGAGCAATTCCTACGGAAAGGGGCGACTCATATAGAACCAAAATTCTGACGCAGAGATTCATTCAAATTCAATATCAGTTCTTCTTTATAATATGCTAGTCTCGATTATATAAGAAGCTTAAATAGATAAAAGTCATACGTGAATTAAGAAATCAAAAGATATAATAAAATCTTAATCTTCCTAAAAGACTATCAAATCTTTTTATTTAGGCTACTCTAAGATATGCTGTAAAATAACTATGAACATAATCAAAATATAAAACTTCCTATAGTTCATAATATTTCCTAATATCCAATATTTGGATTTACTTCCCTCACTCTTGTCCTACATCATTTTCTCATTATTGCTATCTGTTTACAAAAGCTAGAAGGAAGAGGCTTCTGCAAAGAATAACTTTAGATATCTGAAAAGGAATGTCAAGTTCAGCATGCAGACACATTTGAATCTAAGAACGAAGATGACAGCTCATCCCACTAGACAAGGTCAGCTATATAGGTTCTTCAATATCATCAACCAAACCAAACCAAGCCCAACCCTAGACTCCTAGAGTGCAATCAACAATTGCATATTAGGGGATTAGACATATGCAACCTTATCCCTACAATGATTAGTAGAGAGGTTACCTTTCTTTGGATATCAAAATTCAAAGAGGGAGACTCCATGGCCTCTAACATCATCAACCAAGCAAAAAAGAAAAACAAAAAACTCATAGAACTCTAACCAAGTTTTCTACTCATTCTTGGCTAAAACAACCCTTAGTCGACAATGGACCTCAAGCAAGATTTCAATGCAGTTCCGCTTGCCTTGTGAAGATAAATCTGACGTTAATTATAACATACATCTCGAAGTTCATTTCCATGAAATTGATAAATTGAAACCTATCTATTCAATCAAGATTCAGGAAGCAAGCATTGTATAAAATGCAAAGTTCAAGCAACTATTTACAAACAAATGCACAACAATGGTACTTAAGAAACATTCCCTTCCCCCAAACCAGCCTTTAAAATCTAAATGGTGACAAAATCATTACCATTAAAAAATCTTCCGCAGAACATGAAATTTTTGCCTCTTTACAGTTCAACAAAGGACTTAACAGTTTCTAACCATCGGAGAAGTTCAATCCTATCCTTGTTGATCATATATCGATGCAAGAAATAAGAAAGCTCATCATTCACCCCCCTTGCCTCCAAGTACTCATGGAGTGCCTTTTGAAGCTTTGGATCCAAGTTCCTGAGGAAAGAAATGTAAACAACTGTTAATCATGGATGGGAATTTTAACGCAGATGTCATAAAGAATGTACAGACTGATGCTCAAGACAACAACAATCACAATAGATATTGATATTCAGATCATCATCATAAATTTATCAAGTTTGAGGGATCACCTTAAATTAGGTCCCATGTAGGCCTTAGGCAGCATCCCATTACCACATAGCACATAAACTTTCATGATCTCCAAACCATCTGGCCAAGCAGAGCACACAAACCCCAATCCATCAGATCCCTCTCCTTTATGAATGTCAACCAGCAAGCTGATGTGAAGATGAATGTCTTCGGCATCAGTATCATCCCCAGCTCTGGGAACAGATACACAGCCATCAAACATTGTAGCCTCGATTTTGATGTCCTCTTTCCCTTCAAACTTACGTCCCAGCCTTACAAACTGCTCACCGGGAGGGTCTTCAACGGCAAAGAAATTGAAGCAGCTAGGTGGCTGTGTATTCAAGCAGGGAAGAGGAGATAGATTAGATAAGTCTTCAGCAAAAAAAATTTCTACAACTGTGACAAGCAATTGGTAAGTGACTGTTAACTATTGATCAAATGCAAGGAACATGAAAATCAAGTACTACTCGTACTAATCTGGCCCAGGACTTTGAAGAGCTGCACTGAAGACTAGTTAGCACATTTTTTACAAATTTGTTTATTATATGTCCAAACCCAATATTAAGTTGAACAACGACCTGAAAGGCATACATCAACGCTCACAATGGTGCCAACTGAGAGCCCCTAAAATGAAAGATATCACCAAATCTCTTGGGGTTTCTTGACAGGCAGCCATCAAATGGTGACTATATGCTTCTGCCGACCCCAAGATATTTAAGGATACTTAAATCCATTTGAAAAAGTCATAGCACATTGAGTACCATCATAAATTCATAATGTCCATTTCTCGATGTTTTACAATCATGATTCCAGATCTACGAAATGGTGCAAGGAAGCCATTACTCTCACCAGTTTTTTCAATGAATGTTTGAAAACCCTAGGAGGTTTTGGAGGTAGGCTATTAAGAGCCTCTAATACTTATTTTTAAAAGGCACCAAATGTACTGAAATATGAAGGGCTTGAGGCATGACGTGCAATACAAAGTATAGTTATACAAAAGGTCCATATTTTTCCTTAAGTGCTTGATAATTGATATTTCATACTTCAGTATTCTATTCTCTTTTTGGGGTAAATAATTGTTAAATTCCCATTAGTTTGAATGTTTTTTAAAACAAGAAACACAAAAATAAGTAAAAGGTTTGATAAAATCATTTTCATTTGTTGGATCCAGTGCTCACCTGTAGTTTTCCACTTTTCCTGCCACATGATTCAATGGTTAAGGCTTGATCTAATGGAATCTTCAGTTTGAGTTCAATTCAAATAAATCCCATGCAATTGTCTGAGGCATTTCCCCAAACTTACATAAATCGGTAGGTATCATTTCAGGTGAAGTTTAGAACTTTAATGGTTTACTATCTGATTCTCCTCTCCAGTTAAGTATATCAATCAGGTTCAAGTGATATGCCTCCGCTTTAGGCATACAATTCAATGAGATAAGCCTTGAGAAAGGCATCATCTAAGGAAATTGAGTGGACAAAGTTTGAGCACCACAGCTCATTGAGTGTAGGCTGTAGGAAGCTAACAATTACAATATGAACAAGATGCCATGTTATTTTCTATAAGAAGGCTTACAAGCAAGATAATGAGGAGTTAGAACTTGAAATTCCCTCCTTGTTTGGGAGTCAAACAATATACAGGTAAACAAGACACCCATCTCCGTACCCATCAAAATGAGGGACCCACACAAAATGGCTAATTTCTCAACTTCGTTGGCACACTGTCGGAAAGTAAGCCATGAACCAGATATCCCATATGCACCAACTACGAACGCCAGAATACCATAGGTTTATCAGGTATAATGATCCCATTCTAAGTGCACTAAGTCTACCTCTTCTAATTTCTAACAACATTTGCAAATTCTTTACTGGAAGTTTACATCACAGTGAGGTAGTTCTTAAGTCCTAAGCAATGAAGCTTTACTTCCAAGCATGTATCTTGCTTGGGATTTAAATCTAATCCCCACAAGAACACCCCGCCCCCCCCCCCCCCCAAAAAAAAAAAACCCTTTTGGTTTAAAGAGAATTGCAAAGGTGAGGTAAGTGGAACTTGAACCATGTATCTACTACTTCGTCGATATTTTGAATTGTCAATTGTTCTTGTAATGTACTAATGATTCTATCAAAATCAAATAGTTCAAGTTTACTTCAGACTTCAAAATAATCGTCCCCTTCAAATCATCGATAAAGGGGGCTCCTAATTACCCTCCAGCAAAACACCGTTTCCTCAAAAACTGAGTTTCATTGCGCTCTTGATCACCGTATCATCAATAAACTTCTAATTCAGTCCACCAGTTCCATGCCTACCCCTCTCAAATCAAATTCCATTACCTCTAAAACCTAAAATTCAAGTAAAAACAAATAAATGAACCACGATTGGGGAAAGAGATAGCGAGATGAAGAATGATACCGTATCAGGAGGAGTATATTCTGCTTGATAATCGATCTCAGTGCGAAGAATTCTGATGATATTAGAATCAAACGGTGATCGGTGCTTCGTTTCTGAAGAGAATGTCTGGATTTGAGGAAGTTCCGGTCGGAGTGATCGTAAAGGTTGCTGGAGTTTGCCGGCGAGCTTGGAGGACAGAGAAAATGCAGAACGAATCGAATTGCGGGAGAATTTGAAGAGGGGAGCCATGAATTTACTTGTTAAAGTTCAAAAAGTATCGATTGAAAATATTTGCTGAGGCATTGAAGGAGGGTTTTAGAGCTTTGCATTGCAGATGGATGGTGGGCTTGGGGCCTCAAAATGTAGGGCTTAAGGTTTGCACATGTTTTTGGGTTGAGCCCAACCCCCTACGTATGGGATGAGATGCCATGTCTCAAGAGTCAAGACTTCCCTTTTTTCTTTTCTTTTTTTTGTAAAAAGGGTAAGCATTACAATCAGTCCTTCTCTTAAGAGTTAAAAAAATCAAATTTTAAAAATTCAAAAAAAATTTAAAAAATAAAAAAATAAAAAAATAGAAAATAAAAAAATAAAGACTTCCCTATGAATTGGATTTCAATTGGCTTATTTCATATTCTATAAATTGTTTTTACAGTGACGTGCGTCTCACAATAAGTTATTATGAAACAGGTAATCTAGTGATTGGTGAGCACTTAATAGATACTTGGGAAATAGATACAAGTTTTCATGAGATGAACTCGACTTGTCAATAAAATTAGTCTTACCTCTCAGTGTGTGATTTCGGTTTTTAAAAAAATACATAAAAATAAATATTAAATACGAGAATAAGCAATTTAATTCCCATACTCATTTTTTTAAAAATGCCACCTGAGGTTTTTTTTTCCTTTTTTTTATGTAAAAGGGGACACAAAGTCTGATGTAGATTTAATTTAAACCTAAATCTATAAAAAAAAAACTTCAAAAAAATTGACAGTTAAACTACCAAATATGGTTTGAGGTGAATACTTTATTTTGTGAGTTATTTTTAGAACATGATCAACGACGGGCAAGCCCAGCCAGTGAAGCATTCTTAGAGCATAACCAATAGTGAGCCAGTTTTTTGGCTTACCAGTGGGAGTCTACCACTATCACATCAATTATCTCTTCAACTTTTTAGCTCACGATCATCACTCTCTCCAATGCAAGGCTCACCGCTTTGGCTCACCAAATAAAATAATACGTATGGACCCCACACCTAATCATATTTAATTAATTTAGTTTTTTTGTTTTGTTTTGTTATTTAGGTGTATTATTTATGTGGAAAATAATTCGCACATAGTAATTCAATAACACAAGTAATTAAAGACATATAAAAAAAATTTTAAAAAAACATAGGAGTCTAAATTTTAAAAAAAATTATACATGCTTGAATGTAAAAATTACAATAGCTCAATGATTTAAAAAAAGATACATTGATTGACGAAAAAAAATACAATAGGTGAACAATTAAAAAAAATTACAATATGATGATATTTTAATTATCCTCTATGTCGCGAGCCCGAATTTCGCCTCCATATCTCCTCAAGCAAGTCCGCTTGGAGATCTGCATGTGTGTCAGAATTGCGAACCCTTCATGACCGTTGAAAGTACGTATCATAGCATGGATGGCGGGCGTGGTTAACAATCGGCTCCGGGACAGCTCTCTCGACAACGTCGTAGTCAAATGCAAGCTCGTGATTGTCCAGTTCGTTCTCAACAATCATGTTATGGAGTATCACACATGCTCTCATAATAATGTCAATTTCTCTTTGATCCATCAGACGAGTGGGCCTCGTACAATGGCAAATCTAGCTTGTAACACACCGAAGGCTCGTTCAACATCCTTCCTAACCGACTCTTAACATTTTGCGAAGAGTTTATTCTTCGGCCCTGGGAAAGAGAGATAGCTTTGACAAATGTCGCCCACTTCGAATAAATTCCATCTTAAAGATAATATCCTATATTGTATTGATGCCCATTGACGACATACTCACATTTAGGAACCCAATCATTATAGTGCTCTTAGAAAATCGGTGAACAGTCAAGGACATTTATGTCGTTAAGACTTCCAGGCAACCCGAAGAACGCATGTCATGTCCAAAGGTCGTATGATGCAACAGCTTCAAGACTAATAGTTGGCACCTTATAAATTTGCTTTTGAAATGATACCTTCCAAGCCATTGAACAATTCTTCCATTCCCAGTGCATGCAATCTATACTTCCCAACATACCGGGAAAGTCACGGGCTTCAACAACCTGTAGCAAGCAATCAACATAAGCTTGATTGGGCTGTCTCAAATACTCTTCCCCGAAAACCTCAACGATGCCTAAGGCGAACTTATTCATGCATTCCATTGCGGTGCTCACACCAATCTTCAAGTACTCATCAACGCAATCGCCCGCTACACCATAGGCAAGTATTCGCATGGCTTCGGTACACTTGGTTAATGGCGTCAACCCATGTTTTCTGACCACATTGTATCTAACCTGAAAGTACTCTGAATGATGGTCAAGTATTTTCACAATGCGGAGAAATAAGTGTCTCTGCATTCGAAATCTACAACGTAAAAGATGATCATTGTACAATGAATCTTCGGCGAAGTAATCTTTGTATGAGCGGTTGTGGGCATCTTCTCTATCCCTCTTAATAAATCTCTTCTTTGCCCGAGGCCTAGATGTTGAATGCGTCAACTCTCTTGCTGCTTCAATAAGTTGGAAAAAGGCGGCCATTTCCTGTTGAACTTGTTGCTGATGCTGGAAAAGAGCGCCCATAACCATGATATCAGTATCTGATGAAGATGAGGAGGATAAATCTTCCTCACAATGCAGTTTCTCAACATTGAAATTATCCATTACAAATATCCTGTACAACATAATTATGTATAAAAGTGTTAAAGTATAAAAGAGTAATCATTTGATTAAACAACAATAGACATACCAATTTCATAAATTAATATCATAAGACGATCACACCAAATCATATCTTTTACAATACATGGTAAAATAAAGCTACATAGTACAATCTTCGAACTTCATATGAGTAACATTGTTCTTGTAATATATGCAATGAAGGAGGATGGGGAACATATTACTGAGATGATTATGATTATCGTGCTTTCCTTCTCATGATATCTGCTCTTCGTTGCTCATAATACGCTGCTTGTCTAGGACTCAGTATTGAGGTGTCCATCATTATTATTCTATCCTCTTGGGCCATCAGCTTTTCTACTCTCATCATCATCTTCTGTGTTTTTTCTTCTTTTGCTAGTGTGATATAATCTTTGAACATTTCATTCACATCACTATTGTTACTGCTCAAGTCATACAATTTAGTTGTGACTAACTCAATGACAGTGGTATTTGCCTCTTGCTTTAGCCTTCTCTTCGTTGCTTTTCTCCCCTCAGGTCTTTCACTCCCACCGACACCTTCCTCTCCTGGCTCTTTGGTGTCGGGATGGGACCTTTTGGAGGATCCTGACCCTAACTTTGGTGGGTCACATATAGCCCTCCATTTTGGTTGGTCTTTGAGCATCTCGTACTAAGGCTCAAGATCAAACTTCTTCCCCGTACGTTCTTTGTACAACTTGTATGCTACTTCTAGAATCATAACCTTGTTCCAGCCATTTTGATTAATACGTTCAACCTCTAACATAATGCCCGCCCATTTACTGACGAGTGGGGAGCATCGACCCCATCAGCCATGTAGCGTCTTCCAAGAACGAGCCAAGGCTCCTCGTGGACGGCGGTCATTGAAATTGGAGGCCACCCTAGCCCAAAAGCCAGAATTCTTCTGATCATTCCCGACAACGGCCTCCGTGCCTATGTTAATCCAAGCACGTATTAGTCGTTGATCCTCTTCAACCATCCACTTCTTTGCATTGATAATTGCACCACTTGTACTTCCTCCACATCCTCTTCAGTACTTGGGTCAATATCGATCTCAAAATTTCCTAACCCGACCATTGTCTCGGTTGGCGTAGATGAAGGTGTAGAGTTGCTCCTTGCAGATAAGTAATTCAGGGTGGTGTGTGGTGGAGGATAGTAGGGAGGGTAATATGGGTACTCACTGTGATGCACATTGTAGGCATTATTATGTGGGGGGGTAATAAGGTGGAGGATAGTTACGGGGGTTTTAACTTGAGCTGCCATTGGGATTCCTGAAGTGGGGTTGTGGTGGGTAATATGGTTGGTACATGTGTTGGTTGTAGTTAGGCGGTGGGTATGAGGGGTAAGACATGTGGGGATTACTACGGTTAATAGGAGTGGTACTATTCGCTCCAACTTTGGGGTGAATCGTTTCCCTTAAGTAAACTAGTAAATAATGGGGGATGCAAGGATCCATAATCGAGATAAAATTACGATCTACAAGCTTATTAATCGTATTAATTAAAATATTGATGTACTTTATACATCTAACATGAAAACATAATAAATTTTAACTAACATGCCAAATACATAAGTTTCCTATAATTCCCAAAGAATTCATCCTGCCATTCCAATTCAGTTATTTCCCTTCATCCCCCCCCCCCCCAATTTGCAACACATTTCAAATTAGTAAATGCAATGTTATAAAAAAAACATATAATGACATGATGACTAATTCCATGATTTAATATCATATTCAATTTAATTTTACTTCTTTAATTTTAGAGACATGTCAACACTTTACAAAACTAAATTATTTTTAGTTACATACTTAAATCTGTACCTCCACATATTAAATTATGTACATAATTACTAACCATAATTACTTACTATTCAAGTCACATTATCATGTCACTAATGGTACGTACTTGTAATCTAACTTGTGAAAACATAAATAACTAAATTTAACTACCTTGTCGGTTATTTAAATTTAGCCATATTCATTATTTTAGATACTAACATATATACTACCGCTTAACATAATTTTCCAACAATTTTAAAATTATCCATACTAATGTCAACATTTCAACTCTACAAATTTTATTTATATCTTTTTCAATTTATGAAACATTTGCAATTACTAATGCCAAGACTTAAAAACATATTCACATATTTAATTCATTTTAATTTTACTACTTAAATTTTACTAATATGTCTAATCATATTTTAATTTAAAATTTTACCAAGCTACTAACTAGTTGTATAATAAAGTAACCATAATCAGTAACCATGATTACTTACTAATCAAGTCACATTATCGTGTCACTTATACTCAAACTTGTGAAAACATAAATAATTAAATTTAACTACCTTGTCGGTTATTTAAATGTAACCATATTCATTATTTTAGATACTAACATATATACTACTGCTTAACATAATTGTCCGACACTTTTAAAATTATCCATACTAACATGTCAACATTTTAACTCTATAAATTTTATTTATATCTTTTTCAATTTATGAAACATTTGAAATTACTAATGCCAAGACTTAAAAACATATTCACATATTTTAATTCACTTTAATTTTACTACTTAAATTTTACGAATATGCCTAATCATATTTTAATTTAAATTTTTATCAAGTTACTAATTACTTATATAATAAAGTAACAATAATTACTAACAATAATTACTTGCTAATCAAGTCACATAATCATGTCACTAATGGTACGTACTTGTAATCGACCTTGTGAAAACATAAATATTAAATTTAACTACTTTGTCGGTTATTTAAATTTAACCATATTCATTATTTTAGATACTAACATATATACTACTGCTTAACATAACTTTTCAACACTTTTAAAATTATCCATACTAACAAGTCATACTCATTCCAACTCTATAACTTTTTTTTTTTTTCAATTTACTTCACATTTGAAATTACTAATGCGAAGACTTAAAAACATATTCACATATTTTAATTCATTTTAATGTTACTACTACAAATTTACTGACATGCCTAATCATAATTTAATTTAAAATGTTACCAAGTTACTAAAAACACAGTCACGTGATAGTTATTTAATGACATTCATATTATCATATAAAAGATTCACATATTCAATACATATAACATGTGAAAACATAATAGATTTTAATTAAAATGCCAAATAAATTTAAATGTAATCATATTAATTATTTTATATACTAACATAAAAACTAACTCATAACAACATTTTGAATTACTAAATTCATTTACAAAGCATTTTAAATTAATAATGTCAACACTTATAAATAACAAAATCATATTCACATAACAAAATTTCTTAATATTTACTTATTTTACTAACATATAAACCAACATATAACAAAGAAAAGTTTCTCAATACTATTAAAAATATTGAAACTCACAATGTTCTTCACTTCTTTTTTGGTTGAGAGCACCTCCAACTTTTCTACAAAATAATAACAAAATATTATAAATATAACTACAAAATTTAAAATTGTAAGAGAAAGTATTTAATGGAATAGAATTAGAAACACTTACAATTTGCTTCACTTTTGGATGAAATTACTCACAAATATAACAAAGTTGCTTAGAAATTTTTTGAGGGAAATTGATATTTTTGAGTGTTAAATTTTTACAAAATGAAACCTATTTATAGCAAGCATACATCAACCAAAAAAAAAATTAAAACACTCTACCTGTTAAAAAGAGCCGTTGGCAACGGCTATAATCCAGGCCCATGCTTCCAGGCAGCTTTTTCCTTTTTTTTATAAAAAAGTCAGGTGGTAAAAAACAAAACGGGTCAACGCGTCAATACGACGTCGTTTTGACCTGCATAAAGACAAACAAAAAAAAAGGCTCAAGCCACCCATGAACGTGAGCTGCTCGTCGAGCCCGGGTTGACGGGCCTTTCACTGCACGTCCATGAGAGCCCAGCGCGCCCGACCACTTCTTTTTCCCTCCTGTGCGCCTACTGTTGGAACTGCTCTTATCTAGTCCTATTTGAGGCCTAATTAACAATGCTTCCAAGAAGGCTATGCCGATCAATGCAAGTCTTTCATAGTTGCATAGGCCCAAGTTAATCTCTAAATTAGTTGGCAAATTTAGGCTGAAACATCCCTAAATGTTTATCTCTAAGATTCGGCAGGAACTAGAGATAGTAGTTGTACCTAAACTTGAACAATCCGTCTTAAACCTGCTCTATTTATAGCGGGTATGGGTACAAAAAATTGAGAAAAAATAGATATAGGACGAGTACACTAAAAACACATATGGGTATGGGTACGAATTTGGATATAGGCATCACCCGCCCTATACCCATACCCGTTCTGTACCTGACTTTTTTGGGAGGTAAAATGTGATGATTAGGAATAATGATTTTTGCTTAATAAAAATTCCACTAATTAACTAACATATGTATTTTTTTTAATGGAAGCATGGGATACCAACTATAGGGTAAGGCTTGGCCATCCCCCATCCATGCACCTATTCTAGCCCACCCCATGCCCTATTCTTTTTTTTCCATTTGGACGAGCAAGAAGGACATGCTTTCACCAAAAAAAAAAAAAAAAAAAGGGATGATGAAAAGGGGTGAGGGTAGTGGTCGGCTAGTGCAAAATCAAAAGGGAGGTAGGAGTCGTTTTGTTTGGTTGCTTATATACTCATCTTTTTCACATTCCCTCAAATATTTACTACTTTACCAAGCAAGAAAATTAGAGAGAGAAATAACATAGTGCTAAGTGCTAACTTTAATCAACCAAATTGCTTTGGATTTTTCTTAAGGATCAAGGGGCTAAAAGGAGATTAAGTAGCTACTTTAAGGTGTGGGTTATCTTAATCCTTTATATAAAAATTAGTTGTAAAGTTAAAATGTTTTATTATGATGTATGATTATGCTATTGCTTTACAAGAGTTAGGGTGTTTCTTTGCATGTTTACTTTATTTTAAGAGTGGTATTTTTTTTAGTCATGCATGTCATGTCCTACTAAGATATATGTTATGATTGTTGAGACATATTCTTTAAAGTTATTTTCCTAAGTTATCTTGTATAAATGATGGTATTAGTAAATATTTGAGTTAATGGTTGTGAAAAGTAGACTTGGCGTGATATTACACTTGATGAATTAGAATGATGAAGTTACTTGTTTTTCTTACTAAACATGTAGATTATGATTTTGAAATATTAAAAAAAAAGCTACAGGAAGGATTGTTGAGTTGTATGCTATGGTATGACTTTTCTAATTGATTCTTGTGAGGGTTGCAATATTAGGAGATGTTTTAGAAAATCATTGAGTTAGTGTGGTTTGACATGGTCTTTTTGCATGAGTTAAATGCTTAAAGTATACTCTTGAAAATTTTCTAAATATGTGTAAAGGAAATGATAGTTAACATTGTGATAAAATTATGAATGTGCTCTTGATGTGGTGGCGGCCTAATATTATGCTTGAAAAAAAAAATAGAATAGAATCCCCAAGTTTTTTTTAAAGAAAAAAAAGAGGAATTGTTAGGAGTTAAATAATGGGCTATTATTTGGATGTGTGAGGGGGAAAAATACACATAGTTAAGGCATAATAATAACAACATCCATATGCAAAAAAAAAAAGAAGAGAAAAGACTACAAGGCCAAATTGGGACACTTGAGCAAGTAGTATTTTATATAATGTGTGGTATGACATTATAGTAATTATTTAGCACGTGTTGTTAAAAAAAAAAGGGTCCTAGTTGAACGATTATTTTTATAGTCTCCCAAATATCCTTTTAATTGAGTTGAGAATATTAATAAACAGAAATTATTAAGATTTACACATGGCATCGTATGAAATGGGCTTAGTTTGATACCAAAGAGCATATGCACTTTTAGGTTACAAAGCCACTAAGTTTGATTTTTGGGTGTCGGATTTGAGTAAACTAGCATCCAAAAGGACGAGCCGTTATGTATGTCCAAAGTGAGAATTTGTCGGCAGATTTCGACTAAAGTCTAAATTTTCAGATGGCGGCAGATTCCACAGAGTGGCAATTTTTCACTCAGAAAAGTGACAGTGTTTTACCCTGACAAGGGTATAGGCTTCCCCATCACTTAGACGTTAGTCCTCCCAGGTAGGCAGTCTGTTAGTCAAGGTCATTTCCAATCTTACTTTCACTTGCACAAGAATTGAATTTGGTGAATAGTGTGTACTTAACAAGTTTCTAGGCCAGAGGGAGTTTGGATCGTGAGAAAAGGTCTATTCATGTAAAAAATGTGCACATTTCCCTTCTTTTAGCTTCTCAAGCCTAATTGCGTTGTTCATTGGGATTTTAACAATGCATTTACTTATGCTCCAGGAAGAAAGATTTGTGATGATTTGAAGGATTCATATATATGTGATAATATTACTATTAATACTACTATTGGTATTATGACATGTTGTGTGTAAAAACTATTTTGGTTTTGGGAGGCAAGAACTCCCACTAAGCTGTGGTTGCTCACCTCCTTTCAAAATTTTCCCTTTTAGATTCTCAACAAGTTTGAGGTAGGTGGCAAGATGTGTTTTTTTTTTTTGAAGTCGATGCTTGGATTTGAAGAAGTACCTTTTGTAACTTGCATGCATTGTCTTTATGTAATTGGAATGTAATGTAATATTAATAAATTGTAACACTTTGGTGCATATAGTTTGATGCTCTGAATCGGCATTAGTGGCCTTCCACCGAGACTTACATATTTTGTCATGTTGCTTGTAACGAGGGTCATGAGATCCCCATTTTAGTATTAGGGTGTGAGGGCCTAAGGTGTAATTCTTTTGGATTTCATAGTTAGAGCATGAAGCTCTTTGTTTAAAAAGAAAAAAAAATTCATTGTTATAGAAGATTTTTCTTGTATTTAGCATTAAGAGTCCTTTCAAAGGATTTTCACGATGTAATGCTCTTACCATGGAGCAAGGAAGTCATACAAAATAAATTTTTAAGTAGAACTTTGAGCTTTGAACGTTAGTAATTCATTTTTTAAAAAATGTCTCATACCCCAACCAATCTCCAACTATGCAATGCATCCATTTATGACGCTCATTTAATATGTAGATACATGAAGTCACATGACTGGCAACTATCCTAACTCATTTGCTATATTTCTCACTCCCTCATTTGTTGTGTCCCTCGCTCTCTCATCCCAGTCATTTCTAAAATGCAATTTTTGCTCATGAGCTAAGTATGAACTATTACACTCCGGGAGGGGTCTCCAATGACTTTGCTGTGAGTTTGGGCCTGCATCAGGGCTCCGCTTTAAACCCGTTTCTTTTCACATTAGTTTTGGACGAACTCACTAGAGGAATCCAGGATGAGGTGCCTTGGTGCATATTATTTGCAGATGACATCATTCTTATCGATGTGACCAGGCAGGGGGTGAATGATAGGTTGGAGAGTTGGAGGCATACGATGGAGGCTAGGGGCTTCCGGTTGAGTAGATCGAAAACGGAATACCTTCACTGTTGTTTCAGTGGAAGGATAGAAGAGGGGGGAGAAATCGTACTGAATGGGAGGGCAATACTGAAGGTTGACAAATTCAAGTATCTGAGCTCGATCATATAGCAGAATGGGGACATTGACGAGGATATTAGCCAGCAGATTAGTGTGGGATGACAAAAGTGGAAGTCAGCGTCAGGGGTGCTATGTGACAAGAGAGTGCCCATGAGTTTGAAAGACAAAGTCTATCGGATGGTAGTTAGACCGGCTGTTTTCTATGGATCAGAGTGTTGACCTCTAAAAAAGACGCAGGTCCAAAGGTTGATGGTAGCTGAGATGAGGATGGTCATGTGGATGTGTGGTTTTACGAGATTGGACAGGATTAGGAATGAGATAATTAGGAGCTTAGCTAAAGTGGCCCCCATAGAGGAGAAGATGAAGGAATCGAGGCTCAAATGGTTCGGGCACACGAAAAGGAGAAGTGTGGCCGCCCCAGTGCGAAGGTGTGAGAGGATTAGCCCCCCGGTGGTAAGAGAGGGAGGGGTAAACCAAAGAAGAGTCTAAAGGAAGTGGTTAGAGAGGACCTGAGAGTTGTCGGTCTCACAGAGGACATGGCTCAGGATAGGAGGCTATAACGGGACAAGATTAAGGTCTCTGTTTGTAGGGGTCCGGCTCCGTAGGAGGCAGTAGCTTAGGCAGGGTGGGGAGGGTAGGGTTTTGGTTTGCTTGCCTGCAGGTTGTGTTTCTTCGGGATGTGACGACACCAAGCGTACCTGGTTTGTTGAGGTATGTCTTCGCTCCCTCTTTATTCGCTATCCGGTACCTTTTCTCTTCCTCTTTCTCTTACCCGGTAAATGGTTTTGCAATCGTTTTCTCTTCAACCCTTTTTCTCAAAACTGTTTTATGGGTCTTATGGAATCAACCTCTCTATAGGTAGGAATACCTATAGAGGTAAGGTTGCCTACAGTTGGATCTCTCCAGACCCCGCGAAAGCGGGACCCACATTGGGAGTTTGTTGTTTGTTGTTGTTGTTGTTGTTGTTGTATATATTCGAATAAAACCCAAAATAATGAAACACCCGTTTGGTATGGTTATGTGGATAGATTTTGAAAACACGATAAATATGGGTATGGATATGTGAATGACTTTTTAAAATAGGTATGAGCGCGGGTATAACTCTAACTGCCCCGTACCCACCCCACGCCCATCCCTAGCTAGAACACATGTAAATTTTACTGTGTGGCCTGCAATTACTATTGTTGGGATAAGATTATGCACTTGAGTTGTAACTTTGAATCTTTGGCTGAATATATACCTCTTGCTTGTCTTTCTTTTTTAAAGGTGCAGATCATTGCAGGCTATGTAAGGAAGGGAGAACTCTACTGGCAAAGGTCTTAGGGATTGTTATTGAATATCTGAGTTCAAATTTTGCCTATATTAATTTTTGTGCTTTTTTGCACCAAAAAAGTGAGGAAGGAAGCATGCAATCGGGTACTTCATCATTAGTTTTTGTATGCCAATAATAGTGGCGGATCTAGGGTTTCAAATTAGGGTGTCCACCTACGAACATTTAACACCAAGTGTACCGTAAAATAAAGTTTAAATAATACATCAAATATTCCACCTATGAACATTTAACAACTATGAACATTTAACACCAAGCACTTATCATGAACTAACCAAACATGATTTTCAAACAAGAAAGACCACTGTCATGACACAATCTAAATAATTTAAATCATGATTCATGAACTAACCAAACCTAACTTTCCATTTAAATCATGACACACATCTAATTTGTCTACAAAGACCACAATCAAAGTATCAAAAATTCAAATCTGGGGATGAAAAATTAACCAAAAAAACAAAAAAATTTAGAATTTGGCAAAAACAAACCAAACCTGATTTTCGAACATTCAGAGTCGAACTCGAAGTAGATACTTGGCGTTGAAAAATGCACTAATCAATCACTATCTGCACAACATAAGCTGAGAACAAGTAATTAGAACTAATTAAAATCGGCAAATGACTCAAATCGAAACTCTATCTTACCAAACAAAATATGAAATTCTAACATGTGGAGTGGATTGTCGAGTGTGAAGTGTCGCCGTGTCGGTTGTCGTTCCCGTTCGACACTTCGGTCAGTTCGGTGGGGTGTGTGGCTCGTGTGGTTGTGTACTAGTGCTAGGTGGTGGCGTTGCATTTGGCGTGGCGTCTGGAGTGGTCTGGTGGCATTCTTCTGGACCGGTCTGGTGGTGCTTGCTGGAAATTGCCGATGGGTGGGCTGACCGAGTGAGTGTGAGAGCGTCTGAGCGGTCTGAGCGAGCGAGCGACTGAGTGTGAGAGCAAGAGGGACTTGAGGGAGACAGGGAGGGTGAGATACTGAGAGTCGACGGTTGGAGTCTTGGAGATTGAGAGCTGAGGCAGGCAGAACACGCCAACACGGGAGACCTCAAAAGCCTCCCCATTAAAAGGCAATTTTGTAATTTTAGTTTTTTAATTTAAATGAACATTTTTTGGATGGCCTCATGGCCGGATGGGCTGAAGATTGCAGTATTGGGCCGCGTTTTCAAGGTTCACAATCAGGCTTCAATATTTAGTAATTAATTATTTTTTGGGACTTATTTTATAAGTGTTCACCCATAATATTGATATAGGCTTCAAATAAGGTCATTAGAATTTTTTTTTGGGTTAGGGATGTCCATGAACACCCCTTCCTCCCACATAAATCTGCCTCTGGCCAATAACATCAAATTTGAATTACTTAACATCCATAATCCGATCCTGAATTTAGCACCTAATTAGCTTGAACGTTGGAGGCATCTATTGTATCGCTGCCAACATTGAGTCGTCGCCCGTCTGACTCACCACCACACTAGTGATGTCTTTAATCCAATACAGATGGCGTTGGACAAAAATGAAGCAAAGTACGCCACTTACATTTAGTAGGTTACTTACATCATTAATTCATTGAACCAAAGTGCTAGACATTGGTATTGGTAAAATAAACCATCACATGATAAATTTAAAGTTTAAATAATTTTCATTCAATATGCATTCTTAATTAAAAGCTAAAACTATGAACATCTAAAGGGCCTATTTGGGTGAGAAATTTGAAGGGGGAAGTAAGGAACGAGTGGATGGTGGAATGAGAAGGATGCTAAAAAAGTAAGAAAATGGGGGCAGAATTAGGGTTGACAAAAATTTGAGTTCGGGTCAATTTGGGTCCGAGCAAATCAGACATTTGGACAAAAACTTCTTACTCGGACCCTGTTTGGATTATAAATCGGACACTTTGACCAGACCCGGACCCGGACCCGGACCCGAATGTCCAATGTACGGACTCGGTTGTCCGAATGACCGAATTTGTGATATGATTTTAAGACATTCTGACCGAAATTTTATGTGACCGAACCCGATTTTTTAATTTCCGAACCTGGTTGTTCGAATTTGTTTTTATAAAATTTTCTAAAGAATTTGGACTAAAATTACATATAAACATAGTTGTCAGATGTCCGAATCCGGTTGTCCGAATTTATCCGAGTCTGAAATGGTTCAAAAATCCGGACAACCCGAACCCGAATGTCCAAACCCGAACCCAACCCGGATTTAAATTCGGACATAACCGGTTGTCCGAATTTTAAATTCGGACATAAATTTGGTAACCGTACCCAGTTTTTTCCGAATCGGACAAATTCGGATAATCGAATCAGACAGATTTTTGCCAGCCCTAGGCAGAATATAGGGAGGTAATGGTTAGGGGCGTGCATAAAAAATCGAAAGCAAAACACTCAAAACAGAAAAAAATAAAATAAAACAGTTCATTGATGTATTTTTTTAATCAAAAATACGGATTGGTTATCTAAACTGGCTAAAACATCGGTTACCGATTTGTTTACGGTTTATACTTTCTAAAATTGGATAACCAAAATCCAATTCTTTTTTTTTAATTTTTATCTCAGAATTGCAAGTATAAAGCAATTATTATTTTAAGGAATTTGTTTATTTATGGATGGTTAACCGGAATATCTAAATTTTGATTTTAGTTTGCACTTTAGACGAATTGAACCGAAAAAAAAAAAAAAGATTGGTTACAATTCCAAATTTTCTTGAACCAAATATTCAATTAACCGGTTTTACATAGCCTAACGGAAGGGATGGAAAATCTAATTTAATTTTCCATCCAAACGAACATATCCAAATTAAATTTGTTAAAAGCATGTGCAATGGTGAGTCAAAAATTTCACTAATCAGTAGGGGCTACTACCTCCACATTAGTTTTTAAACCAACTTATTAGCTCATAAGTCTTCCCTTCTTCAGTACAAGACTCACAACTTTAACTTATCATATAAAATAATATTAAAAATACACCCTATAATACATAACTTTTTTTTTTAAAGCCAAAAACAGGAAAACCAATCAAAACAAAGGGCTGGGAAAAAAAAAAGCAAAGGAAACAGGGCAGCGAGCAAGCTCATGGCTCACAGCAAACCTCACGAGCAAAGTGTTGAGCAAGGTGCTGCACAGCCCACGGGCCACTTGGCTAGACTCACAAGTCGCGTGAGGCTAGGTTGTACGTGCTCTGACATTCATTGGCACAATAGATGGGCGCATAATTTATTACAGATAAGCCTAACAAAGAAGTGGACCCACGTTGCATCATAGCCTGCACCATGTGGGCATAAATGACCAAGTCCCCAATCAGGTGCTGTCCACAAATATAGTAAATAAACGAAGCAACAAATTATGACTCGGAAAAAGGTAAGGGGAGAAAATTTTATATGGTGATACTGGATTAGTAGATTCAGATTATTAAAATTAGTATAGATCCATGCAATGTACGTAATATCTTCTAAATGAATTTTTTATTTAAAAATTATAGAGTTTTCATTTTATAAAATCATTTGTCGTATAAATATTTTTCGAATATTCAGATAAAATATTATCTAATTTACTTAATCATATAATTAGCAAAATTAGCTTTTTCAATCACTTAAAACTTTAATTGGGAAATCAAATCTTTCTTCCTTCCCTCTGGAGTTTTTGTAGTCTCAAATTTCACTAAGTTCAGTTATAAGTGAATTATATATGAGAAAGGAAAAACTAACCCATTAAAAGTAGGTATTGATTCATGAAATTATCATCACATAGTGTGAGATAGTTAGGGTCATGTATTACTCATGTATGAAATGAAATATTATAAGCGGAAGATACTCATTCGCTCAAATTAGACAAAACCATCTTCAAGAATAATTAGAGACATCCAAATCTCTTTTAAAATAAAGTAATTTCCTCATTTGAACTACCACGTTTATGCATTATACATTATACATGAACTTTTATGGATTACAAATTTTACACCATAATGCATCCAACATTTGCTTCTCCCTATGATAACCCATCAAAAAATTTCGAAAATAAAACACATGTTAGAGACCCTTACTTAGTTATGAACATAGAAAATTATACATAAATTCCTATATAAGGTTCAATCACCACTCTGCTATACTGAACAACCCACCTGTTTCTTCTAATGAGATGATTTACTTTCCCCTTCTTGTTAATGAGTTAATAACATGCATCCGCATTAGAGAAAATTCTTTTAGTTTTGCAAATAGTCAAAAACTGAGAAACAAGGATGTCAACGGACCGGATTCACATCGGATGCTGGAATATTCGAATCCAATTACATTTCGGATCCCAAAATTCGATCCGAATTCAATCCAAGTCCAATGGATCGGAGGGAACCGCCGAATTTGATATGATCCGAGTAAGATCGGATCGAATTCGGATTTAATTCGATCCGAATCAATTTCTTTTCCCTACAACAAATGTGAATTATGTTTTTCCATCCACACTTATTTTGTCTATCTATCAATACGATAACATGTGCTTTCCTATTGTGCCAACCAAATATTTGGACATTTAATACTAAGTTATGGGGATATTGACAATGAGTTAAAGACATTATTCTCTCTACCTTATCCGTTTTTCATGGCTTACTGTCGTGCTCTTCCTTCTCTAATCCACTCTCTCAACAGTGAAAGTCACCTAGATGATTTTTTTTGGGAGTGAAAGTGCACGGAATCATAGGGAGAGATTTAGATACGCCGGGATGTGCCAACTTAAAGTTATGTCGATGCGAGAGTTCTCGATTAATTCAGACTCTTCACACTACGATATGGTCGTGCCTTCCACTCTCCCCATGGCAACGAAGTTAACATTAAGCATGAAGTTTTGTTACGTGAGATTTCAATTTTCTACTTTCAACTGATAAGCAATTAATTAATTCAACTTGCTTTTGCCAATTACACAACCCGGTTGCGTGTGATGATAGCTCGGTCAACAAAAATTAATGTTCTTGACTGTTGTTCCAAGTAGTAGTTACGGAACAATATAATTTTAGACCATTAACAATGACGACCGATTTGTACAATGTACTCCTCTTCAATGCCGACAACCATAATCTCAATTTGCAAATTAAATCATCTAAAATAGTAGTCAAGCTCAAATTTGCTCAATTTTTTTTATTGTTTTTTTTCGAGTAGATGAGGGTTGTGTCAGACGGTGAAAGCCATTACGGAAGTTGAGCCTTTTTTTTTGTGTGCTAATCTGGAAACTCCATCCAACTCCGAGCATTAGATTAAGGTCATGGAAATGGAATAAAAAAGGGAGAAGAGGTTGTGAGTAGATTAATATGGACCATATTTCATTTACCATTGAGGAGAGGAAAATGTACTTATTACTAAACAGGGAAAAAGTAAAGAAATTAACGAAGCAGCGGATCAAATTGGGGGTTGGATATCGGGGAGTGCGGAGATAGAGAGAGGATATGTTGTGGGGAAAACTGCAGGTAATTTTAAACTGATTATATCAGGTAAGATCAATTAAAAAAATTAACCGTTTAGATTTTAATAAAGAAAATCAAGGGATGATAATGACTTTAAAAATAGCAATGGATGAGAATGATTTTAACTACCATAGTTGATTTTTTTTTTTTTGGTCTATTATAGAAGAATCACCCTTTTTTTTTCCCCAAAGCCAAAATATAGGAGCTCGAGTGGAGAGGTCTTTTGGGGGGTGGGGAAGCTATTGACGTGATAAGGTAGGAATGCGTTGACGAGACCTTCTAATGCAAATAATTTTTTGCTCAGGTTTTTTTATTATTTTAATTGAACAAAATAACTATTTCAACGGTTTGGATTAAATAGATAAATTAATTTAACAATGTGGATCATGCTAATCTTCGTAAATCACTCTCATTGCACCATTCTAGAATTTTGCAAAGATTGCTATTATAATAGTATAGATAGATACTTTATTTTATTTTTAAAAAATTCATCCTTTGTTACTTGTTACTATGATCCATTTCTTTTTAGCTTATATTTTCTAAAATGTGATAAATCATCTATAACATAAATATGGGTGGTAAAAATTCAGGTTTAGGTCAATTCAAATCTGAACGAGAAATTTCTCACTTACCTGATTTTTTTCAGAGAAATTCGACAAATCCAATTCTAGGTTAGACAATAGAAATATAATAATATTATATAAAGCTTTGAAGCTGGGTGGAAAATTATAATCTTATCCAAAGATAAAATTTGATAATCAACAATAACCACAACACCTCTCAACATAAATTCTGCTTCTGTGAGATCTGGGGGACAGCAAAAATATAATAATACTATATAAAGCTTTAAAATTGGGATGAAAAATTATAATCTTATCCCAAGATAAAATCTGATAATTAACAACAATAAAACACTTCTCTGTATAAGTTCTGTTATTATAGGATCTAAAAAAATTTAGACATAGACAATTTTATATCTATTAACATCATAAAATCTGATAATCGGATCACCAAATTTGCTGGGGCTAGATACAAATGTCGGAGAAATGAAAGAGCAGTAATTATAAAGGAATGGTGGAAGAGTAAAGCGAAGGTGGGGTGATTGCGTACAGAAACAGAGGAACCCACAAAAGCTTCAAAGCAACTCCCCCCATTCCCGCAAATCTAACCCTCTGCCCACCATTATTAAACCTCCTCCTCTCTTTTTCTCTTTCTCTTTCTCCATCTACCCTCTGAATTTCCAGAGAGGGAAGGAACAGCTGGTCTCACCGGGGAACCAGCGCCGACGGTGTCGCCGGCAAAATATAATCCCCTATCCCACTGTCAGGAAAAAGAAATCCCAGATAGGAAAACCGGGGAATTTTTTTGTTGCCAAATTGTTGTTTTATTGAAGGGTTTTTCTGGGAAACAGCAATTGTTTTCTTGGTAGGAAGGATTTTGTGAATTGGGAGAGAGAAAGTTGCATAAAGTTTGAGAGAGAAAGAGGGAGAAGATGTTGTGTAGAATGATGTCGAAGAAGAAGAAGATTGGGGCAGTGCCGGTTTACTTGAATGTTTATGATCTTACACCCATCAATGGCTACGCTTACTGGCTTGGCCTCGGTGTCTACCATTCGGGCGTTCAAGGTTCCCTTCTCTCTCTTTTTCTCTGCCACTTTCATTGCGATTGTCTTGATTTAGATCCGTTAAAATGTGGATTTGTTTGTGATGTGAAAATGTAATGAGCTTTTCTTGGTACCCTTTTTCGTGAGGAATAGATTGGTGAGGATGAATTGCAGGTGTATTCATGCTGAATTTCTGATGGGCGGGTGGCTGTTTTAACGGATTAGAAAGCGACATTCTCTGAAATTGCTTGTGGGATTTTAAGGTTTTGGTTAAAAGAAGAGTTTTTAATGTGTGTTTTTTTGTTTAATTTTTGTTGAAAGTAGGTTTCTTCCTTCCTGGTTAGAAATCTGGGGCCTAGTGGTTTTGAGTTCTGCAATTGTGAACACTAGCATCGATTTTACGTGGAGAAATAATCAGAATCAGCAGAGCCATTATTCACCTTCTTGGGAAGATTTGGGTTAGGGTTTTGGGTTTGTTCTGGGCACATTTGGGTGAGCAAATAATGAAATCATATTGTTTTCGCATAAGAAAAGGGAAAACAAGGGACAATGTTGATGACAGAAGTTGCAGTACTGTGTGTGTTGCAGTTGCCCGATATCTTCTGAATTTGTAAATAAAGATCAAATTTGTAGATCCAAGGGCGGTATCCCACTGTATTCAGGGATATTTCATTAATTGTGGTCGACACTTACAAGTGTCCTGAGTTATATGCTCTGTCTGTGTGTCTGAGGACTGGGGATACGTCAATATTTGTTTCAAGTTTGCAGAGCCGTGAGTAGTGTAATATGGTTCTTAGCAATTGTCTATGCATATTTTCTATGCTCTAATTCATTTCATGGCCTTTGGGTGTCAAAGCTCAAAAACTTGCCATGGTGTTTAATAACAGCAATGATTTTTAGCTTATGAGGTTGGATCTAATAAATGATGACTCTTATCCTGTTACTTTCTGTTTTTTCCTCTTCTTTCTCTTTTTCGTGCGGTGATTTTTGGGTGTGGAACTGAATTATTCTCAATTGCTCAGTGCACGGTGTTGAGTACGCTTTTGGCGCTCATGACCATGCTACAACTGGCGTATTTGAAGTGGAACCGAAGCTGTGCCCTGGCTTCACATTTAGAAAATCAATCTTGATAGGGAGAACTGATTTGGGTGATAAAGAGGTCCAGGCGTTGATGGAGAAACTATCTAAAGAGTACCTGGGCAATACGTACAATCTCATTAGCAAGAACTGTAACCACTTTTGCAATGATCTATCTATACGTTTAACTGGAAAGCCGATTCCTAGCTGGGTCAATCGACTAGCCCGACTAGGTAAGATTTGTCTTACATTCATGCTATTATCGTATTGTTTTTAATGATTGTAAATTTGACATGTGTGTTTTCTTTGTTCCATATCCCACCCGCACCCAACTACGAAGATATTGTACTTGCTGTTTGTGAAGCATTTGACTTCTTGCTTCGTAATGGAATTTGTCATAATTCACTTAAAACTTTAGTGGTGTAACCTTTTCACTGGTGTTTGGTTGATGATGTGAGTTTTCTAGTATTAAGTTTTAGGTGGGAACATATATGCCGGTGCTTATTCATGGGGAAGCTTAGCAACTGGGAACTTTACATTATTTATTCTTTTATTTATTCATTCATTACATGGATGAGTGCTGCTCTTAGTGGTCAATATTTCCAACGTGGAGTATGTCTCACCAGACTTTTGCTTACTTTTCTTATATAGTGAGATGCAGTGAACAATTTTAAAATTAAAGGCCTTTCTACGATATTGTATGGGCTATGGAGTAAGGTGTTGTACATATGAATCCCCACTTTCTTGGATTTGGTAGAATTCTGTGTTAAGGGTTCAGTTTATACAAGAAGGATTTGCATGCCATGTATTACTTTTCATCATTTCATGTCATTCCGAAGGATGAGGTAGGCGGTTCAAAAACTTGCGTTCGCAAAGGGTATTATGCAGTCTATTTTGCCTGAACTGTGTGGAAAGAATAAATAACTAATATCAGAGAACACAATCAAGAGATCTGCGTTAGCAGCGGAGACCTTCTAATCTGGACTGTATTACTTGGAGATGACTCTATAAGTATGAGACAGGCGTATCTGTCCATGTGTCTGATCTGTCCATCCTCTGAAATGTTGCTTGGTTTGGGGGTAAGATGACAATTATAAAATGTTAAAAACCATATTCGATTCTAGTGTCCTTCAACACGAGTAAGATTGTTAGTCATTTTCTGTGTTGATTTTCTTTCCCTTTATCTGCATGTTTTCAAGGTATCTGCACTGAAATCCTAACAATATGGAGAATTTCCAAACGACTGCTTGCTTAATGATCATTCTTGCCATCATCCTGTAGGTTTGCTTTGCAAATGCGTTCTTCCAGCAGCTTTGGATGAAACAAAGGTTCGCCAAGTTAGAAGTGAAAGCAAGACCCATTCTGAGGGGGACAAGAAGAAGTTAAGAAGCCAATCAAGTAGGTTTGAATCCTCGAACTCGACTTCATCCACTGAGCCTTCTCTCTCTGCTGCTCCTGCTAGCAGAAGTAGGAGGCAGAGACGCTGCATCCCGCCCTCTCCTTCATCATTGATTTGTTCGTACCCTCAGCCGGAAGTTGTTGCATAAAATAGGGTGGTAGGTGGTTTAAATTTATTAGGTCTTGTGTAAATCCGTGATTGAAAGCTTGCTTGGTAGGGTAGTGCTAGTTTCTGCTTTAGTTCCAGCCAATGCAGTATTTCCGTTCTTGTAATCAGTTACTACATGATGTTTTCAAGTTTTGGCATGCAATGCTTTGTTTATGGTGTCTTTGACGGCTCCTTTCGCATTCATATTCACTTTGTCAAGGGCACCTGTGTGAACATAATTCATTTTAGGGCCTGTTTTTTTTTTTTTTTCAACTTATCATAATTCAGAAGTACTTATCAACAATGTTTAGCATTGGTCAATACTCATTAGTACTTATTGACATTCATTGACACTTAGTCATCTATATAACTATATATAAAATTGAATGACTTCATATATCTTTGCCAAGTGTCATAACTTTATTGGTTAACATATTAATTAGTACTTTAATTTAGTTTGTGTCTTTAATTTATATGCATACAACTCTTTTTAAATGTTTCTTTATATATTTTACAAGATCTTTGATCTTCTCTTTAATCAGTTTCTTAGAAATGTGATTAATAAATATTTACTTGCATATGCAAAAATAACACATGCGTAAACCTAAAAAGTTCAATAGATACAAAGATTATTCAACTAATAAAATAAATTTAAATAATGAAAAAATATTATTTATGAATCATTTATAATTTTGGACATTGACATATTATCTAACTCAACTCTTGTATCGTAAGGGGAATAGTTCTAGCACTTCTTAATTCCAAGTAATAATTTTAGCATTCATTTACGATAGACTACTTATAATAAGTTGAGAAGAATAGAACCGTACTCCATTTTATTGAAAGTGAGGAGTAGGGATTTTTTTTACAGCAATGAGAAGAGTATTCTCTTTCAACTTTTTGTGAATGACAAATATGCTCAAGGGTTGCAAACATGCCTACCGTTTACCAATCTTTCTTTACTCCTAAATTCTTCCCCAGCCCATCACCCCGCCAAAAAACACAAGACATAGGATCTAACATTCTAAACCCATGAACTACAAATAAGTTCGGTTCTGTCGTTGCCCATTTAATTAGAATCAAACTAATCTTGACATGAAAAAGTTCAAGTTTTTTCATTATAAATTTTTCAATTAACAAGATTTGAACCTAAGATCTTATTGTAGGACAATAAATGACAAATTACTGAAGTCAGTCTAAGTTGATTATCACTTGCAAACTATGAAATATACAAATTATAATATATATCAATTGCGATAATGGCATAATGCTATTCCCAAAGGGCTACCTAGTGTTATGGGGCCATTATCCTCTCCCCAAAAGGCTGGTCTAATTAGTTGTGCAACGTCATCGCTTATAAGTTCAGGACACTCTCATTACTTTTTTGATATGAGACCCTGACCATGGAGGGGTATAACACATGAAACTGACAAACCTTATACAACTTCTCAGATGATACCTTGTTAATTCAATAATTCCTTTGATTCCTTCTTTACGTCTTATTATTGCATATTTATAGTCCTTTGCTCTTTCTTTTATCTTATTTCATAAAGAGACCTACGTTTATCAAAAGCAAGACATCCTGAATTATACTCTGTTCTAACCTGCCACCACATTCTGTTGAGAAAATCTTGAATAAAAAAAATAAAAAGTAATTATAAAACACAAGCTAATTAGTAAAGGTAAAGTGAACAAATTGGCTGGGACTTGGGACCCTTTTTTTTTCCTTTTCTTTATCCTTGCTTATTTCCCAGGTTGTCTTTTCTGGAAACTTCACTGTTTGACTCTCTTACAGACAGACAAAGAGGGATCAAAGTAGTAGTTGGGTGAAAAAGCACTGAATTTCTTCAGATTTTTTTCTTAATGGAGAAGATTGAATTGTATTTTCTCACCATAAAAAAAAAGCAAAATACACTTCATAAGTGTCTTGCTACAAGATACTTCATAAGTGCCTTGTTTAAGGGTAGCAATTCATAATTAAGAGAAATCATTGAAAATTTTGTGATTTTAAATCATAAAATATGTTAATTATGATGAGGCAAGATATATATCACTACCCTAAAAATATATTGCAGCTTAGTTTGCATTGGAACATA
>JACYFF010031952.1:10847091-10876569 GCA_017589665.1 Selenicereus undatus
CCCGTAGATTCGATTCTTCGCAGGCGACTCCCTCACTTAATCTAATTGGGGTCGACTTGAATTTTTTCCTTCATCATGGTGCATTTTCTAGACTCATCATCCGATCCCAAGAAGCCAACTCTTACCATCCTGGACAGAGAAGATGATCCAATTGAAGAAGGCGTGACTCTCCGCGTAGATATGCCAACACCGTTACCGTCCAGACGCTCTTTACTCCATAACTACCCTGCAGATTCATGCTGGAGCGTGGAATCTACCCGCGAAGTACAAAGATCAGACGGAGTCATCTCCACTTTGAGAGTCTTGAAGCTTAGCTCGCCATTATTTGCGTCTTCCACCCCTTCTCAAGGAGCAACACCCTTACTTCAACATCGTATCATGGATGGGGCACTATCCTGGGGCAGCTTTTCACCTTGTTTCTCCGACAACTTCTTCATACCGTGCTATTGGGAATGGCTTGAAGACGTCCTTGGTAGCAACAAAGACAGACTTAAGGAATGGAGGCTTTACGACGGACTGTATGCATCCTTATTCTCCTATGACATGAGTCTTACCGTCTTCAAAGCATTCTGCGAACTGTGGTGCCATACTACCAACACCTTTTGCACAGAGAGCGGCGATATGTCAATCTCCTTATGGGATTTATGGACTATAGGTGGACTTCTCGCTGACGGTGCTTACTATGAAGAAGTCATTCCATCCGCTAGAGAACTCCTTTCTGCAGGACGTGGAGACAGTGGTATTCCAGCGACTTGTACGTTCCTCTTCTCTGCATTTCACATACTATGCTAGGATGTTCATGGCATCGTTCAACTTACTGCTTCCGAATGGATACGCTTCTGGTTTCGAGGGCGGCAAATTTACACACCTCCCCCCAGTCGCGACAACAGAAAGCGAGTTAAAGCTCCAACAAACACATCATGTCCGTCTGGCATGATTGCTCCTCGAACAGGGCGAACGAAGAGAGAGAAGGAGCCATTTGTGATGCTTAACATTCCTGAGACCCTAATTGAAGAGACTTACCTTGCTGCCCTCATTTCCTGTTGGCTATGCTCCTTTGTGCTACCAACTGAAGCAGTGTGCCTTATTCGCCCAGCTGTGTTTGTAGCTGCAAGCAAGCAGGCTCACGGGGAATGTCTAAACCTCTCAATTCCTGCTTTGGCTAGCATTTATCGGGGTCTGCATAGGATTTCTACGGCTCGAAGCCTGAATAAGTTGGAAGTAAAAGGATCAAGCCATACGTAGTTCAAAAACATAACATTCTTTATTTGTTTTGTTTTACCGTTCACAGTTTAGACTCTTGCGGGCCAGGAGTATTACAAATGAATTTAACTTGAAAGAACAAGCAGTTTAGGTTCTTACTTAGGAGCTTTACAACATTCTATTTCAAGGATAGTAGCGCTTCAAGAACTTGCCGTTTATGGGTCCTATGCGCACTCCATCAGCACCAACTATCTTGTAGGCTCCATTTGTGTAAACTTCTCTGACTACATATGGACCATCCCACTTGGAGGTGAATTTGCTTCCAGATTTGTAGGAGACAATAATCGGTCTTCTTACTGCCAACACCTGGTCTCCGACTTGGAAAGATCGCGGTCGAACCTTTTTGTTGAACGCTCTTGATAGACGGGCTTGGTAGCATTCTAGCTTTTGTTGTGCCTGAAGTCTTCTCTCATCAAGGGCCTCCAGTTCAGCTAAGCGAAGCTTGTGATTTTCGTCTTCCGTCAAACCTTCCTGTATGGCGATGCGGAGTGATGGGATTTGAAGCTCTAACGATAGAAAAAATTCCACTCCATAAACCAAATCGAATAGGGTCGACTGTGTTGGCGTCTTATATGTTGTTCAATATGCCCAAAAAGCTTCCCCTAGTCTTTCATGCCAATCCCGTTTAGACTTTGCGACAACCTTTTTGAGTAAGTTGCAAAGTGTTTTGTTAAAGGCTTCTGCCAGGCCGTTTGCAGGGGCGTTGTACATGGAAGACTTATGTTGAGCGAACTTGAACTTCTCGCAGAGGCTAGTCATCAGGCTGTTGAAGAAGGGCTTTCCATTATCGGTGATAATGTACCTCAGCACACCATACCGATAGATAATGTGTGTCTTTATGAAGTCGACCACGTTTTCTTTTTTGACTTCTCTTAGCGGGATTGCTTCCGCCCATTTAGAGAAGTAGTCAGTGGCAGCTAGGATGTAGGAGTGACTAGCAGGCGATTTAGGCGTGATTGGTCCAACGACATCAAGCCCCCATGCCTCAAATGGCCAAGATGCAACTGTTGGGTGGAGAGGTTCGGGAGGTTGATGTATGAAGTTAGCATGGAACTGGCAAGCATCGCACCTTTTTGCATAATTTATGCAATCTTGCACCATAGTGGGCCAGTAATAGCCCATCCTTTTAATGCGATCATGTAGCCTAGGCCCTGATTGGTGTGCTCCACACACACCTGAATGAGCCTCCTCCATCGCTTGCTTTGCTTCTTCCGTGTCCAAGCATCGTAACCAAAGACCGAGAAAGGAGCGTCGATAGAGCGTCCCGTTGTAGTAAAGGAAGCTTGAAGCCCTCCGCTGTATTTCTGTCTTATGCCTTGGGTCACTCGGGAGTTTTCCATGCTCCAAGTACTCAATTATTGGTTGACGCCAGTCTTCTGCATCCGTTTCAAGAACACAGATCATGTTGACGTCTTCCTCTGAGTCTTCATCATCCAGCGGAACAACCCAACGGTTACATAATGGAATAGTCATTTCTCCTTTTGCCCCCAGTGCCAAAGTGGCTGCGAGGCTTGCTAGTGCGTCAGCTATCTTGTTGGCACTCCTTGGTACGTGCTCTAACTTGACCATGTCCAACTTATTTAGCAGGCGTAATGCTTGCCTGTGGTACGGGACAAGGTCCTCTTTCTTAACCTCGTATTCGTTAAGTAGTTGATTGATGACCAACTGCGAGTCACCATATATGTTGAGATCGGTGACCCCCATTTCAATAGTCATTTCAAGGCCCAAGTTAAGCGCTTGGTATTCCGCCACATTGTTAGAGCATAACTGAGTGAGCCCAAATGAATATGGAAGAATGTGCTTTTCGGGGGAAACGAATACCACTCCTGCACCAGCACCATCACGCCTGGCTGCGCCATCGAAATACATTTCCCAGGGAGGGAGGATATCGATGTAAAACACGCCTTCTCCTGGCAAATCATCATTTAGCTCCCAATCATCGGGAATGGGATGATCTGCTAAGAAATCTGCCAACGCTTGCCCCTTGATCGCTCTTTGGGGTACATAGACGAGATCGTACTGTTTTAAGATGACCGCCCATTTTGCCAGTCGCCCATTTAAGATTGGCCTGGACAAGATGTACTTGATGGGATCAGCTTTGGAGATCACTTGCACTGTATAGGCCTGCATGTAATGCTTGAGTTTCTGGATGGCAAAGATGAGCGACAAGCACATCTTTTCAATAGGGGAATACTTCAGTTCAGCGCCGACCAATGTACGACTTAAGTAGTACAGGGCAACTTCTTTCCCTTCCTCGTCTTCTTGTACACACAGTGCCCCTAAGGACTTTTCCTGAGCTGCAATGTACAGTCGAAGAGGATTACCAGGGATGGGTGCCCCCAACACAGGAGGATGGGTCAAGTATTCCTTTATTTTCTCGAATGCCGTACGACACGATTCGTCCCACTCAAACGGTGCACCCTTTTTCATAAGGTGGCTAAAGGGATGGCAGCGTCCTGCAAGATTTGAGATGAATCTTCGGATATATGCCAAGCGACCTTGAAGTCCGCGAAGCTCCCTGAGATTCTTAGGCTTAGGCATCTCCTGGATTGCCTTGATCTTTGATTGGTCGATCTCAATCCCTCTGTGATGAACGATAAAACCCAAGAACTTTCCAGAGGTGACGCCAAATGCGCACTTGAGCGGATTCATCTTCAATTGACATCTTCGTAATCGTTCGAAGATCGAACGAAGATCTTGTATGTGGTCTTGCCTCTTTTTGGACTTCACCACCAAATCATCGACATAACACTCGACTTTCTTATGGAGCATATCGTCAAAAATTTTTTGCATTGCCCTTTGGTATGTTGCCCCTGCATTCTTAAGTCCGAAGGGCATCACCTTATAGCAAAAAAATGCCTTTAGGTGTGCGGAAAGCCGTGGCCTCTTGATCTTCGGGCGCCATCAGAATCTGATTGTATCCTGCGGTACAATCCATGAATGACAGTGCTTCATGCCCTGTGGTTGAGTCGATCATAAGCTCTGTGACAGGCAACGGGAAATCGTCCTTTGGACAAGCGTCGTTAAGATCCCGGAAGTCCACACAAATACGAAGTTGCCCATTTTTCTTCCTGACAGGCACGATGTTTGCAATCCATGTTGGGTACTTGACCTCGCGAATGAATCCTGCCTCTATGAGTTTGTTGACTTCCTTTTCAATTTCCGGTACCAACTCTGGGCGAAAACGTCGTTGAGGCTGCTTCTTAGGCGGAATACCCCTTTTGATAGATAGATGGTGGACTGCGACCTTTGGATCTAACCCGGGCATTTCTTTATAGCTCCAGGCAAATACGTCCTTGTACTCTGATAGGAGTTCCAAGTATTGCTTTTCCTCTTCGAGTGTGAGTGATGAGCTTACGTAGATAGGACGAGGCTCTTCATCGGTTCCAAGATTCAACTCTTTCAAATCATCAACTGTAGCCTGTCCTCCATCTTCGAAAGTCTTAGAAGTTTCTGCCAACTCTATCTCTGAGTCTGAGTCATCAAATTCGTGGATTGTGATATGGTTGGAAGAAACAACTTCTTCTTCCTTCGCTTCCTTGTTAGAGTCAGAGTTTTTTTGCTGACCTGTGAAGATCACAGTACGCCTCTTTACTCTTAATGAACCATCTGTTTTAACATCCAGACTAGAGAAGCGCTTCATGCGAGACGGGATAGAGCTTTGAACTTCATTTACTACTCCCAAGCGACTAAATGCAGAACTTTTCTCGTGCTGAACTCGTGAGTTCGAGGGCTTTTCACCAGCTCCTATTCTGGCAAAAACTGAAGGCTTTGGCTGGGGATGATCTTTGATTCTGTTAAAAATAGAGCTTCTGTGATCTTTCCCTTTCCCTATACGGGCAAATACTGACGGACGTTTTTTAGAAGTTGATGATTGTAGCCTATCAAACACAGAGGGCTTTGGGTTGGGTGAAGCACTTTCATCTTCACTCACATCTACTTCTTCAGCTGAGATGTGTTGAATTGCCAACTTCTTGTCTTTTCGTCGACCAGAGATTCTGACTGGCTGCGGTGGCGTAAAACCCAGTCCAACTTTAGAGACGCCTACTGAGCCTCCCTGTTCTTGAATCTTTCTTTGAGTTTCGGTAAGGCCATGAGGCTTGGCTTCGGCTATCTTTCCTAAGGCAGTTGGATTTTGAAAGTTGTAGCCAGCCCTCTCCATAAGCCTGTATGCATTGGGATCAAATCCCTCCCTAGTCCGTGCATTTGGCAAGTCATCGTTTTCTTTAGAAGAAACGACAAACCCGGAAATAGGGGGCCTACTCACCTTAGCCTGCCACATTTTTAGCGTTGGAACTGTTGCACTTCCTTTTAAGGTGATTATGCTAGCTCCGTCATCCCTTTTAGTAGCTTTACTCTCAATGCTTCTGCTTGTGCACTCGCTAAAGGGTGATTCGCCCTCCTTACGGCGAGACCTAATTATGTACCTTAAAACTGGTGGCATTGATCCTGTTGACGCGGCAGCTTGTTTAGCAACTTGCTCAATATAAGAAGTGGTGCTACCTTGCTTGCCTGCTTCTTTCTCGAGCTGCTGCTTAGGAGCACCATCTTTTGTTACTCGAGGGGCCTTCTTTGCGAGACCTTTGCCTGTGGAAGAAATGGTTGACGGCATGGTCTCTTTAGGTGCAGCACCTTCTTCAAAGAACCTTGCATCTGCAAAATGAGACTCAGCCTTAGTGAATGGCTTGACATCCCCGCTTATTTTCTTCTCCCCATCGCGGTAGTACTTAAGGCATTGGTGTAAAGTGGAAGCCACTATCCCATGCTCATGAAGCCACGGTCGCCCAAGTAATAACCTGTAGGAAGTCTTAGCATCGATTATATGGAAGATGGAGGACGTCGTCAAATCTCCCATTATCAGTTCAACACGAATCATGCCGATTGCACGTTGACCTTCAAGGTTAAAGCCTTGAATCATCGTTCGACTCTTAGACAGTTCTTCCACTGTGATGCCTAAGTCGTTCATTGTAGACTTGGGCATGATGTTGACAGCTGACCCTCCATCCACGAGAATGCGTCTGACTTTCTGCTCCTTAATGTAACCAGTCACAAACAAAGGACGATTATGGGGCTTAGATCCCAACAACAAATCATCGTCAGTGAAAGTGATTGCGGTGTTGCAATAGGCACACTGAACAGGGTCTTTTGTGGATGCTCCTGCATCCTTGATTTTATCAGCATAAAGTTCTGGATGTCGTAAGGCAGTAACAACATGCTGGCGCATCTCATCAGGCAGACAAAATATTTGCTCCCAGCCCATGCGAGCTGGCAAAGCCTCCAAGACAGTTAAGGTCTTATTAGCTACTCTAGGAGACTCCTTTTGTCCGTCACTTCCTTCGTCTTCCTCTTCTTCAAGCTCAGAACATGAAGTCATGTTGACTGTGACTTTCTCAAAGAAGCCTGTTGGGAAAAACTCTTCGAGTGTGACAGGGACAAGCGGCTCCTGCTCAAGTAGGTCAATAGGCAGAATTTCGTGCCTTTTGACGTCCTTGGTCTCCTTCTTTCCTTTTGAATGACGAGGGTTCTTCTTTCTTCCTTGTTTCTTCTTGCGACAGAGAGGGGGTGATTGCACTTGGCTTTGTTTCCTTGGCCTCCGACGAGTGACAAGAGTCCATCCCTCTTCATCAACATCAACTTTATCAGAGACATCCACAAAAGGGTCAGTCTCTGTTAAGGGTCCTTTGGATTGAGTTGGAACTACCACAGGCTCCAAACTTCCAAATTGAATTGTAATTAATTTTTCTCCAATTGAGGAAATCAATTCAGTGTTTACTCTACCACGAGGTTGAGTATGCTTTGGCTTCCAGGGCGATGAGGAACACTCTAGCTGAGTGGAGATATGATTTGTCTCAACAGTGTCGTCCAAATCCAGTATTATCTTCCCCTCCCTGGCAAGTTGCATAATACGCTCTTTGAGTGTAATACATTTCTCAAGAGGGTGACTAACCACCCTATGATACCGACAATATTTTGGGTCGGTAACCCTTCCAGCTTCTTCGGGCCGTTTTGGTTCTGGAAGTTGGATAACCCCGTTTTCAAGGAGATCATCAAGCATTCCTGACAAGTCTGAGTCAGGGAATGGGTAATTCTTCTCCTGCAGTTCCTTCAATGTAGGACGCTTCTTTCCAGAATCCTTGGAGAATCCACCCTTCTTGTTTTCATACTTGGGCTTCCCGGAGATTCGAACCGGCTCCCCAGTTGAAACAGCCATGGCTTCTTTATTTGAGGACTTGGTGGACTTGAGATTTTTCTTGAATTCACCCTTGTCCTTTCTAGCGTCAGACGAGGAAGAAGACTTGCCACGGCGACTTGCGATCGTTATCTCCATATCATGAGCTTTTGTTGCCAATTCCTGGAAGGTCCTTGGCTTACTCATCTGCAAGACGTATAGTAAATCCCACTCCATACCCTGAGCACACATTTCAACGGCTGAAGCTTCTGATAAACGGTCCTTGCACTCGAGACTTAGGGACCTCCAGCGATTAATGTAATCAAGAACCGACTCATCCTTCCACTGTCTGGTGTTTGTTAGCTCTGTCATGCTAACAATACGTTGAGTGCTGTAGAACCGATTCAGGAATTCCTGCTTCATTTGTTCCCAGCTGTCAATGGACTCTGGCTCCAAGTCTGTGTACCAATCGAACGCGATCCCTTTTAGAGTACGAACAAACTGTTTCACCAGCCGGTCCCCCTCTGTGCCAGCATTATTGCATGTCTCAATGAAGTGGGCAATATGCTGTTTGGGGTTGCCCTTGCCATCGAACTGGTTGAACTTGGGAGGCTGATAGCCATGTGGCATGCGAAGAGCATCAATCCTCTTCGTATAAGGCTTTGTATACAAGTGGGTCTTGTGAGATCCTCCTCCCAACTGAGCCTTGACCGCATTTGCTATTAAGCTCTGAATTTGCTCAACAGACATTGAGCCTAAAGAGCGGTCCTTTCTTCCCTTGCGCTCGTCCTCAGATTCTTCGCTGTGGCTGGACTCTTTATCAGAGTCTTCGGTACCTGAACCTTTGTTGGAAGCTTCAGAGGACTTCTTTTCCAACTTCTTCAGCAGCTCAGCAATCTGATCATTCTGGCGTTTGATTTGGGCGTCCTTTTCTGCACTCTCTTTGGAGAGCCTATCCAAGGTAGCCTTCATACTCGCCAGTTGTTCCTCAAAGTTAGTAGCCCCTGTCACCATAACTGGCATGACGACGGTGTCGGATGATTCAGCTTCAGTATGCGAGGAAAATGACCCCTTTGAGGACGCCAAAGAGGAATCACTGCTCGAATAATCATCATCTTCAGAATTGAAGGGTTGGAATACAGGGTTGGTGTGGGTTTGGAGTTCATCCATCCCACGCCGAATTGTTTGTGGCATGATGAAGCCAGCAACAGATTTTTGCTTCAGAACATTTGAAGCGATTTGATTGACTCCATCAGATACCTTGAAGCCGAGGTTTTGGATCTTATGTGACTGTGATGGTGCAGCCACAATTGATTGCTCTCCGATGATAGTGGTAGCAGCTTTTATCATACTTCTGGTCATGACACCACCAGATGCAGCACTAGCAGTTGTTGATCCTTGCGATGCAGATCGGATAGCTTTCCTTGAAGATTGATTAATAGCGTTCTTAGGGGCCATGTTATCTTCAAAGGAATGTATTGTTTGCTGTTAGGAGAAAGAGATGAGAGGCAGAGTTGTCCCACCGAGCGTGCCAAAAATTTGTAATCACAAATTTCGAGTCTAAAATAAATAAAGACAAGAAATTCAGAAACAAATTTAATTTTGTATTGATGTAGTGTGTAGGTACAATCTCTGAATTTAGTACAATAAAAATTATCCTCTGATTCGATCTCCTAATGACTTGAGTATTCCGAGGGCTTGATGCTTGATCTCGGTTGATGCAAATCAGCTGAAGAACTCTGAGGGTTGTTCTTGATTTTAATCTGCAAGTGGCTGATTATGGTTTCTGAAACTCTGCAAGTCTTGATCCTTCTCGCTTGGTAGCTGGATGCTTCTTGCGGTCTGAGCTCTGAATTCTGCAAATGCTGAATGATCTAAATGAAAGGAGAGAACCCCTATTTATAGGCTCTGCCGGCTAGGGTTAGAGCCATATTTTGGGCCTAGGCCAAGTAATTGTTTTCTTATTTTTTAATAAAGAAAATAATTACTAATTTCTGCATCATCAACGACACGTGGCGGCTTTTGATTGGTTGCACTTAATTTTGACCAAGCGGGTCCACCAAAGTCAACGTGACACATGGCAATTTACGATTAGTCATTTTTTTTTACACATGGCATCATCCGATTTGTTGTAGAATTTTTTCCTTCTACAGACCCCTGTTGAAATCTATATATAAATGCTCAATTGTGTCGTCCGCACAAATATTCACACTAATACCTTGTGTAGCCATCAAGATTCGATCTTAGAAAGAAAATTCATGAGTTGTCATCAAATAAGTAAAATTTATTTTGATATTAATATTCACAATTTTGATATGTTTTTTTTTGTATTAATCGAGAAAGTTTTTTGACAAAAAAATAGTGTGGGAGGAATCAGTATAATAAAACTGAATCTCTTTATCACTAGAAACCCCATTGGTAGTTTTCTTCTACCGTTCCTCTATTGACCTCATGGATTGACCTTTAATTTGAGGCATGACCTTGTGATTGACATTACATTGTTTACTTAAAATAAAAATTGTGTTTTCTCTTTGACTTCATGATGATACTAATGCATCTAATGAGTTGAAGTCGGACAATGTGACAAAGTCCAACCTCCCTTGGAGCAGGAGAGAGAATTGCACTAGCTAGTGTAGTATGTCTTATCTTCATCATGCACTATAGCAATTAACGGGTCTAAAAGCAGTAGCAGATTCAGATATATAGAATCGGGGTGTCCATCTATTAAACTATCTATATATACTAATCTAATATTCTTCAAATAGGAGTGTCCATATATACTAATCTAATACCCTTCAAAATATAACTCTTTAGAATTTTTTTGGCAAGCACAGAAATCCGCCCTTGTCTAGAAGGATCCCTGCTTGAATCAAGATAGAAAATTTGCTACTGACTCTAGATATATTATGAACATGGTCTTCTAGAATTGTAGTGTTAGTAAAATAATTCAACTACTGATCAGATCTTAGTTTATCAGTTAAGATAAGGGCCTAAGTATATTAGGGTTTAGGTTCAATTCCCCTCTCCCATTGTATTGTAATAAATGAATTTTAAAATATATATTTGAAGTAATGAAGTTGGATAATTGAACGATGCACATCGCGCTAAATGTTGCCCAGGACATTGTATGTTTTCTCTTTATTTCATATTGCATCGTGTCTTAAAAATTAGCTCGTTTGTTGCTGTTTCAGTATATCTATCTATATAAATCTATATAAAATTGAATAACTCTATATACTTTTGCCAAGTATCTTAACTTTAATGATTAGGATATTAATTATATGTCGCTCATTTTGATTTTTAGCTTGGATATAATTCTTTTTTTATTTTTTCATACACTCTAGAAGGTATTTCATCTTCTTCCTAATTAATCACTGATAAATTGGAAAAGTGACGCATTCACAGACCAAGAAAAAAATAACAAATAAAAAATTATGTAACTAATACAAAAAATCTCAACAATGAAAGCAGCATCTTATGTTAAGTGCTTATAATTTTGAATATTGACATATTGTCTGGTTCAATCCTTACATCGCAAGGACAATAATTCTAATTTAATTTAAAAGTGACTCATTTTCTTTAAAAGTATGATCTCATTTGCCATCATTATTTTTGAATTTTCCAATTTATGCTTAAAAATACAAGTTTATTGGAATCGAAATAAAAAAAAAAAAGTTTACGGCATGAGTAAAAAATAAACACATTGCCAAGTAGAATAAAAATAAAAAACATGGTGGCATGGACACCGGTGCGCATTCCAGAACCATGAATTCTCCATGTAGCTACGGAGAAGATATACATCCTGCAAATTGAAAGCAACTGTCTTTTTTTATTTTTTTATTTGTATCATTATTAGTGAAAATCTCTGTAAAGATACCACTAGATATTAATTAAAAAAATCACTAAAAGGTAAAATAATCGGTACTAAAGCAACTTATTTCATTAACATGAAGTTGATCAGCAAATTTACTTCAGTTAATACAATGATTACCTTTATAATTGTACTTGTACAACTACTCCGTATCTCACAGGCTTGTTGTCGAATAAATTTCACACGTATATGACAATGGTCCACCTGGGATCCAGCCGACCTCCCCAAAGTTTGACTTTGTTTCCTAGCACTGCTCTTACTAAGTCTATGTGTTGGGTGAGAGTTCTTAACAGCTATACATTTCTAAAAGACTTTGAGAAACATTATTTATGCTATTTGCTAGCTCAGAGTAGGCCCTTTTGCAAAACGAGTCATCCACATCTTGTATTTTTTTGACTCAATACATAAAATAACACCCATAAAATTCACCACTAAACATACTTACACATACATATGTTTTTTTGGGGCAAGGTGGCATTGTTTAGGTGAATAAAATTATTTTTTTCCTATCTTCATAAAATTAATTTATGGTTATTTAATTTAATAAAAATAATTTGTTCATCTTCAAAAAAAATTTCAAGCAAAAAAAAACCTCATCAAATTTTATCAAAAAATTTCTACCCAAAAGAGTCCAAAAGGAAAACATGAGCTAACCTAAAATATTTTTTTAAAAGAAAAAAGTAAAATTATCCAATTCAAAATAACGTCCACTCAAAAAACAAATAAAGATAAAATTGTAACAAAAAAAAAGAAGAGAAAATCATGATGTAGAGTGAGTGGCGAGCTAGCTCATGAGTTGTGAGCCATGAGCCTCTCTTTGTGAGGTAGCGAGCTACTCGCTCACTCACAGAGCCCAAAATCGATTTGTGAGCCGACCATTGCACATGGTGATGGATTGGCTTGAGAAGTAGATATTATGGGTCTGTTCTTTTCATGGGTAAATTTCAAAATATCAACTTCATATCAC
The DNA here is from genome assembly GCA_017589665.1 of Selenicereus undatus. Classification (NCBI taxonomy): domain Eukaryota; kingdom Viridiplantae; phylum Streptophyta; class Magnoliopsida; order Caryophyllales; family Cactaceae; genus Selenicereus; species Selenicereus undatus. Next base: position 10,859,362 of record JACYFF010031952.1, read on the forward strand.
TTTAATTCATTTTAACCTATTTCAAATCACTTTAACCTATTTCAAATCACTTCAATCTATTTCGACGCACTTCTATTATTTTATGTAAGTTCAATTTATCACATAAAAAAATTCAATCCACTACAACATATTTTAACCCACATGAACTTATTTTAATTTATTTTATTATTTTATCTATCCTAATTTACCCAAAAAAGAACAGACCTTAATATAGCACTTTTTTCAATTGTTTTGTGGTGCAGCAGTGAAGGGCAACTGGACAAATCTTAGATTTATATATTCTTTTTCTTTTTTAAGAAAACATGTAGCAATTGGCAACAGGTATTACGACTATAATAGACCAAGTCAACGGTTGAGATGTCTTCATCTAAAATGAACGGTCCAGCGCCGACGTGACCACAAATGGTTGGATTTTACATTTCTGTCAGTTAATACTGGCTCGTCAGTGGTCACTACCAAAAAATTAAAATTACTCAACTCTGCAACACGTTTTTTATTTATTTATTTATTTTTGGGTTGAATCACAAGACTTACTACAATTGAACAAGAGCGCAGTGGAATAATCAACGCTACCAGTCAGTCCGACCCAGCCTCACCCACACGCAGACACACATACATACAGAGACTCCATTCCCCACAATTCAATATCAATAAATTCAAGTCAGAAATTTCTGCCATCCAAGTCAAAATCATTAAACCCTTCTTCTTCCTCCTCCTCTTTCTCTCTGGCAAAATTTAATCGATCCCGTCTCATCTCATCTCATCTCATCTCATGAATCCGCAAGGGTTCCCATACCCTCCGACGAACAGGAGAGAGATTCAGCTCCAAGGCCCACGCCCAACCCCGCTTCGGATCAGCAAAGACTCCCACAAGATCAAGAAACCCCCCATCGCACCCAAACCCCACCCGCCGCCCCACGCGCCGCAGACGCATGCCGCCACTCAGCCGCTCATCATATACTCCGTCTCCCCCAAGCCCATCTACGTTGACGCCTCCAACTTCATGTCCATCGTCCAGCAACTAACCGGCAGAGACTCCGATTCCGATCCCACCGCATCTCAACCCTCCGCCCCCGTCTCCCCGGCTGCGCGTATGGCGGTGATTGAGCGGACCAGCCCCCGAGGGCGGCGGGACGACCGGAGATCCGTCGACATGGGGGTGGGGATGGGGATGGGGTTGGGGATGGAGATGGGGGATCAGTATGAGTTACTTGAGGGGTTGGATACAGTAGTAGATGTGGGAGCGCAACATCAAATGCCCGGGATCTTGTCCCCGGCGCCGGCGAATTTGCCGGCGATATCGCCGGGGATGTTCTCGCCGGCGGCGGAGGGGCAAACCCTATTCGGGTTGAGTGATTTCATGATGAGTCCATTCATGGGCAGCAGTAGTAGTTTCTTGTTGCCCAGCCCCTCTTCAATGTTCTTCTCCGCCGCCCCAGTAGTTTCACCCACTCCTTCCCCTGGTGGAGACTTTTTCAACATCTTTGACCTTTGATCGCCCTTTTAATTTTTAGGGGAATTGGATTTTGTTTGGAATGTGGGCAGCCTTAGAGGGTGTAACAATAGAGGCAAAGGAAGGTCGGCAATTGCAAGCGCTGTAATTGTATTTTTGATCTTGGATTTGTAAATTGTATTACTAGTGATTTGATTGGATTCTTCATACGGTATATATGCTCATTCATTTTTGTAAGTTAAGAGCCAATTCAATAAGAAAATGGGTTTCCTTTGAGCTCTTTTATTGCAAGTTTATTCTGTGTTTTAATTCCAATATCCTAGTTGACATACTTACTTAAATGGGGTAGAATCGTTCTTTTACTCTTTTAGGGTGTGTTTGATTGGAGGGAATGCCTTTTCTTTTACTTTACTTCTATTCAACGAAAAATTTGAATATCTAATCTGAAGAAGTTTTGTTTTCCTAGCAAAACTAGATGTGCCCTTTTACTATTTGCATGTAATTGTGCATGCTATTTGGCTTCCTTATTGGAGACACAACAAAGGATAATATTAATTTATGTTCATCAACACACCCTTATGGTTGATAAAACCTTAACACGTGGATGGATTATGAAGCATAGTTAACAACGTTATACAGACAATCGATGACACTAGCATGTCTCGGGGCACGACAATAAGATATAGTGTTGTGTAACCACTCCCATACCTTAGTGGACTATGAAGCACAGTCACAAGGATTAAAACTTGATATAGATAATCGATTAGAACTTGATATAGACAATCGATGACCCTAGTATCTCTCGAGGCATAGCAATAAGATATAGGGTTGCTCCTTGACCAAGGGCTGATGACCAGTGATATATCTAAACTGTCCAATTAGGGGTCTCTATTAATGAACATTCATCACCATATGTGTCATAAAATAATGTTTAAACAATAGATGAAATATCACAATAGTCTACTACTATAATTTCCTTTACAGTTCTTCATGTTTTGGAATTGATACATAACAGAATCAATACAAAATTTTCCAATATTTCAAACTTTATAGGTTATCGATGAGATCTTAGCTAACTGATTAAGATTGATGTCCCAAATACATTACGTCTCATGTTCGATTCCACCTCCTTCCATTGTCTTGTATTGACTTTATGCCTCATTTGAACCCAAAAAAAAAAAGCTTTATAGGCACATAATGGCACAAAGATTTGCCAAATTGCCAAATATCAAGTTTGAATCACTAAATCTTACAATTATAATAGTATAAAATATATTAACATAATTGATAATAGTAGTTGACCCATCTAATAACCAAATAATTTCATTAAACAATTTCCATATACATAACATTTGCTTAGAAGCAAGCAATATTAAAAAGTAATTTAAGCTAAAAACATTTTAATTTAACCGTTTAAAACCTTCACATGCATCGACACTTACAGGCTCGACGACCGCTGAGTTAGAGGTTGCTGAGCGTCAAGTTGGCTATGTGCACTATGTTCTAGTGGCCAATAGGAGCTTGGTCGGCTACTTGCGCGGATTTGGGTGTATGTGGAATAAAGGCAGTGAGAGGAGGGCCTGAGATTGTGAATAGGGCTGGCAAAAAAATTCATATATGTCTAAAATTCGCAAAATCCGTCACAGTAGGTATGAGTATGGGCGGTGAAAATACAAAGAAAATAGGTATGAGGCGAGTATTGTTAAAATGGGTATGGGTATGGGTATGGGTATGGGTATGGGTATGGATATGAGTATAAGTTCTACCCGCCCCATACCCATTTTATGAATACCTGTCCAGTACCCCTCTCAGACCTGCCCAATATATATACCCGTCTGTTTAAAGTTCTAATTTGTTACTTGTACTTGAATATTTTGTTAGTTGCTTTGAATTGTATGATATTATAGACTTCGGTAGAAAATTTTGTTTAAAACTATAATTGTCAAGTACTAATTTATTGCTTTGATTGACAAACTTTTAGTTGTATTTGATGTGATATGATATGTTGGTAGAAACTTAATGTTAATGTGACGTATTGGCTATTTGATGTCGAATATGTATACAAAATGGATTTAATTCTTTTTTGTTTATATATACCCGAATAAAACCCGCATATATGTATACCCAGTGGATATGGGTATAGGTATAACTTTACAAAACCCATCCCGTACGCACCCTATTGCCGTGAAAAAATTAGGCTAGCTGGGAATGAATTTGGGAAGAAGAATTTTCTCACCGCTTCATTGCTCTTGGCCGAATGGCCTCTTGTATTTATACATGATGGTTTGCAAAGAAATAGCTTAAGGAATAAGGAAACTACAATATAAGATAAATACAAATTCTAGCAAGCTAATAATACATACAAAATATTCACAAGATTCTATTCCTTAGTTTCTTTAATACTCTCCCTCAAGGTGGAGCATGTGGGTCTATCATGCCCAGCTTGCTGCGCAGGAATTGAAATTGTTGTTTTCCAGGTGCCTTAGTGAATATGTCTGCAACTTGATATTTGGAGGGCACATAACCAGTTATATAAGATCACCAGAAAGGAGGCGTTCTCGCACGAAATGACAATCGATCTCAATGTGCTTGGTCCGCTCGTGGAAGACTGGGTTTTTCGCAATGTGAAGTGCTGCCTGATTATCACAGAAGAGCTTCATGGGCTTGTCCAAGAAGATGCCCATAGCGGCTAAGAAAGTCTAGATTTAGATCATCTCACTCGTTGCTGTGGCCATGGCTCTATACTCTGTGAAGATCGGGAGACTGTTCCTTGCTTCTTTGTCTTCCAAGCTATGGGCGAGCCGCCAAGAGTGACAAGAAACCCAGTTAGGGAGCGCCTGGTCAATGGACAAGCTCCCCAATCTGAGTCATAGAAGGCATAAACCTGCAAATCTGAATTGTGTTGTAATAGAATGCCCTGCCCAGGACTTCCTTTTAAATAGCGCAATACCCATCTAGCAGCATCCAAATGTTCACCCTTAGGATTTTGCATGAATTGGGACAAAATATGGACCGCATATGACAGTTCTGGGTAAGTGATAGTAAGATAGATCAAGCGACCTACTAGTCGCCGGTATTGTGTTGAATCGCTCAAGGATTCTCCTAAGGCTAATGCAAGCTTTTGGTTTTGCTCAATGGGAAAGTCAACCGGTTTGGATCCCAGGAGTCCACATTCATTTATGATATCTAAGACATACTTCCGTTGACACAAAAATAGACCTTGGGGGGTTTCTTGTAACTTCAATGCCCAAGAAATATTTTAAGTTGCCAAGGTCTTTGATATGAAAGCATTTATTTAGATATGGCTTAAATTCTGCACACAACTGATGATTGTTGCCCGTGAGAACAATATCATCTACATACACAAGCAATGCCATAAAGTTTTCACCTTTTTTGTAGGTGAAAAGAGAATAGTCTGCGTAGGATCGGTCGAAACCATACTCCAAAAGCTTCGAAGAGAGTTTTGCACACCACTGGCGAGGAGTTTGTTTTAAGCCATAAAGTGACTTTTGCAATCAACATACCTTATTAGGATTAGAGGCTCGAAATCCTGGCGGCATCATGCAGACCTCTTCATCTAGATCTCGATGTAAAAAGGCATTATTGACTTCCATTTGATGGAGTTCCCATCCCTTTGCTGCAGCAACTGACAGGAATATTCTTACACTGGTCATCTTAGCGACGGGGGAATGTCTCATGATAATCGAATCCTTCTATCTGCTCATCACCCCGAATCACCAAACGGGCCTTGTACCTTTCTATGCCATCAGACTTGCATTTGACCTTGAGCACCCACTTGCAGTTTATAGGTTTCTTTCCCGGCGGTAGCTTCTCGATACTCCATGTATTATTTTTTTCAATGGCCTCAATTTCCTTGGACATGGCTTCTCTCCATTTTGGGTCTTTAACTACCTCATGAAAAAATCTAGGCTTCCAAATTTTATCAATAGTAGCTAAATAACATCTATGTGTATCAGAGAAATTGTTGCAAGTAACATAATGAGCAATGGGATATGGTTTACCTGAGGAGGCCTTAAGATGTGGGTGTGAAACCATCGAAAAGGGGTTTTGTGATCGTACCGAGTAGCATACATAATCCTGAAATGTCCTGGAATTTTTCGTACCCACTTTTCGAGTTTCGGGGCCTCTATTGGTGAAGTTTCTTGTTCTTGGGCTGCTGTCTGCAAGACCCCCTTCCCAAACACGCGTCTGTTGGGCTTCCCGTTTCCTGGGCCTCACCCAGATCTGTTGCTACGGGACTTCTCGTGTCCTGGTTTGCGCCTAGCACGCTCCCCCTGTCCACAAAAGAACAACTGGGCCTGGTGGTGCCAGCAAGTCGTGGCCTAGGCGCATTGTTGGGAGTTCATTCTTCCTGTGGCCCAACAGTTGCATCGCCTCCCTCTTGTGTTGGTCCGTGGAGGTCGTTAGGTCCATTTTTGGGGCCCAAGCATTGTTTACTGGGCTCACCTTCACGTGAATGGGGCTGGTCAGTTGCTTGTCCAGGACCCTTATTTTCTCGAAAATCACCATCCACCCAGGCGCTTTGCTCCACAGGCTGGAAAAAATCATCTACTGCCTTGGCTTGCTGTTCATAGGGATAAATTCCCTCATGGAATATAATATCATGACTTACAAATATATCTCTAGTTTTCAAATCATAAACCGTCCATCCTTTCTTTCCAAACAGATACCCAATAAAAACATAACTTCTACTCCTAGCACAAAACTTATCTTTTGGTCATTGAATGTTATAAGCATAACACAAAGATCCAAAAATACGCAAGTGTTCATATGATGGCTTGACATTGAATAGCACTTCATAAAGGGGCTTCCAGTTAAGGATGGCTGTAGCAGTTCGGTTAATTAAGTAAGCAGCAGTCAATACACATCCCCCCAAAATTCTAAAGGAAGATGGGCTTGAAACCTCAAAGCTCTTGCAACATTCAATATGTGTCGATGTTTTCTTTTAACTTGACCGTTTTGTTGAGGAGTGTCAACACATGTTGTTTGATGGATGATTCCTTTTCTCTATAGAATTTTTTCATAGGTTTGGAGGTGAACTCATATCCATTATGACTCCTAACAATTTTCACCTTAGCTCCAATTTGCGTATCCACCATAACACAAAAATCCATTATCATTTGTGACGTCTCACTTTTTTAATTCATTAGATACACCCAAACACCCCGGCTAGCATCATCAACTATAGTAAGAAAGTATTGAGCACCCAAAAGAGACTTAACTCGATATCCTCCTCATATATCACAATGGATTAAATCAAAACAGTTACTTGCTTTATTATCACTAATAGGAAAAGACATTCGAGTTTGCTTGGCACGCCAAGACACATCACACAAATCAACTTTATGTTTGCTACTGCTAATACTAGAAAATTTAGATAGTGCCTGAATCAAAGGATGCCTTAATCTACGATGCCATGTATCATACGACTCCACCTTATTGACTTGAATTGTCGCCGGGAAAGACTTCCTCAAGTAGTATACCCCTCTTCTTGGTTCACCCACTCCAATCTGGCTCTTCGTAGTAAGGTCCTGAATCACACAAAGCTTTTTCGTGAATGTCACATCACAATAATTCTCATCAATTAGTTGCGCTATAGATATTAAGCTACAATTTAATTAGTCCACGCACATATAGAACATAATTCAGTCTTAGTTTAGAATTTAAACTAATGGAGCCTCTTTTTGTTGTTACAGTCATGGACCCATTTGGAAGCTCAAATGGTATAGGTTCTACATCATGTATATCATCCAACATACTCAAAAATCCCATCATGTGACAGGAAGCCCCAGAATCAAGTAGCCAATTTTCCGTACCAGATAACTTCTCGGGAGTGGATTTTGGAGTCTCAATATGACTTAGGATACGCTGTACTTGCCCGGGAGTAAAACCCATGGTCGCCCCTGCTGGGCGAAACTCCTCGCCTGAACCGGTTTCATCGTTAGGTGCTACCTGGGCCACGTTCGCCATTTCCCATCCATGGCCTCGACCAGCACCGGTTCGTCATCCTCCCCGATTGTCGCGACCTCGACCTCTGGCACCTCATCCTCCTCAACTACCCCATCCCGCGACCGTGACCTCTGGCATACTAGTTCATAACAATTCGCCTCTTCGTGTCCTATTTTTCCGCAACATTTGCAAACCACTCTTTCACCTTGAATGCTATTTGGTCAAGTGATATGCGACATTGCATAGGTCGCCATAGTTTCTGGCCTTTGACCTTGGTCGCTTATCATTCGTTTGTGGTTCTCCTCTTGTTGAACCATACTGAAAATCTTGTCTATTGAGGGTAATGGGTCCATGGCGAGGATCTGGCTTCGTACTGTTGAGTACGAATCATCATCAAGTCCCATCAGGAATTAGTGAACCTTCTCTTTTTCCATATACTTGATCATCTTTGTTGCCGTATCACACTTGAATGGTGGAATTTTAATGGAGTTGTCAAGTTCACTCCATAATCCCATAAGTCTCGAAAAGAAATCAACTACGTCTTGTTTATTTTGTTTATAGGATGCAATCTCAGCCTTTAATTTGTGAATTCTGGGTATGTTTTGCACATCATACCTCTTTTGATATTTGCCCATAATTGTTGAGCAATTTCAACATATGCTACACTTTTACACAGCCTTGGATCTATGAAATTCATGATCCAAGATAATACGATCGAAGTTACCATCTCCCATGCTTTTGTCTCTTCCTCGTCACTCTCCGTTGGTTTTGTTATTGATCCATCAATAAAACCGAGTTTATTTTTCGATTTTAATGATGTTATGAATGCTTTTTCCCACAAGTCATAATTTTTACCATCAAATTTAATTACCGTTATAGTGGCACCAGGTGAGTAGGAGGGATGAAGAAAGTATGGGGATTAATTTGTGATGATAAAGGTTTGATCTTTCTTGTCTTTGGTCATGTTTCTTATGAGTGGATTTTTTTTTCAATGTTTTGAGCAACCTTACTCTGATATCATGAAGAAATTAGGCTAGTTGGGAATGGATTTGGGAAAAAGAATTTTCTCACCCCTTCATTGCTCTTGGCCGAATGGCCTCTTGTGTTTATACATCATGGTTTGCAAAGAAAACCCTAGCTTAAGGAATAAGGAAACTACAATATAAGATAAATACAAATTCTAGCAAGCTAATAATACATACAAAATATTCACAAGATTCTATTCCCTAGTTTCCTTAATTTGCCACCCCTAATTGTAAAACGTCGAGAATGCTGAACTCTGCCTTCACTAATTGTATTCTGTTTTTAAAATAAAAAGAAATCAAAATCTTAGAATTGCAGAGTGTTGAAATTGGGGCTGGAGTTGTTGGCCCACAAGACTTTAGGACCGGTCCATTTACAAAAAGGAATATTCAATAGTCTAAGTTTTTTTTAAGCCTTTTTTAAAGGTATTCACCAATATTATTTTCAAAGTCCTCAAATAATTTTTATTAAGAGATTTTTCTTTGGGGTTAGGAACGTCTATGAACATCTCTAGATTGGACCTAGATCCACTGGTGCATTAACCACGATGGTGAGGGATCGCTTTGATATAGATACGAAGCGGCGTGGCACTTGACAAGTCTCAACGTGCAACGTAGACAACCAACGTCCATATGCGTGACAATAAGTGTCAATGTGCAACACAGACAACAACGCTCATGTGCTACGCCTGAGAAACGACATCTTGTGGCGTGCCTCAACGCGTGCAAAGTTCGACGCCCGAAGAAGCAATGCAAGCATTTTCACGGACAATTAAGAGTTGCTAGGGCGAAATCTAAGGGTATATATGTCCGCACTCGTTGAAAAGTTCCTTAACACTATGGACGCTAAGGGGCGCTAGTGAATAAGAGGTCATAGACAATGTGTTGAACAAGAGGCATTTTGCTTGATGGTAGTCAAGAGATCATAATAGTTGTGAAGGTTGCCTTAGCCATTACTATAAGTATCACACTTTCATTTAAAAGTTCAAAGGTCAAATTATTTGCATCCAAGATGTCAGTATAATAAGGTGATTTTACATGAGTTTTTTATTTTTTATTGTAACGTTCTTTAACCATTTAATTTCACTACTTTTGTTTGAAAAAAAATTAACACATGATGAAATTATATAATGAATCAATAGAAGACATTTTTCTTATGTTATATCAAAGACCTTACTCATTTTGTTTCAAGAACTTTCTTTTTTTTTGTGGTTGAATAATTGCATTATGAAAAATCAAGTCAAAGGGTAGAGCATTTGTTTTTCTGTAGCAAATAGCAAATACAACACTAAGGGTTTGTTCTTTTCGTTGGCAAATATGGGTTGAAAAATGGATGAAGTTGGTTGAGATTAGTTGAGATGAGTTGAAGTTGGTATTTTTTTGTTGAAGTTGGTAAAAGTGGATTGAAGTAGGTTGAAAAAAGTTGAAGTTGAAAGAAGTTAGTATATTTTTTTATATGATCGGTTAAAGTTAGTATTTTTTTAAAAATTGAAATAGGTTAAAGTATACAAAAGTAGGCTGAAGTTGATTGAAGTGGGTTAAAGTTAATTTTTTTTTATTGAAGTAGATTAAAGTTAATAAATTGATATTTATCCACGAAAAGAACAGACCCTAATATGTAACCTAGCGTCCAGCCCCTTGTTCAAAGAGTGCACTGGTGTATTGGGCTTTCATATTGGAGACACTACCAGGATTTTTGGTAGAAGAAACAAACCTCAAGTAACCAACAATCGGCCGTTCTTCCGGTGAGCCTTCAAGTAACCTCAAATTAGAAATGCGAAGCTACTCCGACCTTCTAGAAGAAATCACCGTCGACATACTCACCCAGCTACCTGCTAAGTCGGTCGGCCGTTGTTGATGCGTATCCTGGGCCCACATGTAGATGACGTGGCATAACTATGTAATTAACTTCCCCAGCCATCATATATATATATATATATATACATATACATATAGGCTTATGCTTTGTACAATTGTTCTCAACCAACAATAATACAACAGAATACGAGATTCCTTCTCTTTCTCTTTCCCTCTTTCTTTCTCTCTTTTATCTTCATCACCATTAAAGAGCTCTTCCAAGTTGCGTTAGCATGGTATCAGAGCACGATTTAGAGATAGACTGAATCTCCAAATTTCTGAGTATACAGACCAGGTGATATCGTTGCTTTCCTGCAATATTGATTTTAGTTCTATTATTTGAACTTGGTGGTTCATTTGATTACATAATTTGTTTAGATTCTACAATTGCGATATTGATTCCTACAAATTCTTTGATTGAAACTTGTTTGAATTTTGTGCAAGTATGGCTGTAAAGACGAAAGTCAATGATCTATCGCATGAATTGTTCTTGAATCCTTCAGACAATCCAAATAATATACTTGTAAGTGAATTGATGAATGGCGAGAATTATGGCCATTGGAAAAAGACTACGGAAGTGGCTTTAATTGCCAAGAATAAGTTATGTTTTGTACTAAGCCTGATGGTCCGTTAGCAGGACAATGGGATAAGTGTGACAAAATGGTGTTATCTTGGATCATTAATGTAGTAATCAAAGATATTGGGCAGAGTTTGTTCTTTTCTTCCACAACCAATACAGTTTGGGTACAGCTTGAATAAAGGTTTGGAGGGGGAGATGGCACAAGGATCTTTAAGATTCAAAGAGATTTATGCACCATTTCACAAAATAACTTGTCTGTGGCTGATTATTTCACCCAGATTAAACAGTTGTGGGATGATTACAACAGTTTGATCACAATACCCTTCTTTAGTTGTGGCCTTGAGTGTGCAAGTCTGAAAGCAGCACGTAAGATGATCCACGGTCAACAAGTAATGCAATTTCTGGTTGGCCCCAATGAAGATTATAAATTAATTAGGGTAGTATCCTCATGATGAAACCCTTGCCAACCATTGATCAAGTCTATGGTTTAATTTAACAATATGAGAAACAGAGGTCTCTTTTTGCAGTCTCATAATTTAGCCATGGTTCTGCAACTTTTCACATTAGCTCACATGGTCGTGCAACTACAACTGCTGATCACACTACCTTGGTTACTCACCAAAGGCCTTATAATTTTCAATATAAGCTTACACAGACTCGGAATTATGATCCTCATCTTACTAATAGCAACAGTTTCAGGAACAATCCTAGAGAAGGAATTCAAGAAAAAAGATGGTTGTACTGTGATTATTGCAAGATGGCAGGACAAACTGTGCAAAAGTGTTACAAAATTCATAGATATCCCCCTGGACACAAGTTTTATAAAGGGAGAAAAGTAGCTACAGTAGATCAGTCATCTGATACTACTGTTGGACATGGTTCTAATCACAATTATGAAGGGTTTAATACTGTTGGTATCCAGGCTAATGTTACCCTAGCTGTTCAGACTCTTACACCAAAACAATACAACCAGCTACTGCAGGTTGTAAGCAAGCATCCAACTGAACAAGAAATGTCTCAAAATGATTCCATAACTGCTACTGGTTTTTTGGTAGGTAAGAGCTTTTCTTTTTTTACTACTATTGGTAGTGCCACTTGGATTTTAGATAGTGGGGCCAGTGATCACATTACTCATGATCTGACCCTTATGCATGATGTAAAGCCTCTTCAACAAACTTGCTACATTACCATGCCTAATGGTAAGAAGGCTCGGATTTTACATATTGGGTCCATGCATTTAGGATCTGGCATGATATTAAAAGAAGTCCTGCATACTCCAGAATTTCAGTTCAATGTGCTTCCCATAAGCAAGTTAACTAGACAATTCTCAGCCAATGTTATTATCACCCCTGAGTGTTGTCTTCTTCAGGGCCCAACTATGCAGAAGGCAGTAATCCTTGGTAAGGAGAACAAAGGGCTCTACTGCATGCAAAAAGGAGGTCAGCTTCTAAAAATAGAGTGCAACCAACCCTCACTTTTCCAAGTATATAAGAAGACTTTGGATAGTGTTACAGTTGGTCTTTCTGATTCAAAACTATGGCCTTTCGGATTTGGACATTTACCTTTTGAGCAACTTCAACATGTTGGCATTCCTCAATGTAATAAAACTAGACATGGTGTTTGTCAGATTTGTACACTGGTAAAATTACATAGAAACTCTTTTCCTCTGAGCACTACCAAGTCCATGTTCTATTTTGAGCTCATACATGTTGATATTTGGGGGGCCATATCCTCATAAAACCTATAATGATTTTCAGTATTTTTTGACCATAGTAAATGATTATTCCATAGCCACATGGGTGCACTTAATGGCACATAAAACCAATCCTTTCTCCTTACTAAAGGCTTTTGTTGTTTTTGTAGAACAACAATTTGATATCCATATCAGAATACATCAGAATCATAAGGTCTGACACTGGGATGGAATTTAAAGAATCCTCAGCTTTGGATTTTTACAGGACAAAAGGCATTATACACCAAACATCATGTGTTGATACCCCTCAACAGAATGGAATAGTAGAAAGGAAGCATCATCACATCTTGCAAGTGACCAGAGCACTTATGTTTAAGTCAAAATTACCAAGAAAATATTAGGAAGAAGCATTGTTAATTGATGTTTATTTGATCAATAGAACGCCCCTAGCTGTACTGGAACACAAATCTCCCTTTGAGGCACTTTACAAAGTCCAGCCTTCTTGTGAACATTTGAGGGCATTTGGTTGTTTGTGTTACGCCTCCACACTAAAAAGGCACAGAGACAAACTCCAACCAAGGGCTCATCCTTGCATCTTTCTTGGCAACCCATACAACCAAAAGGCTTACAAATTGCTTGACTTAGAAACTCACAAGATTTTCACCTCTAGAGATGTTCATTTTCACGATAATATATTTCCTTTCCACTATATCCCTCAACAAAATGCTACTCCTTTACCAATTGTAACAGAATGTCTTCTAGAGACCCAAACATTTCACGAATCAGAGTCAGATTTCTTTACCAAAACTTCTACCTCTGATTCTAATAACATGTCATTAGCATAGCAGTCTACTCATCCTCACTCTACTGATTCCATCCCCTCTCCAGTACCACCACCAATACCAACTTCTATAAAAAGGTCCACAAGATTACATCACCAACCTCAATATCTGAAGGATTACTTTTGTAGCTTAATTCATTCCTCTCATCTTCCCGGAGAACATCATGCTCTGGTCTCCACTTTAACAAAATACACTGAGCCCAGGTCTTATGAAGAAGCATCCAAGGAACCAGAATGGGCAAGCACCATCGAAAAGGAAATAGATGCTTTGATGCTTAATCAAACTTGGGAGTATGTTGATCTTCCCCCTTGAAAAAGAGCCATCAGCAATAAGTGGATTTATAAGGTTAAACTCAAGTTAGATGGGACTTTGGAGAGGCTAAAAGCCAGACTTGTTATTCGACGTTTTACTCAAAATTAAAGTATGGTGTTGATTATCAAGAGGTGTTTTCAGCCGTTGTTAAACTGGCAACCATTAGAAGTATCATGACCTTGGCAGCTTTAAAGAAATGGGTTCTATCACAATTAGATGTAAATAATGCTTTTCTTCATGGAGACCTTGATGAAGAAATTTACATAGAAGTAGAAAAGGGGATTCCTAAGCCTTCCAATAAGGTGTGCAAGTTGAGAAAGTCTCTTTCTGGCTTGAAACAAGCCAGTAGACAATGGTTCAGTAAATTGAGCAATACTTTGACCTCCTTAGGATACCAACAGTCCAAGAATGATTATTCATTATTCATTAACAAGTCTTCTACACACACACACACACACACACACACACACACACACACACACACTTATGGTTGTATATGCGGATGACATTATGGTCACAGGTTCAGACAATGCAGAGATCATTCATGTTAAAGATCATTTGAATCAATGTTTTGGGATAAAAGATCTTGGCTAGCTCCATTATTTTGTACGGCTTGAAGTCAGTTACATTCCAGAGGGTGTAGTACTATCTCAAAAGAAGTTCACACTTGAACTCCTTCAAGACAGTGGTTTCACATATTCAAAACATGCTTCAACACCTTTGCCACTTAACTGCAAGCTTCAGCCAGATGAAGGTGATCTTCTTGCTGATCCTACTTACTATAGAAGAATGATTGGGAAGTTAAACTTCCTCACCAATACTCGTCCAGACCTTAGCTTCACAGCTCAAACCTTGAGCCAGTTTATGCAACAACCAAGAACAACTCACTTGCACGCATTACAGCACACTCTAAGATACATTCTTTCCATTATAGGCAATGGTGTTCTTCTACAATTATCAGACCAGTTGTCAATTCAAGCATATTCAGATTCTGACTGGGCGACTTGTCCCTTTTCTAGGAGATCAACCATCGGTTACATCATTCTCCTTGGTTCTTCCCCTATCAGTTGGAAGAGCAAGAAACAAAGCAGAGTTCCAAGGTCATCTTCAGAAGCCGAATACAGGGCCATGTCACAAACAACCACATAAATTACATGGCTAGTAAGACTCCTTGAAGAGATTAGTGTTCCCTCTTTAAAGCCTGTTACCCTCAATTGTGATAATTAATCTGCCATCTATATTGGAAAAAATCCTATGTTTCATGAACGCACAAAACACATTGAGATAGATTGTCATTTCACAAGGGAGAAGGTTTTGGAAGGCTTGCTTCAGTTTACACACATGCCTACACAACAGCAATTAGGAGACATTCTAACTAAGGTTCTCCCCTCTGCTCAATAGGACATTTTTTTGGCCAAGCTGGGCATGGTTCCTCATCCTCACCATTCTAGCTTGAGGGGGTTATGAAATATACAATGTAGCCAAAGAAGTCCTGGGCCCACATGTAGATGATGTGTCATAACTATGTAACTAACTTCCCCCAGCCACCATATATATATACGTATAGGCTGATGCTTTATACAATTTTTCTCAACTAACAATAATACAATAGAATACAAGATTCCTTTTCTTTTTCTCTCCCTTTTTCTTTCTTTCTTTTATCTTCATCACCATTGAAGAGCTCTTCCAAGCTGCGTTAACACGTATCAAAATTATGGCGAGCTATGCTTTCATAACCTGAATTCGTCAAAACCCACCTCCATATGAGCAAGATTCTTCAGCATGAATAACTTTTTATCATATCTGAATACTCTAAGGCCCGAAATTATCTCTCAAACGCCTCCTTGGGCAATGCCCACCACCTGTTTGATGAGATGACCATCTTCGCAAAAAAGCTTAGGTTTGCTAGTGTCTCCAAGCGTTGGAATTGCATTCATGCTTCCTGTGATGGGTTGCTGTTAGTTAGTAATGGGGAGTATAGAAGGCAAAAATTCTGCAACCAATCGGATGGTGCCACGTGTAAAAAAATCAGTCAATTACAGATTGCCATGTGTCACGTTGACTTTGGTGAACCCGCTTGGTCAAAATTAAGTTCAGCCAATTAAAAGCCGCCACGTGTCATCGATGATGCAGAAATTACTAATTATTTTCTTTATTTAAAAATAAGAAAATAATTACTGGGCCTAGACCTAAAACCCGGCTCTAACCCTAGTTGACAGACCCTATAAATAGGGGTCATTTCCCTTTATTTGGATCATTCAGCATTGTCAGAATTCAGAGCTCGAACGATAAGGAACATCCAGCTAACAAGCGAGAAAGATCAAGACTTGCAGAGCTTCAGAAATCACAATCAGCCACTTGCAGATCCAAATCAAGAACAGTCTTCAGAGTTCTTCAGCTGGTTTGCATCAACTGAGATCAAGCATCAAGCCCTCGAAGTACTCAAGTCATCAGGAGATTGAATCAGAGGATTATTTTATTGTATTAAATTCAGTTATTGTACCTACACACTACATCAATACAAGATTGAATTTGTTTCTGAATTTCTTATCTTTATTTATTTTAGACTCGAAATTTGTGTTTACAAATTTTTGGCACACTTGGTGGGACAACTCTGCCTCTCATCACTTTCTCCTAACCGCAAACAATACATTCCTTTGAAGATAACATGGCCCCTAGGAACGCTATTAACCAATCTTCAAGGAAAGCTGTTTGACCTGCATCTCAGGGATCAACAACTACTAGGCTGCATCTGGTGTTGTCATGACTAGAAGTATGACAAAACCTGCTACCGCTATCACCGGAGAGCAATCAATTGTGGCTGCACCATCACAGTCACATAAGATCCAAAACCTTAGCTCCAAGGTATCTGATGGAGTCAATCAAATTACTTCAAATGTTCTGAAGCAAAAATTTATTGCTGGTTTCATCATGCCACAAACAATTCCACGTAGGATGGATGAACTCCAAACCCACACCAACCCTGCTTTCCAACCCTTCAATTTTGAAGATGATGGTTATTCAAGCAGTGATTCCTCTTTGGCATCCTCAAAGGGATCACTTTTTTCGCATACTGAAGCTGAATCATCTGACACTGTCGTCATGCAAGTTATGGTGACAGGGGCTACTAACTTTGAAAAATAACTGGTGAGCATGAAGGCTACCTTGGATAGGCTCTATAAAGAAAGTGCAGAAAAGGACGCCCAAATCAAACGCCAAAACGATCAGATTGCTGAGCTGATAAAGAAGCTGGAAAAAAAGTCCTCTAAAGCTTCCAACAAAGGTTCAAGCGCCGAAGACTCTGATAAAGAGTCCAGCCACAACGAAGAATTTGATGACGAGCGTAAGGCAAGAAAGGACCATTCTTTAGGCTCGATGTCTATTGAGCAGATTCAGAGCTTAATAGCAAATGCGGTCAAGGCTCAGTTGGGAGAAGGATCTCACAAGACCCACCTGCATACAAAGCCTTATACGAAGAG
>JACYFF010031952.1:10876579-10915434 GCA_017589665.1 Selenicereus undatus
GTCTGATTTGCTTTTCGAGCCTGACAAATTCTTCGCTCCACTAATAGAAGACCTAACACCTAAACCTCTCAAAGCTTCAATTTTCTCTTTCCCAGGCGAACAACTTCTACTTTTCTGAGGAGATGTGCTTGCTCCCAACGAGGAACTATCGTCTCCCTCTTTTCTAAGCTCAGCTAGGGATAAGACGTGTTCGTTATGCGGCTGCATGATTCGCTTATATGCACTCGCTTTACCGGAAGTGACAACTAAGGCGTATGCATCATCAGCAACTCTCGTTTTAGAAGATCTTCGTGGTTGCATAGCCTCGCCTCTAGGACATTTAGGCCCTTGAGAGAAAAGATCGCCCCGTGAAGATTGCCACCAATTAGCATATACAATAGTGACCAGTGTAGGCTTCTTATCAGGAGGAGCAGGAATTGTCACGCTGGACCTTGTTATGTGTTCTGTAAGGTTGAACCAATAGCGAGCTACGTCCTGTAGGGTGCCCTCTCAGTCATTCATTCGTGGCTCACTTAGTACATCTTGATAGAAGCCAAATTGTCGCCCAAACTTACAAGAGAAGTATAGTTCAATCACAATTGTTCTTCCTTGTTGCAAGGTCAAAAACCCAGAGCAGAGGCAAATCAAATATGCTTTCTAGCTTGATGATAGATTTTGGGTGTCAATCAAGGTGATCGATGTATCCTTCATAAGAGCATTAGAATACATGGCAGACGGATCCTTCTATTTCAATACCTCTCGAGCTTCTTGTACGTCAGGAGTCCTATTCATCTTTTCACCAGGGAACCTCACCGTTTTAGGATGGCTGTACCGATGATAGGGATGATTAAAATAAGTTTGGAAGTAAGTCCCTAACCATCCATAAACGTAGTGAATGGGGACAATTACTTCCAACTTATTCATGCTCCGAGCCGTAGAAATTCTATGCAACCCCCGATAAATGCTAGCCAAAGTAGTAATTGCGAGGTTTAGATATTCCCTGTGAGCCTGTTTGCTTACAGCTACAAACACAGCTGGGCGAAGAAGGCACACTGCTTCAGTTGATAGCACAAAGGAGCACAACCAACAGGAAATAAGGGCAGCAAGGTAGGTCTCTTCGATTAGGGCCTCAGGAATGTTAAGCGTCACAAAAGGGTCCTTCTCTCTTTTCGTTCGCCCTGTGCGAGGAGGAATCATACCAAATAGACATGATGTGTTTGTGTGAGTTTTAACTCGCTTTCTGTTGTCACGACTGGGAGGAGGTGTGTAAATTTGCCGCCCTCGAAACCAGAAGCGTATCCATTCGGTAGCAGTAAGTTGAACGATGCCATGAACATCTTGGCATAGTCTGTGGAACGCAGAGAAGAGGAACTGGCAAGTCACTGGAATATCATTATCTCCACGTTCCGCAGAAAGGAGTTCTCTGGCGGATGGAATGACTTCTTCGTAGTACGCACCGCCAGTTGGAAGTCCACCTATAGTCCGCAAATCCCATAAGGAGATTGACATATCGTCGCTCTCTATGCAAAAGGTGTTGGTAGTGTGGCACCACAGTTCGCAGAATACTTTGGAAATGGTGAGACTCATGTCATAAGAGAACAAGGATGCATACAGTCCATCATGAAGTCTCCATTCCTTAAGTTTGTCTTTGTTGTGACCAAGAACGTCTTCAAGTCATTCCCAATAGCACGGTATGAAGAAGTTGTCAAAGAAACAAGGTGAAAAATTGGCCCAGGATAGTGTCTCGTCCATGATACGATGTCGGAGTAAGGGTGTTGCTCCTTGAGAAGGGATTGAATATGCAAATAATGGCGAGCTAAGCTTCAAGATTCTCAAAGTCGAGATGACTCCGTCTGATCTTTGTATGTCCCGGGTAGACTCCATACTCCAGCATAAATCTGCAAGGTAGTTATGGAGTAAAAAACGTCTGGACGGTAGGAGTGTTGGCATATCTACGCGGAGAGTCACGCCTTCTTCAATTGGATGGTCTTCTCTATCCAGGATGGTAAGAGTTGACTTCTTGGGATCGGATGATGAGTCCAGAAAATGCATCATGGTGAAGGAAGAAATTCAAGTCAACCCCAATTAGAGTAAGTGAGGGAGTCGCCTGCGAAGAATCGAATCTACAGGGAGAAACGATTCCTCGTTTTAGAAGTCGACCTCACTTCGCGATCTAATCGGGTGAGTCGCAGCTGGAAGGAAGAAATTTAAGTTGATTCAGCATCTTCCTGGAAAAAAAAAAGAGAATATAAATTTAAGTTCTCTAACAAAAAGAAAAAAAGGTGACAAAAAAAATCATTCAAAAAATAAGAGCAAACCAAATATAAATAAGTAGTTCTTGGTTTAATTATACAAAAAAAGGGATTAAAAAAACGAAAAAAGAAAAGAGGAAGTCAGAACGTCAAACTTCTCTCGGTAGAAGCGCGGTTAAAAACAAAAGTATTTGAAATTACGATGAGGTGTTAGTCTCATTGGGACCAACACTTTTACGTAACTTGATACTGATTAAAACAAAAACGGGTGACGACAAAGCCTTCTGGCTTCTTTTCGCTGGTTCGCTGGTTTCCTTCTCTTCCCCTCTCCTGCTTGTTCCACGCCATTGCCATGGCTCCCTCTTTCTCTCTCCTCAGTCATCCGAACCCTCATCTTCTCTCTCCTAATTTTCCCACTCTTCCACTGTGGGGTAGAAGAACAACCAAATCAGATTAAAATTTTTTAGAGTTTTTATCAATTCTTACAAAATTCAGAACATCCCTCAAGTAACCCATCAAAAATCAAACCCTAAATGCCCAATTGGATAGGAGCAACTATGGTGATTCTGTGCTCAACCTAGTTGAGAATATGACTCATTGGAAGGTTATCAAGGCAGACGGCATACGAGAAGAGTTTGGAAGCCAAGGAAAATCTTGAAAATTCTGGGTTTGTTGTGAAAAAAAAAGGAGAGAGAAATTGGGGTGGACACAAGCCTTTCCAGCTGATTAATTGGATCAGAAGCAGCATTAGGTGCAACAACACCCAACAGCGAAAGTAGCTTAATTTCAGTGGGAAATTCAGGTTCAGTGACACCCACTGTTTCACCCAATAAGTTTGAGGATAGGCTTATTTTGGGGGCATTGACTATTGATGAAATCAAGCAATTTTCGGCTTCTTCATTGCCCCGAAAATTGCCTGGATGGAGCCCCGATAATAAGCCCATCATTGGTTCTGTTGGGAGTTACTCAAATTATACTGGGCAGAGTACTAAATTTGGGTCAATCACAGAAGCAAGTTTGCAGAGAGTGCAAAAGTGATTTGGGACCCTACTCCATCTAAGACAAGGTTGGAGAAAGTACTTGAAGAGGAAGGCATTGTTGAACAAGGCATTGTTGAACAGGGCATCAGAACACGAAAGCGCAGGAAAGAAAGACAAGCGTGAATCGAAACAAATAAAAATATATGAAAAATAAAGTATCTACAAATAAAAAAAAAAACTACCTCAAGTTATAGGCATTGAATAAAAAAAATTGGTGAATTGGAGGAACCTGTAGATGGGTTTATACTTTATATAGTAGACAATTGAAGCTTTCTACTGTTACTCCAATTCAAATATTGGTAAATTTTATCTCTTTGAGTTGTTGACAAATTCCATCTAGAACTTTTGATAGAATTTTATCACCAATCATAAACTTAGAAATTATCATTAGAAAAAAAGAAAAAAAAAAGAAAACTTCAATCACCTTTTAGAGAAAAGAAAAAAAAAGGAAAAAAAAGGGTTTTTTTGGATCTGAATTTATTTTTCCAAGCCTTAATTCATTAAATTTCAAAAAGGGGGGGTAAGTGTTAAGTGGCAAAAAAAATAAATAAATTTGGTAATTAAAAAAAATTGACCTGTCAAATTCTTTATCATTTGCATCAATTAAGCATTCGAGACCCAGCCGCTTAAAAAAAAAAAGGAAGCATACTCCAAGTTCGTATACACGACCGACTCTCGAGGGGCATTTGTAGAAGGCAAAAATTCTGCAACCAATCGGACGGTACCACGTGTAAAAAAATCAGCCAATTACAGATTGCCATGTGTCACGTTGACTTTGGTGGACCCGCTTGGTCAAAATTAAGTTCAGCCAATTAAAAGCCGCCACGTGTCATCGACGATGCAGAAATTAGTAATTATTTTCTTTATTTAAAAATAAGAAAATAATTACTTGGCCTATGCCACAAACCCGGCTCTAACATTAGCTGGCAGAGCCTATAAATAGGGGTCCTCTCCCTTTATTTGGATCATTTAGCATTTGCAGAATTCGAAGTTCGGACGGCAAGGAACATCCAACTACCAAGCGAGAAGGATCAAGACTTGCAGAGCTTCAGAAACCACAATCAACCACTTGCAGATCAAAATCAAGAACAGCCTTCAGAGTTCTTCAGTTGGTTTGCATCAACCAAGATCAAGCATCAAGTCCTCAAAGTACTCAAGTCATCAGGAGATCGAATCAGAGGATTATTGTATTGTATTAAATTCAGATATTGTGTCTACACACTATATCAATACAAGATTGAATTTGTTTCTGAATTTCTTGTCTTTACTTATTTTTGTTTCAAAATTTGTGTTTACAGGGAGGACGAGACATTGGTGTAGAACCCGATTACTAGAGAGATCAGGAATGTGCCTGACTCACCGTTTGCTCTGGGTACTCTTGATCGGTTTATCATCTATGGATTTGGGTATGGTTCTTCTAGTGGTGATTATAAAAGTAGTTACCATTTCTTGGAATTGTAAGGATTATGAGCGTGATCCCGATGGTGCTGAAATGTTTGTTGATGTCTACTCCTTGAAAACTGGTGCCTGGAACAAGGCTGAGAATCCCCTTATAATCATCTTGCTTGTCACTTTACTTCTCGGGTTTTCTTAAATGGGAATCCATTGGTTAGCTGCTGGAGATATAGATTGCAAGCCTCCTATTGTGGCTTTTCATCTGGCTCAAGAGAATTTCTATGAAGGGCCATTCCATAGCTCGATTGGCGGCTTCAAATTTCTGTTGAGCTACTTCGCTGTGCTTAGGTTTTGTCATCTTCTTGTGCTTGGTGGGCGTCCATGCATATTTAATGTAAGAGAAACCGATGTCTGGGTGATGGAAAAGTATGGTGTCGAGGAGTCTTGGACTAAGTTCACAATTGATGTCCCTGAGATAGCTGTTATGTATGTTGGGGCAAGAAGAAGTAGTGCTTAAGGAAGGTGAGAAGCTGGTTGTGTCAGTTTTGAAGAAAGAATCTTAAAGGGTATTGACATCCTTGGTGTTCGAGCTGATTTTTGTTCTGAAGCAAGCTTTGTGGAGGGTCTCATCCTACCTCATGGCGCTAACCAAACAGGTAGAGAATGAAAGTTTTCATGGCTTGGGAGCACATTAACTGTAATGGTTTCCTGAAGTTACTTTCTGCGTTTGTAGACAGACAGAAAGCTTTTCATCTGAACATGTTTGGCAAAGATTTTGGTCTCATTGCTTTACAAGCTCTGAATTGATGAGTGGAACCCTACTTGTCTATGAAGCCTTCTTCTAGCCCAACTCTGAATTATATTTGTCATGTCATCTATCACAATTTCGTAATTCTCTTGTTTAGCTTTGTTGCTGACAAAGCATCCACACAAAGAGCAGCAAATAAGGTCCTCTTGTCTCACACAAGCATGCATTAACAATAAGGTCCTCTTGCCTCATATATATATAGAGCTGTTATTGGAGGAGGATGGTGTAAGGTCAACAAAAGGTTGAAATGACAGTGGTTTAAAGTGTACACAGGCATTGCCACTGCTGCCTGACGCTAACATACATGCTGAGAGATATTTGGGGAAAAGAATTGTTAATTATGAAACTCTGACGACTTTGCCTCACTCACACACTGACACACTCAAGTTTCAAGAAATATGATCATATGCATTAGGCAGTTAGGAACTTTGAAAATTTGAAAATCCATGGGCGAAGGAGGGGCACATGCAAAGGTAAAGAGAACAGCCTATTGGATATCAAATTTTCCGCAAGTATTTCATTTTTTTCAAAAAGTGATGATATATGTCCTACTTTATACAATAACAAAATCGATAGGTATCCTCATAGTCAGAAGCATTGATAATAAAATCACCCTTAATCTAACTGTAAAATTATATGAAAATTTCACTATCGTCTTTCAAATAATGGTATGACATTATTTAATTACAAACTTCAAATTGACAAATTGTTGATTCTACCAAGCAAATTTGGCCTATACATGTGGGAATTGTTGGAGGGGAAGGGGGGTTGTATTGGTCAAAGACTCAAATATAAGATCATCACAAAGACATGAGATTATCAGTGGGGAAATTGGAGCCTTTAATAATGGTGAAATTGAAAACGGCTATGATAAATACATGGCAACTAAAAATAAAATAAAAAAAAAGGAGTTGGAATTTGTATTTGGGAAACCTGCAATAAACACGTGTATGTATCATGTAGCAAACTATGGGCCACGCTGCCCACCTCACACTCCAACGGTTTTGTTGATCCAAGGTGCTCATCTTTGCTCATAACGGTGGCCCACTTTGGCTGTTCCAAACGGTGTGATTTTTTATTTAGATTTTTTGAAGTTTATTATTTAATTTCTTCTTGACTTTTCGAATATTTTTTGTTTTCATTTTAATATAGTAATTCCAAATAATGTCACGCATGATAGCATATTCGGTGTAAATGAGACACCAAAATTAATATAGCTGAATTTAAAATCTCTTAAAGAATTTTCTAAATAAACTAATGAGTGGACACAAAATTCAATGAAATCTAATTAATGAATTATAATTTTTTACTGATTACATTGGATCTCATGATTTTATTAAATTGCACCCTGTCAAATATAACATAACCTACTAAATTAATACATAAAATCACAATTGATGCATGAAGAGAATAGATATTTACACTATTAAGTATATTCTTTTCAACTTATAATAAGTGGTTATTGATTATCAATGTTGATTAGTGTTGATGGATATTAATGAGTGCTAATGAGTACTGATAGAGTTGCTTAGTATTGATATGACTAATGATTGTTGAATATTTATAAAAAAAATTAAAATTATAAAATATGACCAGTGCTAGGATTATGTCTCCAAAAACGGATCACTAGATTAATACTTGAACTGCTTGAAAATCAAGGTTTGGATTGCACCCCATGAGTAGCGGCATTGTTACATGCAATGATGCAAATGGACTTACTGTTTCTGTCATGATTAAGGGCTTGTTCTTTTCGTAAATAAATTGGAGTGGATAAAAAAATGAAGTGAGTTGGAGTAGGTTAAGGTAGATTGAAATAGGTTGAGGTGGGTTGAACTAGGTTGAATTGACTTGAAATTTTTTTTGTGATAAAATGAACTTGGTTAAAATAATGGAAGTTGGTTGAAGTAGGTTAAAGTGGGTTGAAGTGGGTTAATGTTGGTATTTTAGAATTTACCCACAAAAAGAACAGGGTCTGAGGGCCTATTCTTTTCGTGGATAAATACCAAAATACCAATCTCAACTCACTTCAACCTACTTTCACTATTTTAACCAAGTTCAATTTATCACATAAAAAATTCAACCCTTAGAATTTACCCATAAAAAGAATAGGGCCTAAGGGTCTGTTCTTTTTGTGGATAAATACCAAAATACCAACCTCAACCTACTTCAACCTACTTTTACTATTTTAACCAAGTCCAATTTATCACATAAAAAATTCAATCCTTAGAATTTACCCATAAAAAGAACAAGGCCTAAAGGCATGTTATTTTCGTGGATAAATACCAAAATACCAACCTCAACCGACTTTCACTATTTTAACCAAGTTCAATTTATCACATAAAAAATTTAACCCTTAGAATTTACCATAAAAAGAACAGGGCCTAAGGGCCTGTTCTTTTTGTGGATAAATACCAAAATACCAACCTCAACTCACTTTAACCAACTTCTACTATTTTAATCAAGTTCAATTTATCACATAAAAAATTCAACCCTTAAAATTTACCCATAAAAAGAACAAGGCCTAAGGCCTGTTATTTTCGTGAATAAATACCAAAATATCAATTTCAACCCACTTTAATCTACTTTTAATGTTTTAACCAAATTTAATTTATCATATAAAAAATTCAATTTACTTTAATTTACTTCAATTCTTTTTATGCTTTTATCCACCCAATTT
Source organism: Selenicereus undatus (assembly GCA_017589665.1). Classification (NCBI taxonomy): domain Eukaryota; kingdom Viridiplantae; phylum Streptophyta; class Magnoliopsida; order Caryophyllales; family Cactaceae; genus Selenicereus; species Selenicereus undatus. The sequence goes on from JACYFF010031952.1 coordinate 10,884,731, forward strand.
AATCATGAAAAAAACAGGCCCTAAGCTGTACGCATGCCATCTCCCCACTTTCATTTCTCGCGGAACCCACACAGACACTGGGAGAAAACGCCCCCAACCGCAAAAAAAGGGAAAAGAAAAAAAAACTCTGCATAGAGTTATATTAACTTGATGAAACTTGTTGGGTATATAAACTTCTAGTGGTATCAAATTTTATACATGACAGTTGAAATCTGTTCAACAACTTTGACTGCATAGGTTTGTTGAATTCTCCCTCTACTGTCGTATCATACATCTGAAGTCTGTGGTTCACATTAACGTGAAGAGATTGTGAATCTGTGATGGTGGCGTATTGATCCTGGAATGGAAATAATAGGATCATAAGACTAGGAACCTCTTTTCTTCTTTCTTTTGTGGCGGATATGTCTATGTGTATCTTACACGTTTGTACATAAACAAAATGAAAATGTATACACTAGTGAGATCTAGGATATGTTCTTTTAGATTTATCATAAATATTTATCATTAGTATTCAACAACTTTCATTAAAATTTAGTTTTATTGAGTACAATTTAATACTATCAAGTACTTATTGAAAATATTTAGTTATATTCTCTTCAACCATTTAGTTTATTTCGGCAAATTTTAATATAATTCAGTATATTTCAATAGTAAGTACCAATAAGTGTTTCTCATGATCAAGTTTCAATTCAAACATTTGAAATTGTTTTAGTAACGAATTGTTTGAGCAGCAAAAAATATCTATTGAATTGTCGTGGCGAAGATAAATATTGACCGAATGAAAGAAAATTGAGCTTAGAATTTGAATTTGAGTTTATTTTAATATTTTCTATCAGATAGTCAAGTTTCGCACCAAATCATTTGAGTTAGATTTTGCGCTTAAATTCCGGCTGATTATATATCATTAAAGAGTTGAATGAAGAAAACCAACTTCCTACCTTCTCAAAATGAAAATTATGCTCTCCATTGGAGGAAATATCATTTTATTTGTAAAATAAATTCTCATCCTTTATTATGTCAAATAATAGAACATTTAAAAAATATTTTCTAAAAAATTATTTTCACTCTAACCAAATACTTACCTTTATATTTTACTCAAACACAGAAAAGGAAAAAAGAAAAAGATCACAAGCTCTTCCTTTAATCAGGACAGAGAATTGCAAAGAGAGAACAAATGCTTGCTCCTTTAAGTTGAATTATTTTGCCATTTTCATGGGGAAAACACAGTGAATATGAAAATAGCAAATCTTACATTACATGCCTTATGGAGTAGTAATCAAAATTCCCCATTGAGAATGCAATACTACAAAAGGAACTATCTTTTGTTTCCTCCCTTCTTGGAACATTAATTGCAATCCAGAAAAGTTCTGTCATTCAAACATTAACAACCCCACAATTATGAAACAGAGATGGGAATACCATCATCACCATCAACTTCCTCCATTGAGTATGAATTTCACAGATTACAGACCAATAAAAATAAAAACAGACATATTTTGTCAGTGACTTAATTCCCTATGTCTGTTGTTACGACCCACCTAAATCTAAACCTGGACAAATTGGGTTAGTTTCTGACACAGGGGAAGATGAATGGGAATAGAAATCAAGCAGGGAGAAAATTGAATTGGAATTTATCTGGAAAATTCTCTGGATTTCAACTCTTCCAGGCATAAACCAGCAAAGAAAACCCAGTTGGACCTTTCAATTCATTCTCCTCAACACTTTCCCACTCCAAAACAGAACTGCTGCACCCAGAAGAAGCAGAGGAGATTGAAGAAGAAGATATCGAAGGACTCCTTGTCTTCACCATCAGTTTTTTCTTCATCTTCTTCCTCTCATAATTCAACCCACAAGAGTCCTGCGACCATGTCACAGCTTCTCCTTTCTCTCTCCTCCTCTCCTCCCCTGTTTCTCGCTCTTCCTGATCAGCAAACACACCAACCCCATCATCATCATCATTCCCCTGTTTCTCGAACCGAAATGTGAACAGAGCACACCCATCATCTTGGGTGCAATCTTCGACTTCGAATAACCAGTTATAAACATCCCAAGAGAGCTGAATTGACTGCCCATCTACCTCGACTCTCTCACTTCCCCTGAATTTCCACTTCAAATGCTTCACCTGAATCACCCTTTTCTCATCAAATCCGATCACTAATGTTAGACCATCCTCGCGACTTTCACTCAAATCGATCGAAATCAGCCTCGATTTCCCGCCAAAATCAATCCTCGTAGTGTAAAACTTGTGCTTCCCAATCACATGTTCTCTTCTTAGCACCAAAGATTGGACATTTTTCTCATTCTTACCTCTTTTTCCCTTAGTTTTCGAATAGGCCGCATTCTCCGAGTCCCCAACCAAAAGGGTCATCTGCTCTTCGTAAAGAACCGCAATGTAGAACCCGGATTGGGGCTCCGGACCCGACCCGAACCTGGCTTTGGATAGATCCCAGAAGACCCAGATGGATTTTGAGGAAGACAGGGGGAGTTCTTTGAAGCCCTGTTTGTTCCAGAAGAGGAAGGGCTTAAGAGAGAGATGAAAGATAGCTGAGGAGAGAGAAAGGTGAGGATGAGGGTGGAGGTGGAGGTGGAGGGAGCGGGTGAGGAGGGCACGTGACCACGTGAGAGAGAAGATGCCCAAATGGGTTTGGTATAGGGAGGTGGTCAAGTTGGCGGTGGATGCGGTGGTTGAGGGCGGCGTGCCGGGGTAATCCACGGCGGAGGTGGTGGCGGAGGAAGGGCGGAAGCAGGAGGGTGAAAAGTTCATTTTCTTCTTGGTGTTTGAGGTGTTGTGATTTGCTGTGTTTTTAATGCGTCTGGGTGTTTGTGTTTTGGAGAGAGAAAGCGAAAGGTGGAGATGGAGTTTAACAGGGCGTGAGGAACGAAGAAGAAGAAGAAGAAAAAGGAGGGGGTGGGGCTGGAGAGTTTGAAGTGTTGGCTTTGTTGGTATGGACTTTCTTTACGCGCAGTTGCGTATTGTAGACTGAAATTTTTGAATGAGGGTTGCAATCCTAGTTAGTTAATAAAATGTGCTATTTGGATTAGATTCTTTAATCATAAGATATAGAACAAGAAATTTTCTTTCTTTGGTAGTAATTTTTGGGATTATATTGTTGTGAATAAAAGTAAAATATAAGATTTCAATTTAATGTTGAAAATTCGTAAATTATTATGTACAACCGGTTCGACAATTCATTTGTCCACCCGGTCCCACATCCTAACGGTTATATGCGTTGCCTATTTGAACTATCACTAAAAATATATATATATTCATTGTTCTCAATTTTTGAACTTGCCGTTTGCTGTTTTCGTTCTCTCTAATTCTCGCACTCAGTGGTCGATATTGCAATTACTTTAGTATTTTGCCAATTCTTATCAAATGGTTGAATTTGATCTTAACGTTGCTATTGATGTTGAATCTTCATCAAACGCGATTTCGTCGTCAGGTTTGATATCGTTTTTGGATCTCCATTTTTGTGCTCGTATTTTGAAGTTGTATGCGTGGATTTTTGATTAGTTAGTTTCGAGTTGTTTGAACTGCTATGCATTCATTATTGTGGTGTCATGATCTGACATTATAGTGCAATTGTTATTAAGTGTGCTATTTTGCAATTTACTGTTCTGCATTTTGGCAGAATGTTTGATTGGTGGTTTTAGTTGTGTTTTGTGTTAATTTCGGTTAAGAACAAGTTTACAATGGTTTTTTTGTTTAATTATTGAATATTAGGTGAATTTTGGCTGCTAACATATGAGAAACGATTGCTTATCATTATGAGTTTTTGGCTCACTAAAGATAGTCGTTGACTCACTGGTGGTATATATTACGCTCACTAAACATAATATATTACGTTGCACTACATAGCAGTCTTTTGCTCACTAAAAGAAACGTTTAGTTCACCTGGATTGAAGTGTGGGCTCACCGAGTTTGCATTATAGCTCACCACATATGTTATGGTTGTTTTTCTATGTGATATTTTTACTGTTGATATGTATATATGAGAAACAACAACTCAGCAATATGTGTTCTGTGTTCACTACATATACTCATCGGCTCACTAATAAAAATACATTCAGCTTACTGAGGTTTAGATTGTATGCATGAATCCATGTATGCATTAATCATTTGTCAGGTTCTGTGCTCACAAAATGTAATTCCTATATTCAATCTTGTCCCTATCATGGAACAAAATCTGTTGCATTCGAGCACGCTACATAGCATTCTGTGCTCACTAAGACGAGTTTTTGGCTCACTGGAATGAAATCTGTGTTCACCAATGTTACATTACAGCTCACCACAAAAAACTTTTTATAGCTCACCAATCTTGTGCCTAACAGGAAAAACAATAGCTCACTATAAAAAATCTGTTGCCTTGCACTACATTTTATAGTTCACCAAATATCTATTATGGCTCACTAAATAAATGTCATAGCTCACTAAAAAGAATAGTATGGATACCAGCAAATAATATTGTGAAGTTCTTGAGTTATGTTACACCTCAATCATTTTTTACTATGACATAAGGGTATTTGTATTATATTTCGTGAGTATTATAAAAATGTAGTAAATTAATTGAATATAGTCTAACTCACTAAATATATGTCATAGCTCACTAAAAAAATATAGACAACTAGAATATAGTTTAGTGAGTTTCAAATGAATAATAATATTTTTTTTAGTACAATAGCACATTTTAATAAGTTGTATAATACTTTTACTCAGTGAAACTTAGGGTACATAAGATGCATTGGTTTGATCTATTAACTCACTAAAAGTATGTATTGACTCACTAAAAGTACGTATTAGCTCACCAAAACTGTGTCTCAACTCACTAAAATATTTTAGTGAGCTACACATTATTTTTAGTGAGCGAAACAAGATACACAATAGCATATTTTAGTGAGCTATAGGGTATATTCAGTGAGTCGAAATCTGACAGTTTTCTTTGTAGGTCCGGTTGTACAATTGCATTTGTACAACTGGGTGAACGATATAATAACTGCTGAAAATTGAGGTGTTGAGTTTGATATATACTAAAACCTAGTCCTTGGAAATTTATCCTCTTGTGATCGGCAGATATCGGTAGGGGATTAAGGGTGTGAAAAAAAAACTGAAACTAAAAAACAAACAGAAAAATTGATTGACCGAATAAATTTTTTAAAAAGATCGGTTCAGTTAAATTTTTCGGTTCGATTACAGTTTGGCCGGTTCAAAACCGCACCAAAATTAGTTTTTTTAAAAAATTAAACATCAAAAAAGAAAAAACTAGGTAAGAAACTACACTTTTTTCAATTGTTTATGAATGGTACGTGAAGTTTTATTTTTTAAAAAAGATTTAAACATTAAAAAAAGGTTAAACAGCAAACTTTTTATATTATTGGTGAACGCTGAACTGGTAGTCCAACAGAAAAACTGGTTAATTGATCCAAAAAACCGATTAACCAGTTTTTTTTAGTTCGCTTAGCGTTTGTGTTTCGGACAAATTGAAATTTCGGTTAACCAAAATTTTCTGTTCGGTTACTGTTCGAAAAAGTTTTCTTGAACCAAAAAAAAGGTTAATTGATTTTTGGTTAACTGAAACTCCGATTAATTTGTTTTGCACACCCCTGAATATAAGCCTTCTTTTACTGTTTTGGTGCTATATAATTTCAATGTTCGTCGTACCCTTCTTTAACACTATTTGGGTAAAGTTTGACACACAAAAGGGAAAGGTAAATCATGCAATTTCTACAAACAACTCATGTTATCCGCTAAATTATAAAACTTGACAATAAACCAAACTACAAAGATGTTGTGCTTGTTTTCAGCTTGGGATGTGAAATAATCAGTCAGCTGAAAATGCCAAGTTCACTTTCTACTCTCAAGTTCTTTTCTCAAACTCCTAATATAATCATTTTTCCTGAGCTCAATCGCCTCCTTAACAATTTCAATCAGAGTAGATAATTCTTGTAATGTCTGGCGTGGTGACTCTTCAATCTTCATGATCAGCTATAGAGTACTATAGTCGATTTCCTACCACTAGCTTGATCATCTTCTTCCTTAAACTTGTAGATTTATCTTTATTATGTTTTTCATTGACTTGAACGTCCAACTCACTAGGGATCAAAAATGTTCGCCATGTCCCTAAAGTTATCCTAGGGCTTGTTTTCAAACCGTTGTTTTTTCGGCATGTGATTCTTTGTATTTACCCAATGATTGAAAAAAAAGTAGTGTAGGTTAGAAACATTTTTTGGATAATGGGTGTGTTTGGTAGGGGGAAAAATCATTTTCTTGAAAAATAATTTTCCCATTTTACGTCATTTGGTAAAACAAGGAGGGAAAAATCATTTTCAGGGGAAAATCATTTTATCCCATTTGAAGAAAATTATTTTCCCTTGAAAAAGTAGGGAAAACGATTTTCCAAACCTAATTTTCGTTGTCCAATTTTGTCTCACGTTCTATTTTCTTTTAATTGTGCCTAGAATCACTCTATTTTCATTCTCATTTTGTCTCTTATTCTTCCCCTCTTCTTCATGTTCATCATGTTCATCGATGATTTCCGTCGTTAATCTCTATAATTATTTCTTGAGTTCTCTGATCTTGTTACAGTTGCCCTTTTGAAGAGCTTCGCAATCTGAGACATCCATCGTCTCCCCGTTCGTCATTTTCTTTAATCTGGATTTAATATCACTCAAAGTCAACTGGGTAATCCTTGAAAATAGTGAAAAAATTGAAATTCATTTGACTCTCTCTTTTGTTGGGTTTGTTATTGGGTATATTTCTTACTGATGTTTTGGGTTTGATTTGAAGATGAGAGAGAAACAGAATTCGTTGGTTGGGTCGGGTCTGAGTAGTGAGCAGAGAAAGAGGTTGATAGTAAAAAGAAATGAAGTGAGACGAGAGTTCATTCTATCAAATAGCAAAAAATGAAGTGGAAAGAAAATAATTTTCCATTCTACCAAACAACTGAAAATGTAAGTGAAAGATCATTTTTCTTGGGAAAATATTTTTCATGGAAAATCATTTTCTGAGAAAATGACTTTCCCCTCTACCAAACACATCCAATAGGTAAATCATTGTTAGATTAACCTAAGAAGATTATAAATGAATTTTGGCACTGAATTAAATGTCATCCACACAAGAAAGACCATTAAAACCTTACATTAAAACTTGAAAATAAGATTCGGAGTAGTCAGCTAATTCTGTACTTCCCTGTTCTAGTGTTGGTTAGGATGGTAATTTAACTGATGCTTCGTCGATCATCATTAACTTAAAATTGAAGTACAGCGACAAGTTCAATTGAAAACACATGGACTGATATAAATTGCTTTTTTCTACTACAATAAACTATGTACATATGCATAACAAACCAATAAAAAACAACTTAAATAAGACATTGTTTTTTATGTTAGACACAAACTTCGAGGTAGAATACTTTGAATCCAATAAGTCTTTAGTATCAACTCTTACAGACTTTCCTAATTATATTACAACTATGGCCCTGTCTTTTCGTGGGTAAATGGGAAAAAGTAAAAGGTTGAAATTGATATTTTTTTTAAGGTGGGTTGAAATAAGTTGAAGTGGGTTGAAGTTAGTATATTTTTTTTGTGGTGAGTTGAAATGGGTTAAAATAATGAACATGTAATTATGTGTGATAATTTATGAAGTTATTGTAATTTTTGGTGCATTTTTTCGCTGAATGGTAATTTCACAATTTTGTAACTATTTTTCTGAAAATTGGAGGCCGGTACAACTTATCAATTATTTTTAACTATTTGGGGTACAAAATTTACTGATGACAACTCTTTATATACGTGCCTTTTTTTTCATGGATAAATTTGAAAATACTAACTTTAACTTACTTCAACCTACTTCAACCTACTTCCACTATCAACTAAAGTTCAATTTATGACATTAAAAAAATTCAACCTACTTCAACTAACCTCAACTTACTTCAACCCACCTCACCCTTTTACCTGCCCCAATTTACCGACAACAATAACAAGTAGCACTAACTGTTAGGGTCTGTTTGGAAGGAGAGTAAGTTAGAGGAGTAAGAACAAACAAGAGTAAGGAGGAGTAGGAGTAAGGGAAGGTAAATAAGAATAAGTTGCTCACTCTTGTTTGAAAGTTTAAGGAGAGTAAGGATTAACCCTTGTTTGAAAGAATAGGAGAGTAAATAAAAGTAAAAGAAAAAATTGACATACATATCCTCACTAAATAGATTAAAATATAGTATATTCAGAATTGTAGGGGTAAATATGTAAACTACTCATTCCTATCCCTCCTTACTCCCCTTTAAACTCTGTTTTGGAGTGTAAGAAAATGGAGGGTTGAGACGAGTAAGGGAGAGTAAGAGTTACTCTCCCTAACTCCTCCTTACCCTCATTTTCTTACTCCTAAACACTCCTAAACATGGCTAAACGAGAGTATTCACCCTCCCTTACTCCCCTCTACTTTTCCTTACTCCCCATCTAAACAGACCCTTAACGGTACAAATTCTATCTTCACATATGCCTTTCTACTTTTTCTTATTTGTTTCCCCTTAAATGGGTGGTTTATTTGTCCATGTCAAGAACTCAAGATGGATTTAAAACCTCGACGGGTGAAAAAATAAATATAGATAAAAGAAAGGGAAACGTCCTACGTAGCTGGGAGAAGAACAAGTCAACGAGAAGGGCGTTGGAACGCATGCTATCACTAGAAATTTAGGTTAACTGAAGGAAAACAGGAATTTGCATCTGAAGCTTCAAATTGTGATGTCCTGATCTTATTAGTTTAGGTTAACTACCATTTAAGCCTTCATAAGATGTTTTCTTTAGTGAAAATGACTCTTGAATTGAATAATTAATAAATTACAGAAAAGGTCAAATATAGCAGCTATCAAGAATTACAATTAAAGCTAGAATTATAATTACTCTTTCTTTTTCCTATATATGAGTGAGACAGCCTATGATAAGTTACATATATGTTTCATAAAGACTCTTTAATGGATGAAGGTATTTGGGAAAGATATGAAAGTATAGAGAGAAGAAAAACTCTTTTAGTCTCTACGAGATTCAATCTACCTAACAAATCACGAATATGTCAAAAGTGTCACTAAATATTCTTTTATGGCTATCCTAAAATGGAACAATTTTTTATTTTTTGGTTATTGATATAATACAAGAAGATTTCCTCATATTTGATAAATATGAGGAAATCAATATAAAGGAAACGAGTCTAGCTATTTGTGTATTCATATGTATGAGATAATTAAATTCTACCCAACATAATAGGCAGCATGGTAGTTGGTGGATGCATCTTAATTGTGAAGGCATAAACATTGCGGGGAGACATTTTGGCATTTTGCCAACAATATTGATCGAATACGAATGAGCAACTTCTTCATCAGCCAGCCTCCACACATTGTAGCTGTATTCATATAGGTCATGCGTATGCACATCAGATTATTATATTTTCATAAAAAGCACTACGTGCACCAGTGTGATTCTATATAATTAGTCTCTAAATACAGTTTTTGATTGTCTACGAAGATAAAATCAATCCTATATTGGGTAAAGTGAGGTGGGTAAAAAGAGAAGGGGATTGAAATAGACTAAGGTATGTTGAAGTGGATGAATTAAAGTAGGTTGAATTGTGTTGAATTTTTTTTATGTGATAAATTGTACTTGGTTTAAATACTGAAAGTGTGTTGAAGTAGGTTGAAGTGGGTTGAAGTAAGTTGAAGTGGATTGAAGTAAGTTGAAGTGGATTGAGGTTGGTATTTTTGAATTGACCAGCGAAAAGAATAGGCCATAATAACAATCTTTTCAAAATTTTCAAATGTTGCAACGACCTTAATTTGCGGAGGTTAGGGTTGTCTTAACCGTTAAAAAAACAATCTACTGAATTTGAGCCATTGATGCAAACAATCGATTTTGTTTTTATGAAAAAACCCTCTCGATACTCTCCACACATGCATAGCTCTTCCACTCCCCATCCCTTTTTATCTCCTCTCACACATGACAATCCCAGTAATTATAAGATACATACCTATGTGCCATGCTCATGTACATACCTATATAAGAGGTATCATGTAATTGGACTAAACCTCTATTTCATTTCCCCCAATCCAACAAGCATTTCCGTAATTCTTCCAACCCAACTGACTAGAAAAAGATATATTATAAGGAACAAAAGGTACATTGCATAAAAGAAAAGATACACTACAGATAAAAAAGGATACATCGCAAAAAACAAAAGGTACATTGTATGAAGAAAAAGGTACACTGTAGAACAGAAAAGATACACTATTGTAGAAAAAAGATATACTGCAACATAATTACATGACTTCAGGGTGTGTACCATGCTAGATACGTACGTTTGTATCTAAATTTTTTTCCAACAGTCCCGTATTCTCTATATCCCTTTTACTCTCCCCTATCATGCCTAGCAGTCTAGAACTCCCCATTCTCTATCTGCCTCCAGTTAACTGCTTCATGATAGAGGAAGTTAGAGGGAGGGAGAGAGAGAGAGAGAGAGGGAGGGAGGGAGGGAGGTAGATAGACAGATGCAGAGTATGCAGTTTAATCGACTTCCTCCATACGCCGTACCCACGAAATTGATCCTTTCCTTCACTTACCCAAATTACAACATTTCTTTGCAAAATGATAAGTTACCTATGCTAGCAAAACAACTCTAAGACCATAAAGATCGGTCATGGGTGGACCCCAACAAAAGGTCATGGAAGATCTGTTAAGCAAAAAGGAAAAGAGAGGCATTGAGTAGTTAATTTCTATTTTATGATGGGCGATTCTATTGGAAAGGATTGACATTTCATTACTCGGTGTCAAGTTATCCTTTTCAATTGTGCTTTATGTGCATTATTCGGAGACCAGACCAGAGACCAGATACCAGTGGAAGTTTGGAAGTTTATGGGGGAAGTGGGACTAGAGTGACTCACGGAGCTTTTCAATGTTATTTTCAGGACCGTCAAGATGCCCAGAGAATGGAGGGCCAGCACAGTCATCCCACTGTATAAAAACAAAGGGGATATCCAAGATTGTAATAACTTTAGGGGCATCAAGCTGCTCAGCCACACTATGAAGCTGTGGGAGAGGGTGATTGAGAGAATGCTGCGAGAAGAAGTAGAGATTTCAGAAAACCAATTCGGTTTCATGCCAGGCAGGGCAACCATTGAGGCAATATACCTCCTCAGAGGGCTCATGGGCTTGTTCAGGGATAGAAAGGTGGATCTCCATATGATGTTTATTGACCTGGAGAAAGCATATGATAGAGTGCCAAGGGAGGTATTGTGGAGGTGTTTGGAAAAGAAAAAGGTGTCGCCCGCGTACATTCGTGTTATCAAGGATATGTACAAGGGAGGGCGGACGAGGGTTAGGACCCCGGGAGGGGTCTCCAATGACTTTGCTGTTAGTTTGGGCCTGCATCAGGGCTCAGCTTTAAACCCGTTTCTTTTCACATTAGTTTTGGACGAACTCACTAAAGGAATCCAGGACGAGGTGCCTTGGTGCATGCTATTTGCAGATGACATCGTCCTTATTGATGTGACCAGGCAGGGGGTGTATGACAGGTTGGAGAGTTGGATGCATTCACTTGAGGCTAAGGGCTTTCGATTGAGTAGATCGAAAACGGATTACCTTCACTGTTGTTTCAGCGGAAGGATAGAAGAGGGGGGAGAAATCGTACTGGACGGGAGGGCAATACCGAAGGTTGCCAAATTCAAGTATCTGGGCTCGATCATCCATCAGAATGGGGATATTGACGAGGATATTAACCAGCGGATTAGAGTGGGCTGACAAAAATGGAAGGCAGCGTCAGGGGTGCTGTGTGACAAAAGAGTGCTCATGGGTTTGAAAGGCAAAGTCTATCGGATGATAGTTAGACCGGTTGTTCTCTATGGATCGGAGTGTTGGCCTCTAAAAAAGGCGCAGATACAAAGGTTGATGGTAGCCGAGATGAGGATGGTCAGGTGGATGTGTGGTTTTACGAGATTGGATAGGATCACAAATTGGGTAATTAGGGGCTTAGCTGGAGTGGCCCCCATAGAGGAGAAGATGAGAGAATCGAGGCTCAGATGGTTCGGCCACGTGAAGAGGAGAAGTGTGGCCGCCCTGGTGCGAAGGTGCGAAAGTATCAACCCTCCCGGTGGTAAGAGAGGGAGGGGTAGGCCGAAGAAGAGCCTAGAGGAGGTGGTTAGAGAGGATCTCAGAGTGGTCGGTCTCACGGAGGACATGGCTCAGGATAGGAGTTTGTGGTGGGACAGGATTAAGGTCCTTGATTGTAGGGGACTGACTCCGTAGGTGGCAGTAGCTTAGGCGGTGTGGGGTGGGGTGGGGTGGGTAAGGTTTTTTTTTTTTTTTTGCTTGTCTGCAGGTTGTGCTTTCTCGGGATGCCACGACACCAAGCGCCCCTGGTTTGTTGAGGTATGTCTCCGCTCCCTATCTTTTCGCTTATCCGGATCCTTTTCCCCCTCCCCCTTTCTCTTACGGCGGTCAATGCTTTTTGCAATCGTTTTCTCTTCAATCCTTTTTCTCAAAGCTGTTTTGTGGGTCTTATGGAATCAACCTCTCTATGGGTAGGAACACCGGTAGAGGTAAGGTTGCCTACAGCTGGATCTTCCCATACCCCGCGAAGGCGGGACCCACATTGGGAGTTTGTTGTTGTTGTTGGTGTCAAGTTATCCTTTTCTTTTAGTTGGGGGAGGGGGTGGGCTTTAAAATAGGTTTGAAGTCCGTATGTAAGACAGTTTAGTTATAGTTTGATTGTGGGTTTCAATTTTTAATTGTGCTTTATGTGTTTTTCTGCTTTGTTGATTGTAGTTCTATGATTATGTTTGGTGGGTATTTTTACAGGGGCATAACAAGGTATTGTTGTTCTTCCTATGGTGTGTTTTAAGTATTTCCTACCTCCTACTATCTTCCACTTTCAAAGCTACATGTTTTATGTTGTCGTCGTAACATTCCAATCTTAGGGAATTTCCTTTTCAAGTCATAACAGTCGCGAAGATCACCTCAATCTACTTTCTCCAGTACTCAAATTTGTCCACCTATATCCCTAACTTCATTATCATAAATTTTTGAGGCAAATGAGAACTTTGCATTAATGTGTTTTGTTATGTATTCAGTCACAAGGATTTCTTTTCGCCCCATTTATATCTATTCTCTAAGCAAACAAAGAGTAATCTATTTCAATTTTTTACCCACAGAATCCACTATACAACCCTCTACCCCAAGGGGAACAGGGTGAAAAGAAATAACAAAAGAGGAAAAAAAAAAAAAAAAACTCTTAACTGTGCATTGGTTCAGTAAACTCTAATTCACCACGAATTTGAGAATTACATGATTTTAGAGTTTGATTCCCTAATTTAAAATATAGGAAAAGAAATCTGTGCTATCTTTGGTTCGTTTATTTTAGAGCTACTGTATTAGCATCTCTTCCTTAATACTTATGTTTGATATATAGCAGGAGTAGGGAAGCAGACCAATGAGTGCTATTCCTTGCTACTTGCTTTCTTCTTGCTCCAGGCTACATGGTTCAAGAACCCAAGATATTCCTCTCTACCTTCAACATTTCTAGCCAACATTTCAGACTTGAATCTCTTCTTTTCATAATTTGAGAAGGTAGTAGTTTGTTCAAATGCATCGACAGAAGCAGTAAGGCTAGCATATACAGTCACATACAGGCCACAAATATTTGTAATATTGACCATTGAAACTCTAACTGGTGATAATAATATAACAGAGCTCAGAAGCCCACAGGAGGGTACCAAGTCATCAGTAGAGAGGAAGGTGGGTGTTAAATGACTTTGAAGAAAAAAGACCAGAATTTCATGCATTTCATTTCAAGGATGATACTAAGGTGCTCTATGGAAGGTATATCCAGGCACCTCTTAGCAGTAGGAAAGTAATCCTTCAATTCAATGAGTATGATGACCATAACTTTAGACAATTACGATAAAATTCATAAAATAAAACCAATTTAAGGCTCAATTTCCTTAGTTAATGTTCTAATTTTGATGAAGTGTTGACTTTGTCAATCTTTCTCTATTTTGGTGTGCCTGTGATAGTGGTTCGTCTATATGTAAGATGACTGTTTCCATTTGTTTGGCAACTTCTTGTGTTTCTATTCTTTTTTGCTAGGGATTCATTTCTTTGCTTCCTTCAATGTATAATTTGCAAGCTGCCAATTGAGAAACAAGATCTACATTGGTGTATTTATGTGCCTTCAATGTTTTTCCTCACATTTTTCACTTTTATTGTTATGAGATAATCGGTGACTACAAAATGTTTTACCACGAAATTATTCCATACCAAATTTCAAAATTGTTTGTAAACATACGCCCTAAAATCAAAGGAAAATAAAATAAAATTAAACTCTATCAAGTATTTCTAAAATTTCAATGAAAAAAAATTACTGGAACATGATATACTTAATTTCATATTCTTTTATGTTCCTCATTTCTGCTTCTTCACCTTTTCTGTCTTTTCATTTTTTTATTTGCTATCTTTTAATTTATTTGGGTTGGGTTTTGGTTTTATATGGAGGGTTGCATTCTCTGTTTTTTTGCATTTGTATTTTTAACTGATATGGTATTACTTTGTAAATTGGTTGGGTATCCTTTTTTAGTGGATATGAAAAATTGTTTACTGCCATGGTTATCAATCTCCTAAATCAGCTGTGACTCTCTTTTTTGGTTGAATTTGTGCCTACTTTTGCTTTTGTTATTTTCAACTTTTGTGAATAATGTAAAAGATGGTCTACAGCCAAATGCAGATATGATTTAGCCAATGCAAGATCCCCTGCCTCCCTCTTCATATTCATTTCCTTTTTGTGTATTGTTCCTTCTTGTTAGCTTCCTTAAGCTTACAATATATTTTGATGAAAGACAAAAAGAGATTAATCAATTGACATATTCGTTATGTTATATTTGAATTATCTTAATAATTATTATTGTTTAAATGTGCTATATTTTTGAAGTGGATGTTGGAATATTAATATTACTTAATTGATTTTATATAAGGTGTCACAATATCTTTGAGATTGTTTAATATTCAAATTTGAATATGTAATCTTTATGATATTATATTGTGTGATTTAAATTTGAATATGAGATTATGATTCTCTAAATATGGCCATATCTTTTGAAATTCAATTCTAGTTATTGCTTGGCCTAAAAATAGCACTAACAGATTTCAAGCATCAATTAGCCGTTGCAAGAAATTAGCAAGGTAGCCGTTAAAGATTTGGAGCCGTTATTGCTGAAAATTAGCTGCAGTTCATGGCCTTGAATCTGGACTCCAAGGGCTTAAAGATCAGCTAAAGATTTTTCTTCCCTATTAGAAAGTAACCGCTACATCAACTCTTTTTGTTATAAAAAGGGGAGGCTTTGCAGCTGAGGAGAACACAAGAAAGAGAGCACAAGCAATTGTCGTACTCAATACTCACTTGCGTATGTTGTGCTTTAACTTACTTTGTATTTATTCAAGTTGTATTGTTCAAGTTGTAAGTAAGGTGAGGTTATAGAGTTGAAGGTTCAACTCTACCAACGACTTGTTGAAGGGTCAACTTGTAACTTGGAATTTAGAGTAAATGTAGTCTAGAGTTGTGTAATCCCTCCTAATAAAATTGGTTAATCCTAGAGTTAAGGAATTCTAGGTGGGGACTAAGCTTGGTTGAAGCTAACCTCGTTAAAAATTACTCATATCTTGTCCACATTTATCTCTCCGCTCTTTATTTCAATTAATTTGCGATATTGATCATCATCCTATTCACACCCCCCTTTAAGGTAATTTAACTAGCCAAAATCGGGCCAATACTTCTCTCTCTTCATTTTTTTTGTCCTCCTTTTGTCTAATTTTGCGCAAACAATCTCATTTCTACAATGGTTAATTTACAAGTGTTTTGCAGATCATAGAAATAAAATAGTTATACTGAGAATGTGTGCCCAATATCTGTTCGATGAAATGCTTACATAGAAACCTTATTTTTCTAATTCTAATTCACTCCTTGATATAATGCAATGGCTGAAGGTGTACTTGTGCAACTAAATCTAAACTTTTGGGCATAGGTATTCCTATTTTTGTCCGTATAAAAAGATATTTCTATTTTTGATATTCTGTGCATTCCGATTTTCCTTCTTCCCATACAGTTTGGTTGATAATTATTGAACCCCCCAACACCCCTCACCCCTCCCCAAAGGATGGCCTTTTAAGATGTTACTTCCAAGTATTCTGGGTCTTTATTTTGGTCCCCAGTTGAGTGACTTGCTCACTTTTATTACATAAATATATGAGTTCTTTTTTATTCTTTTAATGCTTTGAACTGTAAAGCTGGTTTGCCAAACCAAAATATGGCAACTAATTTGGTCATAAAACTTAAAAACAAGAGCAACTTCCACATCCACATTTGTAAATGACGTACAAGTTGTCTTTGATCAGATTAGGCATTGAAACCAAAGGAGAAGTGTTTCACGTTTCTTTAACGTTAAGGAGATGAGTTGTCCTCTCAAGTCTTAATTGCTCTGCTCAATAATCAAGCGTAGTTGTTGTATTTCTT
Source organism: Selenicereus undatus (assembly GCA_017589665.1). NCBI lineage: Eukaryota > Viridiplantae > Streptophyta > Magnoliopsida > Caryophyllales > Cactaceae > Selenicereus > Selenicereus undatus. The sequence continues at coordinate 10,901,265 of JACYFF010031952.1, forward strand.
GCATCAGTTCTTTTCCGTAAATATATATCCTTTGTAAGTCTAATGTTCATAGTTGTCTTTGATTCACAAGTTTCTCACCTAGATTGATAAATGTTGTGGTAAATTGTTATCATTGATTTCTAATTTCCTCGAGTGTCAACTATGGCATTAAGCGTAAGAATGCTTATGGTTTGCATGCATTCTCCTTTCTAGAATAATGGACATATTTGGATGGATTTAACCACAACCAAGATTTTCATTAAATTTTTTTTTTTTCAGGTCCTCATGTATTGGTTTTGTCCTTAGTTATAATAATGACAGATTAATGATCCAAATTTTAATGTCTATTTGTTCGCGGAGGTTGGGAAATTATATGAGTTTTGATTATAATATACGTTTATGACATAGTTTTACTGATAAGATATGTCGTGCATCGTACGATTGATACTTAATTGTTACAAGTAATATCAAAGTTCATTATTTTCTAAAAAAATTGGTTACATAAAATAATTTGGGAGTGCATTGATATAGGTGATGCCAAAAATTGTATGTTACAGTTTTCATTTTTTACTTTCCGAATGACGATTTTTACAAGTATACATAATAAAATTCTTTATATTTAGATCTTTACCTCGCTATAGGCCGCCATTGCTTGTAAATAATTAATAGTTATCATCAGTTTTTAATCTACCTACTAAGTGAAAAGCAGTCAACATACTAAAGTAAGTAGTCCAAGTCAAAGTCAATATCCAAATGCTTAAACCTGGGTGGGCTAACTGTGAGAAAATTCAGAAGACGTAGCACAGAACTTGACTCATTCAGACTGACTAATCTCTATCACTTGATTGATTGCTGCTCCCCTTTGCTGAAAATTCTAACTACATTCACAAGATAAGTATGAGTTTTCTTGATATTCACCTATGAAATTCAATCAGCTGATATTTTACATGCATAATAGTTATATTAAGGGTATGTTTTTTTCATGAGTAAATTAAAATCGATAAAAGAGTAAAGTAGGTTGTGGTTGGTTGAGGTAAGTTGAAATTGGTATTTTTTTTTAGGTGAGTTAAAGTAGATTGAAGTTGGTTAAAGTCGGTTGAAGTAGATTGAAGTGGGTTGCAGTTGGTATATTTTTTTATTTTTCTTTTTGGTGGGTTGAAGTGGGTTAAAATAATGAAAATGTAATTATGTGTGATAATTTATGAAGTTATTGTAATTTTTAGTGCATTTTTTCGCTGAATAGTAATTTCACAATTTTGTAACTATTTTTCTGGAAGTTGGAGACCGGCACAAGTTGTCAATTATTTTTAACGATTTGAGTTACAAAATTTATTGATGACAACTTTTTATATATGGACCTTTTTTCCATTGGTAAATTTGAAAATACCAACCTCAATCCACTTCTACCTATTTCAACCTACTTCAATAAATTTAAATCCACTTCAACCTACTTCAACTCACTTCCACTATCAACTAAAGTTCAATTTATGACAATAAAAAAATTCAACATTCTTTAACCCCCCTCACCCTTTTACCCACCCCAATTTGCTTATAAATTTTCCACCATTTTCAAATCATACTACTTTGCAAAATAGTTAAATCTCACATGACATTTTACAACCTATTAAAATTATGAAGGGGTGGTTTGAGGTTGGTTGAAGTGGATTGAGATAGGTTGAAGTGGGTTGAGGTTGGTATTTTTTTTTCAGGTGGGTTGAAGTTGGTTGAAGTGGGTTGAAGTTAATAAATCCAAAATGACCTATGAAAAGAACAGGGCCTAAGCTAAGCGATCAAAAACTTGAATCTAGTGAGTGGGGAAAACAAAGAATGAGCATGGAATGAATCAATTCAAAGCAAAGTGATCAAAACACTAATTTTTGGGCTAAACTAGACTAACTTTATAACATAAGTAATATTAAGCCAATGTCTTATAAAAGTAAGAGTTGTTAAGTGCTGATGAGTGCTAACCAGTGTTGATCATTACTGATGAGTATTGATCACTACTGATGAATGCTGGTAAGTGCTAATCATGACTACTGATGAGTGCTGGTACGTACTTATCATGGCTAAAATTGTGAGTAGGTAATATAGCTAAGTGTCAATGGATATCGATGAGTATTGATCAGTACTACATGTTGATAACAAGTACATATAATTTGTTGAAAAGAGTATGCCCTAGCCAACATAATTAATTTAGAATAACTTGAACACAATTCGATACGGGTTATACCGCAAACTCTCATACTCTATACATCTACATTTTTTTGGTTCTTTTTTTTGGAGGAGGGGGAGGGGGGGGGGGTGTTGGGATGGTTGTTTGAGATGTTGAAATATGGGCATTCAACCATAGTAGCTTATAACCTACATAAGTATATATGAGGCCTGTTTAAGATGAAAGCTTGTTCAGTTGTCGATAGACAAACTTATAAATGGGGACAACACCAAACAAATAGGGACGACAGGGCTTTGGGTTGTCGTTTCTGAAGCGTTCGTTTATAAAACAAAAGACTTCACAACGCAAACAAATTAACAGAATGCATTTCCCCCACCATGTGCTTAGATTCTATGGTCTCAATTTTTTTTTTTTAAATAGAGAAAAAAAATAGGTTAATATTCATTTTATTTTCTTAGAATTTCTACTCTCTCTCTAATCCTCTCCTCCAAACCAACCATAAATCCAACAATTTTCTAGCCAATGAAACTATAGACACCATCCAAATTGTATGGTTTCTCTTTCACAACCAAATCATTACATACTCTTAGGAGTATGTACTCTCATTGTCACATGTATATATTTTTCAACGTGTATTTCTCAAATGGGCAGTTACTAACATTTATTTTACTTATGTGATTTCCGAGAGTGCACGTTCCTGGACATATGATATAGACTTTGTTCTTTACATGTGCTTTGTCAATGACTTGGCTACGCACTATCCTTTTCTTGCCAATTTGGGGGGGGGGGGGAAGGCAAGTAGCATAGTGCACACTTGGATTGTCTAGTGTAATATTAAACAATATAGTTAGTGCTTTATATTGTTTAAAATGTAACATATTAGTCAAATGTTATAAGATATTCAGTAGTGAATTTAAAAAAAAAAACCGATGAAAACAATGTACTCACATATAAGGCTAGGACTTTATATTTTTCTATAATTTTCATAACTACGTATATTCTTATGTGTTGTTGCATAACTTCATAAAAGGAATATAAGATGAAAATAATAATTAAAAATTGTTAATTATGAGAGCAATATTATTATATACTCACATATAAGCTATAAATGATGTTAAAATGCACAAATAATTTCATATTCATATTTAGTTACATACAAGTTGTGGCTTTTCATATCAACATATCAATATGAAGCAGAAGGTACCTATGCAATTATGATGACTGATAAAACATGAATGCGAACCGCTCTGTGGACCCAATACAAAGGCCGGCAGTAAGCCAGATGTCAGTCAGGCCCAATATAAATATGGGCCTACTATTGGGTTTGGTACGAGGGTAGTATAAGGTGGGTTAGTTATCGAGTTGGAGCATTGCCCGTTTTGAGGCCCAACCTTTCTTTCAGTAATGGGGTTGGCAAAGGTGTGTAGACAATTTGTTTCTCCTGCAGAGGGTTATACGTCTTGGACGTTGATGACCTACGTGGAAAATTTTAGCCATTTATTCAGTGATTGAAAAACTGACTATGACAAAGAACAATCGCAATATGTATATAATACTTCTAGAAGCACATATTCTGAACAGCTACATCAGTAAATATATATTAAAAAATTAATATATGACAAATACATGCGTAAAAAATATATATACGTGGACAATGAGAACATATGCTTTTAGGAGCACATAAGAAATTGTCCTTTTTAATACCTTAATTTTTAATTTTTATTGTCAAGTTATAGACACTACATTCAAGGCATTACCCCATAAATGTACATTGGTCAACCACTAGAGATTTCATAGGGGTTGGTTGGGGTGAATTCACTTAACAATCGTGTCGGTATTGTATTTATTTTCGAGAAACTTTAGATTTACCTAGCACAGTACATGACATACTTTCATGATGAATGGCCAACCCTTTATTGGTATTGGGCCAAACTGTGTTGTTTCATGTTAGAATTATGTTTCTCTGAATAATTTTATATCATATTTATCTCGTATTATCATGCCAGCTCAAGTTTTCTCAGCACTGCCAGCCACTCTTGTTATTGATTCAATTATATTTCATTGTTCTTAAATCATATGTTTCATTGTTCTTAAATCATCCTGAAGATTCAATTATATTTGAACAGAACCCTGAGGAGCTAATTGTATTATGTTTGTGATTATGATGAGTTAAGCATATCAAACAAATTTTAGACTTCAGATTTAAAGTTTGAGAAATGCATACATTCTATAGCCACCCCCTCCCCTTTGTTTTTTAGGTCTTGTTTGGCAAATAACTATTAGTTGTTAGCTGTTATTAGTTATTTGTATTAGTTATTAGTTGTTCTCTGTTTGAGTTAACTGTTTGTATTAGCTGTTTGCTAAAAAACTACTTGGTAAAATTAGTTGTTTCTAATAAAGTTATGAGACAAAAAGCTAATTCTTAAAAAAAACTCAGGAATTAGCTTTTTTCAAATTAGCTTTTTGGACCCAAAAAACTCTTCTAAGAACTTCTTTCACCAAACTCCCATATTAGCTTTTTTACTTGATCAAACAGCTAATTTTGATAAAAAAAACTCTTCAAAAAATTATTTACCAAACACCTCCTTAATTTAAAAAAAGACCATTCGTAGTAGTTGTGCAAAGACTACTGAGGCATTAGTCTGGTGCACGTGGTAATATCCAGCACAACGCGGCTTTGAAAACAAATCCACTGTAATGAAAAATCGATTCTTCCTTTTTGCTGACTTCTTTCTCTTTTAGCCTCTTATTTTAGGTCTCATCTCATTCTCATCATCTCTACATCTGGTAAAAAGTTGTCCGATCTGAAAAAAATCAGATACAAACATAAATTTTTCATTCGAATTTAACTTTGCCCGAATTGTCTAACCTAGAGAAAATCAGGTATTAAATATCAATTTTTTGTCCGAATGTTAACATTATTTGATTTATCCAATCCAAATTCAACCCGAACTTGAATTTTTGTCAGCTCTAATCATCTCCTTGAACTCAATAAATAAGACTTTTTTTTCTTTTTTCATTAATAAACTGGATAGGTGAGGTAATAATCTTTGCTCCAAGGGAGACCAATGGGATGAAGTTGTTATATATAGTTTAGCTACTGTTGTATTTTACATTAATAAGTGCATGTGATGTTAATTCAATGGTTAAAATTGAAGTATATAATATTTTAGCTTATATTATTCCTCTATTTGTTTTATAACGCAGTTATGTTGGTTATACTATTTTTAGTATCTCATTTTTCATTCCAAAAGAGTAAAAAACAAGTTTGTCAATTGTCACATATATGAGTCCCTCCAAATCTCCAATATACTTAACTTGCAAAATTTGTTCCAAAAAAAAAAAATCGCAAGATAAATGGTTTGAGGTTTTCTTCTTCATTTAGCACACTTGATTATATATATGAATGAAGGAATAAATATCGACTTATTAATTTCTCTCATTACTAACTATTTCAGTTCGAAATACCAAATATCCATTCGATTTACACTCAAAACATTCAAAACATAAGACAAACATTGTAGCTTTTGATTGAGATGATTCTTAGACATGGTATCAGGGTCGATACTTGATCTTGATTTGCCACCGTTCCCGTTTGATTGAAATTATGTGCACGTGTTGAGCCTTATTAGTAATCCACACGTGAGGGGGCGTGTTGGAGTATGAATATGGATATTGTCCCATGTTGATAAAAATGAAGGGTTTAGGCATGTATATAAGCTTGTGAGTTACTCTATCCATTGTCAATTGGTTTTGGATTGGAACCTAATTTGAGCGTATATGCATGACTCTGTTTATAGCCCAATTAATATGAAAATTTAACATTGTTGGAGTATGAAAGTGGATTTTGTCCTACATTGATAAAAGTGAAGGGTTTGAGTATGTCTATCAGCTTGTGAGTTATTCCACCTATTGCCAATTGATTTTGGGTTGAAATCTTATTTGAACTTATATGCATGGCTTTGTTTATAGCCCAATTAATATGAAAATCTAAAATGATATCAGAGCCTTTTTGAGCGAGATGTTTCAAGTTCGAATCTCAGCAGTCCCTATATTGATTTATTGCGTAAGGTATAGGGAGCCTTAAAAAGCTAATGGTTGAAGGTCCAGGAATAGGTTTATCCTCTAACACGCCCTCTTACGCGAATGTCCTTCAGGCTTGAAGTGTGGCGACTGCAAAGACTCCCCATACCTTACACAATAAGTTAATATGGGGGCTGTTGAGATTCGAACTTGAGACCTTTTAGTTAAAAATGCTCTGATACCGTGTTCAAGAACCATCTCAACTTTTGGTTGAGGTAGTTTTTAAACATGGTATCAGAGCTTTTCTGACTGAAATGTCTCAAATTCGAATCTGAACAGCCTCCATATTAACTTATTATATAAAGTAAGGGGAACCTTTGCAGCAGCCACGCTTCAAGCCTGAAGGGTATTCGCTTGAGGGAACTTGTTAAAGTATAAATCTATTCTTAAACTTTTAATTATAAATTTAAACTTTTGGTTGAGAAGATTCTTAAACAATTGTGTTTATTTTGAGATTATCACATCCCATTTTATTATTTCTCCATGCACACACAATTATTATCATTTAAAAATTGGAGGTTTCCTTGAGATTGAAAAAAAGACGCAAAAGCAGCGTCGTGACATTGCAAGAGAGGGAAAAACCGTTGAAACCAACTGGATGCCAAAACTTAAAAGTAAAACAAGAGACCGTTTAGAGGGCCCACTTCACGCGCTTGGGCTTGGAGGCCCACTTTTCCCTGTAACCCGCGAAAATTTCTTGACCGTTGTCTCTTTCTGATCAAAATAATCAAGGGAGTTAGGTGTAAACCACGATGGATAACAGAATTAAAATCATTGGCCAAATTTCAGTCATCTCATCTGCAGTTTACAAAGGATTTTTCCAAGTTTTTTCTGTTCCAAAACCTTTGAATTCGATTCCAACCCCTTCCACAATGAGCATGTGTGATTGGTGAAAGGGAAATTCTTTCAGGATTGGTTTTGACATCTAATCTAATAAAAGATTATGAATGGACCATTTAGAATTTTCATGGAAAATAGTTTCATACATCTTATGGTACTGCAAATATTAGTTAGAGGATTATATATTACGCTAAATATATAAGTTTCGTATAATTAAATTAAGGGCTTGTTCTTTTCGTTGGGAAATATGGGTTGATAAATAACTGGAGTTGGTTGAGATTGGTTGAAATGGGTTGAAGTGGGTATTTTTTTATTCAAATGGGTTGAAATTAGTTGAAATGGGTTGAAGTTAGCTGAAGTTTGTATTTTTTTTATTGAAGTTCGTAAAGTAGATTGAAGTTGGTTGATGTTTGTTGAAGTTGGTTGATGTTGGTAAATTTGGATTTACCAACGAAAAGAACAAAGCTAAGTTATCTCAATCAAAAGTTTAAATTAATGGTTGAAGGTACAAGATTAGCTTTGTAATATACATTAACAATCTTTCATGTGAATCCTCTTTCGACTTTAAACATAGATGTTGCAAATATTCCTCCTTACCTTAGAGCAAAATTCAATTGTGGGAATTGAAATTTGAACTTGGACATTTATCTCAAAAGGGCCTTGACAGCATATCCCAGAATCGTCTCAAGTGAAAAATTACGACTCCCGAAAACCTCAGTAACGTAATTTGATGACTACGGAAGTTGTTCAAAGCTGCATGGTTTAATGCCTTTAAGGTGAATTATTGTGTTTCGTTCTTCTGGTCATAGTCATATTCCAGAGTTGCCATCATGTGGGAGACATATGCTTGCACTTTTGGGGGGGGGGGGGGCGGCAGGTGGGTGGAATGTTAAGGTCATAGACCCATAGCCTCAGCCTCTCATTTTCAAACTTGTAACGGTGCTTAAGAGAGATTAACCCTACAATTTCACTGTCTTCCCAATAGTATCATATTTTGTGTGTCATGAGGAATAGTGTTGGGATCTTTATTGATTATTATTGTTCAAGGCCACACCTTTAGATATATTTTAAGCCCCGCGCTCGATCTTTCCACTATTTATCTCTTATAAGGAGAAAAATTATGTCAAATGAATGTTTTAAAGTAGTTACATGATAAACAATTATAATTAAGTTTAGTGTATTGTTTAATCAATTAGCTAGTTCTGTTGATAAATTATATACTTTAACATCCAATTCTACTATGTACAGTAAGAGTTGCCCCTGCTATGAATAAAAAGACATTAGATACTTAAACCTCTGACTACCAGGTTGCAGTACTGTTTCCTAGAATTCCCATATATACCGAATGAGGATGAGCATACAATTGCAATGCACTTATGTTTTATTGGCAGTTTAATCCATTGTTAATTCTGTTTTTTTGTGGCAAACTAGCTCTTGTATATACAAGGTTTTGATAATAAAATGTGTGCTAGCTTCCCTTAAGCTTAAGATGTGTTTATTAATATGTTTTGATGAAAGACAAAAATGGATTGGTCAATTGATATATTCATCATGTTATATTTAAATTATCTTAAAATTTATATTATTTAAATATATTATATTTTAAGTGAATATTGGCATGTGTAAATGTGTAATTGCCCAACCCTGAAATGATTTAATTATGTTTATTTATTTAATTACTTTATGTTCATAATTTTTCTTCTCTCATTTCATTTATTCACCACAGTGGAAAAATTTTATTTGGGCCCTCACTTGGCAATTCGGATTTTAATTGTTTATTTAATTGATTAACGAAAACTTTGGAAGAATTGATAGTAGCCCTAACAAGTTTAACCTAAGTAATTTATTTTGTTTTCCGTAACATTACAAAGCTTTAATTTTTAGTTTCGTAAAAACGTTATCGTTACGAAACGTTTTATTTCCGAACCCAATTTATTTCACCTGTTTTGAAGCCCAACAAGTTTGCCTATTAATCTAACTAATTACCATGGTTAATTTAACCATGGTTAGTCTAAAAAGGTGGCTTTTCTAATTAAAAACTCAGCCAAGCCATTAGATAAGTCAAACAAATACAACTTATCTTACAAACTCCATTTTCTCTCTCCCCTCTCTCTCTCTAAACGTCCAGCGGCTTCCAGACACTATTTGTGGTGGTTTCCGGCCAGTTTTCGGGCAACCCCGGTGGTTTCCGACCCCCCCCAACATCCTAGTACCAGTAGCCACCATCCTCCATCATTAAAACCACTAAACATCACCTCTATCTCTACTTATCTTCAAGCAAAGTGAGTAATTTTGAACTTGATCCTGTTGGATTTGATTTTTATCTAGTTTTGATTCTTGTTTTGATGTTTTTGAGTGTTGATCATGATTTTTTGATAACAAATAAGAGTTATTTTGATGTTGATCATGGTGGTGTTGAGGTTGGATCATGCTAGGTTATGGTTAATCTTTGAGCATGCAAGCTTAATGTTAAAGTGTTGGATTTTGATTGTTTTATCTTTATTTTGGTCATCATCTTCTAATCTATTGGTGTTTATGATGGTGTTTTTGGTGATTTCAAATAAGTTGGAGTGAGTCCAAATTGGTCATAAACTAGGGTTTTGGTAAATAATGCATTGTTTGGATTAATCTAGTTTTAAGCTTGGTTTATGTGTGTATTTGATTGAAAAATGATCTCTATTGGATATGATTATGAAGTGAATTTGAGTGTGGTAATTTTGTATGCTGTTGGGATGGACCAAAGCTTGTTTACATGCCTTGAAGGAATGGTTTAAGTTGAGGATTTGTATAAAAAGAGTGGAAAAAGCCAAAACTGTGAGGGTTGAAAATTTTACAAAAACAGGACAGAGTTCACGACTAAACTGGTAGTGATTGGCCCATTATAAAATTATGATTTTTAGTGGGTAGATAGTTCAGTGTGCTAACTTTCAAATGCCTTTTGAATCGCCTTAATATGAGATATGTGAAAAAAGTTATGGTCCTTTTACCAAAACTACACAGAATAGACCAAAACCGATATGCTTACGTTCTAGCCTCATTTTCGGAATTCTATTGTGGGAATCAAGCTTGGTGTTCAAAATGAAAGATTTTTGGGATTTTCTAAGCTTTCTATATTAGGGTTTTGAGTCTCAATCAGAGCTCAGATGATTACGTTATGAGTAATTCTTTTTAAGCCTCCATTATGCTTTTACTTTTTTTTTTTTACTAAATTATTAGCTATGAAATAAATATTTTTTTTTTCCAACTCTATGTTCCTACAACGATAATTTTGTACAGAATTAGGGCCTAATATATCATTCCTTCCACTTTTGACTATTAAAATTTTTGTTTTAATACGGAAAATGCCGACCGAAAAAGAGATCGGCGGACATGGCGACGGAAAGACGGAAAAAGTAAAACGAGACGGCGGGTGTTCCGACGGACTCTTATTCCGTCGGAATCTTCGAAGGATTCCGACCTCTCTGTTGGAACAGTGGTCAATGTTGACCGGATCTCTAACAAAAAAAAAATTTCCGACAAATTTTTGAATTTTTCGACTGAAAAATCCATCGAAATTCCGACGAAAATTGGATTCCGTTGGAATTTCCGACGGAATATTCCGTCCAAAAATTAAAAAATTCAAAATTTAAAATTTTTTTTTGCCTCGAGTTGATGGAGGAAAAATTCAAATTTTTTTGAATATTTCGACGGAAAACTCCGTCAGAATTCCGACGGCATATTCCGTCGGACATTCTTTTATAAAACTCTTCATTCGCTTCATTTTTCCGTTGCTCATTTCGTAAAATAGAGAGAGATAGAGAGAGACGGAGCATCGCCACTTGCCATCGCCCACCGTCGCTTGCTGCTGTCACCTCTTCTCGTTGCCATTCGTCGTCAACTTTTTGATAAAGTTTTCTCATGTGTAATTTGTATAAATTTATTGTTAATTAAGTATATACATTGAATTTAATAATTTGTATAATTGATTTGCATGTAACTATGCAAATTTAATAATTTATATAGTTAGTTTGTTACGTTGATATTAGTTTGTTAGAATGATAATTTACTCTCAATTTTGTACTTTGTTGTTAAAGAATATAATTTTAAATTAATGAAGTATAATTTAATGATAATATCAATTTAACGTCAATGATGAGAATTTATTGTGTTAGATACATTTAAAAATGTTTTTATAGTTTGGTATTATATTTTTTAAATAAATTTTAAAAATTTCGACGGAATCCGACTGTTCTGACGGAATTCGACAGGTTTCGGCGGAATCCAGGGGAAAAAAAATTTCAAATTTTTTTCGCAAATTTTTTTCGCATTCGACGGATGAGTCCATCGGCCCCCCAATTCCGTTGGAATTCCGTCAGAGAAGCGGTCTGACGGACTTGCTATTTCCGTCGGAACGCCTTTCCTACCCTCCTTATTCTGACAGACGCAGTCGGCCAAAATTTCCGTCGGGAAACTTATTTTTTGACGGAAAATGTTTCTTTTTCCATCGGAAAAAGTTGATTTTTCAGTAGTAGCGCATAATATTATTCAGTGAGCTTACATTTAAAACTTCCAAGTACGTTCATTACCTGTATCTTTAGAAATCAACATGTATTTATCAAAATTATAATGTTTTGGTAAGTACATCAATGAATCAGCTTAATCAGTTATTTATCACATAATTAGTGACCCCATCAGCTATCAGTTACAGTGCATAGCCCTTCAGTTACCCGCGCGATTTCAAGCCAAGTCCCTATTGGCTTGGCAGGTGTACACCTATCTTCATATCGTAACAGTTACCAGAGGTACACTATCAGATAATAATGGACAACACAGCTTCATATTTATCTTATTCCCTGTATTTAATTAAAAATGAATTGCAATACGGGTCCAACCAACTTCTTTACCATGAATGTTTAACAATACAGAAATGCATGTACTGAGCTTCAGCTCACTGTTCGAAATATTTTCATATTTTGTTTTAGGGAAATATTCAGTGAATTGCCCTCAGGCGGGCAGGACGGTTGAAGATGATAAGTGAGCCGGGAAGTATATATGAAATAGTGGTGCATTATCGTTGAGATGTTATAATACCGTATTGTAAAATATATTTTGGTGTTGAGACTGTATATTTTAGTGTAATCCTTGACATGTTTTTATGGTTTTGATGTTAGAACAATTTTCATAGTTATCGAAATGGTTTAATAGGCTGTGATGGTGTGAATGTCTTTGATGGTAAACATTGATTATTATGGTTCAATTTATCATGTACAAGTAAAACCTTGTCCTTGATTGGACGACGATAACGCCTAATCATTTGGGTTATCATTTCTAATTGGAGAAAACTAGTGAACGAAATGTAAACATTGATGTACATTTGTAAACAGTGATTGATGTACATTTGGGGCGTTACTGCATGCTAGTGCATATTGCTTAATTGAGTTCATATAAGTTGCTACCATATCTTGAGATGATTTAGAATTCAAATTTGTATATGTGATCTTTATGATATTATATTTTGTAATTCAAATTTGATTATGAGATTATAATTCTATATTTATCAAATGTCAAGATTTGGTCAAAATAAGATATTATCTTTTGATATAATATTTTGAAAGAATGCACTGCAAAATAAACAAGCTTCTAGATGATTCTCTTAGTCAAGATCTTTTGCAAAAAAATAAGGAAATTAGTTGTTGGAGATAAAAAAAAAAAAAAGAAAGTTGAGCAAAGCTGTGAAACTCAAGGGCTTAAAAGATTGGGTTTAGGGCCTTGAAATGAGATGGAAGATTGACTGACTTCCATTGTTTGGTGCAACGGTAATTTACCAAGTTTTACTCCAAGCTCTCCAACACCTCTTGGCTCTCCAACACCTCTTGGCTAAAAAAATGAGAGGAATTGGCAGCTGGAAAGTACAAAAGAGAGCACAAGCAAATAACAAGAACTAAGAGCCATACTTGCAAATATCATTTTCTTGTTCACTTAATTTATTGAGTTGTATTGCTCTAGACTCTAGTTGTAATTGGGTGGGATAATAGAGTTGAAGGGTCAACTCTATCAAGGACTTGTTGAAGGGTCAACTTGTGGTTTGAAACTTAGAGTATGCGTACTCTAGAGTTGTGCAATCCCTCCTCATTGGATTAATCATAGAGTTAGAGAACTTCAGGCAGGAACTAAGCCTGGTTGATGCTAACCTTGTTAAAAAATATTTGTGTTTTGTTTACCTTTAGCTTTCCACTCTTTATTTTGATGAATTTGAGACTTTTATCATTACCCTATTCACCCACCTCTATGGTGATTTAACTAGGCAAAATCGGACCAACAATGTGTATTTAACTCAGACTCCCGAATCCCGAATCCCGAATCCCTAACACTAATAGAAGTGAAGGACTTTAACTGTTTTTTTTAATCTTGCAAGAGATGACCAATGGGAAAGACCAAAGGTATGCAATGAACGTAGCATAAGAGGCCACAAGATAATAGTCTTTAGTTGATCAACAATTCAAAATACACATGCACGATGTGATGCCTGCATGTTCTACTTACCATATGAAATCTCAATATTGGATGCTCAGATTGGGTGTTTTTATGGATCGGATAACACAAGATACCCCAAGCACGTGAGTGAACAGTTGCATGTATGTTCAAGAAGCATGGTCTACCCTCACTATGGTAATCTTGGACTTTATTTTTATAAAAAAATAATAATAAAAAAAAAACGTTTTCTAGGGAGATCAATCCAATGGGCAGAAACATTGAAAGAGAAAAATATCCAAAAAGCTATTAATATTATTTGCATTACAATTGATTGATCTTTGCATTGATGTCCGTCCATACATAGGAGGGAAGGAGATAAGGAAACGGAAACTAGAACAATCATACTAATAATTGAATTTTTAGTCTCAAAATCACGGACGGACAAACTCATAAGTGACAGCGATATTAAATGTCCATTGTTACGAACGTTGACACCCTTTTTTTGGTGGGGGACATCATATAATTCATACTAGTAAATTATAATTGAATTTTTAGTCTCAAAATCACGGAAGGAGAAATTCATTAGGGACATTAAAATCCCATCGTTACAAATGTTAAAACCTTTTTTTGGGGGGGGGGGGG
>JACYFF010031952.1:10915834-10934733 GCA_017589665.1 Selenicereus undatus
AAAAAAAAAATGCCATATATGTTGGGATGTCCTTCAATCAAAAGAAAAAAAAAAAAAAACAGAAAGGGGGAAAAGTAAAAGAAAAAATTAAGCTAACTATTGTATATCTTGGATCATGATCAATTGACCATAATTACTTTTACTTCCCAAATTCTTTTACCAGCTGTAATCCCATTCATCAGCTACGAATAGATGGTTGAGAGTTGTGAATTCTTCCCCCTGAACCTCCAAAAGAACACTCTTTCTTTAATAAGCAATTAGCTGGCCTGGTGGAAATCCAGGTACAGTAATTAAGATATTCTCAGAAAATTTTGATTAGTAATAGTACAATTATTATGGCCACGAAATAAATGTACTATTTGACGCAAAAATAACGTAATTAAATGGCGAAGCATCAAATAACTATCATTCTACTTTCAGTGGTTGAGGTGAGTTTCCCGACCATCAATATATATAGATGATTAATTCAAAAACTTCATTTTAGGCAATAATCAATTTTTTAAAAGATTACACACACACACACGCACACACACGCACACACACACACACACACATATATATATATATATATATATATATATATATATATATACACACACACACAGCAACAACAAAAACAACACCACATCCCAGTGTGGGTCCCACTTTCGTGGGGTCTGGGGAGATCCAACTGTAGGCAACCTTACCTCTACCGACATTCCTGTCCATAGAGAGGTTGATTCCAAGAGATTCACAAAAAAAGGATTTTGTGAAAAAGTTTTATAGGAGAAAGCGTTTGTGAAACATTTAATGATGAAAAATATGTGTCACAAAGCCCGATGTGATTAGGATAAATCAAAGGCCAAAGAAGCTGCAGCTGAAAAAACATAAGAACAATATACTAGAGGGCGGAAACATACCTCAAGAATCCACTGTAAGCCAGCGTTGTCTCTTCCCAGAATAAAGTACATCCTGCATATGAGCACTACAAACCCCTACTAGCACTAAGCCACTGCAGCCATTGACATTTACGGAGTCAACTCTCTGCATTCTAAAATCTTAATCATATCCTGCCACAACCTCCTATCTTGAGCTAGATCATCCGTCAAACCCACAACTTTCAAGTCCTTTTTAATCACTTCGTCCAAATTCTTTTTTGGTCTACCCCTCCCTCTCTTACCACCAGAAAGGTCGATCATCTCACACCTCCTCACTAGCGGCCACACTTCTCCTTTTCACGTGGCCAAACCATCTGAGTTTTGATTTCCTCATCTTCTCTTCTATGGGAGCCACTTTAGCTAAATCTCTTATTACTCCATTCCTAATTCTGTCTATTTTCGTAAAACCACACATCCACCTAACCATCCTCATCTCAGCTACCACCAACCTTTGAACTTGTGTCTTTTTTAACGGCCAACATTCCGATCCATAAAGAACAGTCGGTCCAACTACCATCCGATAGACTTTGCCTTTCAGTCCTAGGGGCACTCTTATCACACAGCACCCCTGAGGCAAACTTCTATTTTTGCTAGCCCACTTTTATCCGTTGGTTAATGTCCCCGTTAATATCCCCATTTTGATGGATGATCGAGCCAAGATAATTAAACTTAGCGACCTTTGGTATCGACCTCCCATCCAGGGTGACTTCTCCCTCCGCATCTATCCTTTCATTGAAATAACAATGGAGGTATTCCGTTTTCGATCTACTTAATCTAAAACCTCTAGCTTCCAGCGTATGCCGCCATCTCTCCAACTTGTTATTCACTCTCTGACTGGTCTCATCAATAAGAACAATGTCATCTGCAAATAGCATACATCATGGAACCTCATCTTGAATCCCTATAGTGAGTTCATCCATAACTAATGTGAAAAGAAACGGGCTTAAGGCGGAACCCTGATGCAGACCCATACTAACGGCGAAGTCATTGGAGACCCCTCTCGACGTCCTAACACTCATCCGCCCTCCCTCGTACATATCCTTAATCACACGAATATGCAATAGCGACACCCCTTTCTTTTCTAAACAGCTCCATAACACTTCACACGGAACTCTATCATACGCTTTTTTCATGTCAATAAACACCATATGGAGATCCACCTTTCTATCTCTGTACAAACCCATGAGTCCTCTGAAGAGTTAAATCGCCTCTATGGTCGATCTGCCTGACATAAAACCAAATTGATTCTCTAAAATCTCAACATCCTTTTGCAACCACCTCTCAATCACCCTCTCCCATAACTTCATAGTGTGGCTGAGCAACTTAATACCCCTAAAATTATTACGGTCTTGAATATCCCCTTTGTTTTTGTACAGAGGAATGACTATACTAGACATCCACTCTTTGGGCATCTTAGCGATCCTCAAAATGACATTGAAAAGCTCCGTAAGCCACTCTACTGCTACTTCACCCAAACACTTTCAAACTTCCACCGATATTTGATCTGGATCCTCTTCCTTCCCATGAGCCATCTTCTTCAAGGCCTCCTTAATCTCATCCTTTGTTATATGGCCACACACTCGCGGATCAATACGCCTATCACTACACACTCTGCCCCTACTACATGAATCTCTCATCCCTTCCCCATTAAGGAGATTGGAAAAGAACATTTGCCATTTGTCCTTAATTTCAGCATCCTCAGATAACACCTTATCATTTTCGTCCTTGATGCACCTCACAACACCTACATCCCTAGTTTTTCTTTCCCTAGCCCTTGTCAGTTTAAAGACTTCCTTCTTTCCTTCCTTGGTCCCCAATCTACAATACAACCTATCAAAAGTCAAGTGCTTTGCTACCGCCACAGCTTTCTTGGCTACCTTTTTAGCGGCCTTATATATAGTACTCCTAGTCTCCCTCTCTTCATCTGTACCCCTGTTCATGACATCCGCATAAGCCTCTTTTTTCTCCTTGACTTTCTCTTTTACCTCCTCGTTTCACCACCAGGCACCCTCCATTTTGTTGCCACCTCTCCTAGAAACGCCTAGGATTTCCTTAGACGACCTTCGAATACACTCTGCCATTGCCTCCTACACTGCATCTGCATCTTCTACCCTCCTCCAAGCTCCTTCTTCAGTAATCCTCTCTACTATTAACCCGACGTTCTTCTTCGTGAGGATCCACCACTTAACTCTAGGGTCCCCGACTCTCCTCGTCTTCCTCTTTGAACACTTGAACTCCACATCCAAAACCAACAACCTATGTTGAGTTTCTAGATACTCACTAGGGATCACCTTACAATCCTTACAAGACCTCCAGCTATCCGCCCTCATCGGGAAGTAATCTATTTGGGTCTTAAAGGAACCACTCTTAAAGGTCACTAAGTGATCCTCCTTCTTCATGAAATAGGAGTTGACCACCAACAAATCATAGGCCACCGCAAAGTCCAGAACAGAAACCCCTCCTGTGTTTCTCTCTCTGAAACCAAAACCCCCGTGAACCGCATCATACCCTTCTGATTCCCCACCAATATGGCCGTTAAAGTCGCCTCCTATGAAGAGTTTCTCGCTCCGAGGTACATCTTGGATGACCGTATTCAAATCCTCCCAAAAAAGCTTTTTAATATCATCCAGCAGACCTATTTGAGGTGCATAAACACTAACCACATTCACGAAAACTGAACCTACCAAAATCTTAATAGCCATAATTCGGTCGCTCTTACGTCGCATTTCGACCACTTAGTCCACCAACTCCTTCTCAACTAGGATGCCAACTCCATTTTTCGCCTTAGTAGACCCCAAATACCAAAACTTGTACTCATCAATCTCCCTAACTTTAGCTCCCACTCACTTCGCCTCTTAGACACACGCTATACTAATCTTACGCCTATACACACACACACACATGTATTAAAACAAAACAAACCTCTTAATTTTTTGACAGGTGTCATTCTGACAAAAAAATTTAAGATAATTAATAGTGTTTATTTTTTTCACAAGAAAAAGGAGTTAGTCCATTATGAATGAAATATTTTCTTTGTAAGAAAAAGATTTATAAAGTTAATTACAATTCTATAGATTTTCTTTCAAAATATAAAAAGACAATGTTCAATAATGATAAAACTATGTTATCTCACTTTTGATTAAAAAAAATATTACATATTACTTCCAATTTTACTAAAACTAGTGCATTCTCACAAAAAAATATTATATATTTTACTATATATATATATATATACACACACACACACACACACACACACACACACACACACACACACACACACATATATATTAAAACAAAACAAACCTCTTAATTTTATGACAAGTGTCATTCTCACAAAAAATTTTAAGATAATTAATAGTGTTTACTTTTTTTTATAAGAAAAAGGAGTTAGTCCATTATGAATGAAATATTTTCTTTGTAAGAAAAAGATTAATAAAGTTAATTACAATTCTATAGATTTTCTTTCAAAATATAAAAAGACAATGTTCAATAATGATAAAACTATATTATCTCACTTTTGATTTTAAAAAAATATTATATATTACTTCCAATTTTCCTAAAAATAGTGCATTATATTATAATAGAATAAATGCACTAGTTATGAATAATCTATTGTACGTATTTATTTCCAATTTTTACCACCCTTTGGCTCGATATGGAATATTATAAATAGTCAAATGCACATATTTTGATATTGTATATCTTATTTACCATAAAAATATAATTATTATTATTATCAAGAAATAATAAAAATATATGTGGTTTTCATCGTTATTATTTTTTTGATCTCTTTGAACATATATATAAATATAAATATAGAATATTAGAGATCTTGGATACAATAAAAACTCTTGGCGGATCCTATATATAAAAAAAATACCACTTGAATTTACTACCAAAAAGTACTAGTTTGCTTTCAATTTTCAAAGTATAAGAGTCTAAGCTAGTATTAACAATTAATTGTGCTAGGATTATGTTACTTTTAACACATGCTGCTATTGTAGTATGTCAAACTTTACTATATTTTTTCAATTTTCAGCATAGTAGAGTCCAAGTGAGCATTAATAATTTTTTGATGTGAGAGCATATTCTCTTTAACACATTTTTATTGTAATATTCTTACTATCAAATTACAAGTAATTACTACAGTTAAAAAATCTCAGTCTTTAACACTTGTTTACATTTAAAAGAATAAGTTAGTTAAATATCCTGCTTATGGGATATTTTAGAATATTAATTAATCATCAGGTATCTTTTAGTTATAATTTAAAGTTTTCTATTATAATTAACCTAGTTAGACAAGCTTTCTTGCATAAAATTTACCACTATGTAATTTCGTTAAATACAAATTACCTCTAGTATTGTAGTATATAAAATTGAAACAAAAATATATTATATATAGCAATTCAAAAAATCTTGGTTGATCAACATCTTCTCTTAAAAGTTATCTACTTGGAAACTTATCATATAATATTAACTCGAGTCTAAGAAATAACTCTATAATCATATCAATTTTATTATAGTCATAATTTGTAATAATTAATATAGGACTCATGAATTAAGCCAAATCTCAATAATCTTAAAAATTAGAACTATTGCCCTTGCGATGCAAGGATTGACCTAGATAATATATCAATATTTAGAATTATAAAACATAACATGTTACTTTCATTGTTAAGGTTCTTGTATTAGTTAAATAATTTTTCATTTGTTAATTTTTTTAGGTTTATGGATGTGTCACTTTTTCAATTCTCAATAATCGATCAGGAAGAAGATGAAATGTATTTCAAAGTGTATAAAAAAATTAAAAAAAGAATTAATGCAATCTAAAAGTCAAAATGACCTACATAAAGTTAATATCCTAACCACTAAAGTTAAGACACTTGGCAAAAGCATATGAAGTCACAGTGAAATAATTTTTTATTTGTTAATTTTGTTAGGTTTATGAATGTGTCAATTTTTCAGTTTCTCAATAATTGATTAGGGAGAAGATGAAAGGCATTTCATAGTGTATAAAAAAATAAAAAAAGAATTAATGCAAGCTAAAAGTCAAAATGAGCTACATAAAGTTAATATCCTAACCATTAAAATTAAGACACTTTGGCAAAAGTATATGAAGTCACTTAATTTTAGATATATTTATATAGATATGGTATCTCATCATAATATGAGGAATCTCTAATGTGTACTTGGCATTAAAATTTAAGTCATCACACTTTTCCTTGTAGGCAACAGGACATGCTCCCTTGTGCTGTGGATCATAGCATGGAACATTAATATTCTTTACAAACCTCTACATAGAAATTCTAGTTGCTTCAATTATATATACAGTTAGTTGCAATTTGAAATAGCTTGGCTTTCCTTAGATTAGGACATTATATTGTATTTCTTATTTATTTATTTGCTTGTTTAGTATCCAAATTCTGTCTCAAGCATGTATGACATAACTTGAAATCGGCAAACTGTGAGAGCGAATAGCATTTAATTTGCTTGCCAATTGCACGGGGGACAAAAAGAAACTTCTCTAGTTAGACGAGATTTGGGTTTCTCAATAAACCTATACGATCACACTTACCTTGTTTCTTGGTGATCTACTTTCTTATCAATCTCAAGTCTAATAGAAAACCGACTTGTACCCCTCAAAAAAGGGGGCGGGGGTTGAAGAGGGAAGGACGCAGAGTTCAAACTTGAGACACAATACACTGTCTGAATTTAGCCCATTAATATTAATCGTGATTGAACACTTTCCTTAATTGAGGCTATTTTGTTAGGCTCCGTTTAGACCTAGGAAAGTTTGGTGGAAAGAAAAAAATTTAGGAAAGTTACTTTTTTTCTTGTGTTTGGTTTAAAGAAAATCACAAAGAAAAAAATATGAAGGAAAGTTTGACGGAAAAATTATTAGAAACAAGTGATAAAATTTTCTTCATAAAATTGTGAGGAAAGTTTAAGGAAAGTTCCCAACCTCCTCTAACCTTGCATTGCTTAAATGATATCAACATAATTCAAGTAGTTCATCAACATTTAAATTTTTCATCCAAATTCTTGTATTTTTTCCTCAATCCAAACAAGAGAAAAAAACTCATTTTCTCTCTAGTTTTTTTTCCTTCATATTTTTTTTCTTTTAACTTTTCTTTTTACCAAATTTTCTAAAGACCAAACAGACCTTTAGATTAGCTCGAATTTTCACAGGCTATGTTTTTCAGAACCTTTTGCCTTGCTTTTTACTAGGTTGCTTCATCAATTATTTTATTATTTTTTTAAAAAGACTTAAGATATGGTCATGATATGGTTTTCACCTGGCAACAAGGTTATATGATGAAGAATCTTTCCATGGGTGCATGCAGTAGATTTTATTGAGAAAACAATTAATGGGTTTCCAATAAAATAAACACAAGACTATTGGATGTTTGTGGGATGAGTGATAATCACGTGAGTTGAATTGGGTGGTCTTGGAAACTTTTCTCTATAGTTCTCTCTGGTATATCATAAACCTAATCATGGACCTAACAAGCCAGTTGGTAACTACTAGTATATTGACAAAGACATTACAAAATACTCTGTTTACCTTAAAAAACCATGGATCTTTGCAAACCTAAGGTCCTACTTAAGACTTTTCATGACTATAAGTAGTTTATATATATATATATATATATATATTAATGATATATCACTAAATAAATAATGAGAAACTTACTTCTCATACAAGTATTCAAGCTCCATCTACCATTTGCAATGATTGCTTCTATTTCTCTCTTTATGTAAATGGACTCTGCTCTTTATGGATTACATTTAGAGAGAATGAGACCTATTTATTTGTTATTGTTCAAAGAACAACTTAACTAAAAGTTTAAACAGATTGTTGAACGTCTAGGAATTGACTTTATACTCTAATTTATTCTCTTACGAAAAACCATGTTTAATAAATTAATATGGGAGTTGTTGAGATTCGAATGCGAGACTTTTTACGCATAAAAACTCTGATACCCATGTTCAAAGACCAGCTTAATCAAAACTTTAAACTATCGGTTATTTTTTTTAAGGAGATTGATAAAGATATATTAATATTTTAACAAAAATATGAAACATATTTTTAAAGTAAAGGCATAGACTTAGATAACCATGTGGGGTCTATAATGTAGGACCCATCTACCCTAATTGGTTGCTTGCCAGTTGTGGGCAAACGCAAATGTGGGGTACGCTCTTCTTTCTTGTCTATCAAAAGACCACAACTACATAAACCCCCTTAGATCCCCAAATCATCCCCCTCCCCTTCTCTTTCACTTCACACAATTTAACTCTGTTTTCTGCATTGCTACCACCTTTTTTTCCCACATTTTCACAAACAGCTGGTGTGTATACCAAAAGAAACGCTTCTTCCAACAATGGCAAGGCCCCAACAACGGTATCGTGGTGTTCGACAAAGGCATTGGGGTTCGTGGGTCTCTGAGATTCGCCATCCCATACTGTAAGATCTCTCATTGAGTTATTATAATATTATGTTTGGTACTGTGTAGGACGCAATCTGATACAATGTAATGTATTTAACGGGTAAAGTTGTTTGAAATTTTACTATCTATTGTACAATAGGTATTGCATTATAATGCATTACGCCCTACCAAACATGACATAAGTGTTACTTTTTTTTTTTCAAAGGTAGGACTAAAATTTTGCATGACCACTTGACGAAACGTTTCGGTCACATTGTCAAAATGCAGGAAAACGCGGATCTGGTTGGGGACGTTCGAAACGGCCGAGGATGCTGCCCGAGCCTATGACGAGGCGGCCCGATTCATGTGTGGGCCGCGTGCACGAACCAACTTCCCATTCAACCCAAATGCCCCTCAAACTTCCTCTCCCAAGCTGCTCTCAGCCACTCTAACCGCCAAGCTCCACCGTTGCTACATTGCCTCATTGCAAGTGACCAAAAACCAAGCAAAGCAGACCCAACAAAATGTGCCTAGCCCAACATTCTCGGGCCTGGGTCATGGTGTCTCCCGGAGTCCGGCCCCATTGTGGCCCAAACACGGGCTGGAGCCAGCTAGGTCAATGCTGCCCGGCCCGGATCGGGACATAAAAATTGACCAAGTTTCAAATGAAGACCAGAAATTTGAACCACTTAAGGAGGATCATATTGAGCAAATGATTGAGGAGTTGCTTGACTATGGATCAATTGAGATTGCTGTTTGATAAGTAATTTAGCTAATTAGCTACTATGATTATAAATAAGTTAAAAATTAATCTAAAAACCTAACCATTTCATTTGAGGATTAATATAATATCACTATTATTATAGTGTTGGGAAGGTACTTTGGGTCCTGAGTTGGGATAACCAACCGGCTTAATATGTTATGTTATCCTCTCATTTTTATTTCTTTTTAGCTAGCTAATTTAACCACCTTTTTCCCCTCAATTTTCATGGTAGAGTCTTTTTCCTATGTGTTAAATCTTCTCAACTTCATATGAATATGTATACTGTACCAACTTTATTAATTAAGTGATACTATATGTGATAGCATAATAATAAAGACGCATTTATTATTATTTTCAAAAGCGCCCATTTAGTACTGTTAAATCCGAGCACATATCGATCTTTACCTTTTCTTTGATTATTAAGTCATTTTCATGGTTTCTAGTAAATTGATTAAATTAATTTAAACACTTCCTATCGACCAAGTGTGCAATGTACTGATTAACAATTCAAAAGTGGACCGAGATGTGAGAAGCTTTCGATTATGCAAAACATATGATACACCTAATTTTAGAAAAAAGGTACTTCGTTCTTGTTTAAGCTTTTCTTTTTGCTCTTTTAGGACAATGAACGAGACTAAGTTGATTCTTGAATTTGACAAAAATAAATATACTTTCTTGAGTTAATTCAGAACTCGCCATTTACCGTGACTAATAATATAGTGTCTTATCATCGATCTATCTATATAGGGGGAAAATAGAAAACTATGGTCTATGAAATTGCTAAGTTTGATTCTATGCATATGTGTTGAGCTTAATTTTAATTGGCAGAATAAAAGGGGAAATTAGGCAAAGAAAAAGGGTTGTGGTTTGACTTTTGTTGTCTGATCTACTTTTCACTTGAAAAGACGAGAGCATTTGAGGAGGAGCAATTATTAAAACATTCCAATGCATTTGAAACTTGAAAGCGATATGTATTAAGCAAACCCACAACTCACAAGCCTTCTAATTAAAAGGTACAACGCTAGTTTTGGTCTCTTTTTCCAAAGAGATGCAAACCTTTTTGTTTTTATTTGGCTGTGTGGTCAAGTACTCTATATTTTTCTTTTCCTTTCGACTAATCTGATGATCGAGAGATAACCAACATAATGTGTTTTTCCCGATTATTAATAGTCACGAGATAAAAAAAGAGCCCAAATAAAACTCTACGTGACCAAAACAAAAAACACACCTTAGATCAACTCCTATTAAAACTCAACCTCCTCCCCAATGTTTTGCCTGAGAACCAACCAGAATCCCTTCAAAAATCAATGCCCAAATAGGTGCCACCTACCCCATACATCTAAGGACAGTGTGTAGGTTGGTTCAGGGCCTTAGGCAAAGCACTATGGACCTGAAGTACAGACTATAGTCGGACATCTGGCAACCAAATCACATAATCCTATCACCTTGTAGCCACCAATTAACTCGTCAGTCTTCACCTTCCTGCTCAAATATTGTGTTATTCGTAGCCATCGAAAAGATCAGAAGAAACCTCTCCCAGCTAATTAATACTCTTTGTGAACCCAGGAATTCCCATGTCAATCAGCTTGTCGCCAACCTGTTTAACTTACCAATTTGGCACAAGAAGAAGACGTACACTATCTTATCGAAATCCTAAAAAGATCTTCGGCCAAAGAAAGCATGAGTTCGCGTCTCAGGAGGGAATTCCGTTCTCTCTGTTTGTCCCATTCAATATGCTCTTATAGACCGAATTTTAATATGTTCATATTTGATCGATAACTAGCAGTAAGGACCCAGGCAATGCATACGATTAACAAATATGTGTAACTATTTTAATTTTAAAATGCAAGTTTTTATTCTTCACTAGTCAAATTTGATCATTCTCATGATTATTATAAATACATTAATATTTAATGAAGCATAAACTATGAATAACATCATATTTTGTAACTTTCACAATAATTGATTGTTTATTAATAACTATAATTATTATTGAGATTTTAAAGTTATCAGATTTTGAATTATAGGATTGTTCATAAGTGTTGAATCAATCTTATATAAGGTTTTGATGACTACAATCCAAATGTGCTAATTATATTTGGCTTGAGTTGAGTGCTAGAATCATGTGATAAGACAGATTGCAAACATCCTGGAGATCAGTTCGAAATATCATACTTAAAGCTATGTGATAAAATTGTATGTTGAAAACGACAGAAGTTACAAATACTCTGAAGAGTAAGTCGAAGAAGCTGAAATCATCAAAATGGATATATGTGCACATTATCAGCAGAGTACAAGAGTCTTTAGAGTCTTAGGGTTAAATACTGGTTATATTTGTTTGGATTCTTGTTAATATGCCAAAGAAGAACTTGACTTAACACTCACATTGAAGGAATTATTTAAACTGACTCATAATATTGCTCACAACAGTTGAGCAAATAGGTCTGTAGTGCTCTGAGGGCAGCGAGTGCAAAAATCAATTCTCAAAGATTTTTAAGAGTTTTTTTACTGTCAAAAATTCCTAACATATTTGGGATTGATTTTCTAATAATATTTTGTCTTACAAAGAGTCATTCACTGAATAATATTGTTTTCCTAAAAAGATATTATGAAAAGATTTTATCTTAGCCTTTAAGATATGATTTTCCAAAAGACTTTTCAAATATGTAAGCATATCTTTTAAAGAAGTTTGGAAACTCCTAGTTTTAGGGAATAGCTAAGATTGTGGGAAAATATGGGAGATTGCCTTCTTGCACGGCAAGCACACATCCTACTATTTAAGCGGCTCTCTCCTTCATTCTTTCTCAAGGTTTTTCAAGGGTTTTTCATGTGCAAAAACTATCTTTGAGAATCAGATTTTTCTATGAGAAAAACCTTCAAAGAGTGTGCTAAATCGAGTCTTTCATATTAGCATCATAGGGATTGTATTGTACCTTACATTCAGCTTATTTAGAAAGATAAAAGTAAGGTGTTCTTCTATTCTTTTCTATCATTAGTTAAGTCTAGAGTGTCTCCAAGTCTTGGGAGACTTTTGGACATGTTGTGTGACTCATTCTCAGGTGGAGAATAGTTACATGTGTGTAACTAGAGTCTCGGGGGAGACTAAGTTACGTGTGTGACGTAGTAACGTGTGAGTTACATGTGTAACGAATTCGACTCGTGTTAGTGAAAGTGTTGTTGAAATCCTATTGAGGTAGGTCGTGGTTTTTACGTCTCAATTGGGCCAGAGGTGGTTTTCCAAGTAAAAATATTGTGTCTCCTTTATTATTTCTGCAATTAGTTTTGTTTCTGCCTCACTGCAAACACGTCTCCAAACAGTTCTCACGAGTGTTTTAAAATGAACAGAAAAATTGAAGGACACAATTCACCCCCCCTCTTATGTCCTTGTGTGAGTAAATCTAACAATAAGTATACCCAAGCTATAAAATAATTGTAACGAACAAAAAATGTAAATAAATTAAATCAAAATTATCATTACTAACATGTTTATCAAAAAGTAAATCTAAAAAGCAGAAGGAACAACAATGGGCAGTGCAAAAAATTGCACGAAAAATCTAAAGTAAATATTTTTAAAGATTTTGGCACAATCCATACATAAAGTACTAGAGAATATATAATTATGGAATTTAGAAATGGTAGAAGTTTGTAAGTGGTAGTAATACTGTTGAAATTTAGAACAATAGTGACTTCAGAATTGCAACCATAACAAATCGATTCAAAACCGAAAGGTTAATACATATTGCTTAATATAAAGAAAATAAGTATCATATATGAAGAAGGGAGACGAAAAAGTCACTTCAATCTCACAACAAGTAAGCAAGATAAAGGAAAATTTTGAAGATAACATTGATAATTTCGACCATATCACAATAAGAATATGTGTTAAAAAGAAAGATCAAATAATCTTTCTACCAAGAAATTGTTAATATTGGCTTGAACCTTTAATTTTAAAAAAAAAATTGTTATCTTTTGGTGGTAAACCATATCTAGCATTTTCTTGTGTTGTCAACCCATTTTTGTCATTGTACTGTATTTAACATATCAAATATTCTATCAATTACTTCTATATATTTTATGTTCAAGGAAAAGGTCAAAAATAATAATCAAAATCATATCAATGTTTGGTAAATAATAACAAATCTCCATTATTTTGCTACCAAAATGTGTCTTTGTTTTTATAACTAGCCTATGTGTATCATATTTAAATATAGAATCTTTGGTAGATCATAATCTTCAGTAGATCATTAGTACTCAGGTCACTTAATTTTGGTAATATTCATAATATTTAATTATTTATATATTTTTATAATGTAGCTATTATTAGAATCCCAACCCATGTGGAGATAAATAATTGGTATAGAAATATTTAGTAGATCAAAGCTCTTTTAATAATTGGGATAGAAATATTAAATAAAAATAAATTATGGGAGAATGATATGTGACAATTAGAATAGATGGTTTGTTTTATTTGAATATACTAGTTTGGGCCCGTGCTTTGCACGGAGTATATTCAAATAGATATTTTGTAGATATGTTATCGAAATAATAAACAAATAGTTATGGTAGACATAATTAATATTATAATTTAGAGGAGATAATGGAAAAATTCAATGAAAAAGTTAAATATGCAACTCCGTGCATAACTAATTGGATTAATAATTAAAAAAGTATATGATTGTGACAAAAGTCTATATAAGTATGATGGAGACAGTAGATAGCGAATTTGTCACAAACCATGCTAACACCCTGTTCTGTTCGTTGGGAAATCAACCCAACCCACACTCACTCACTCTTTCCCTCATCTTCCCACTCCTTCCCATACTTTAAAAAAAAATATTACTCATTCCCACACTCACCCACTCCTTCCCACACCTACATAAAATAACAATTTTTCATATTTTAAAAATTTTTACAATTTATGTAATTATGTGTATGAATAATCTAATAGCAATTATAAGCAGTTTTAATTTTTTGGATGTCATGAAACAGTTTTATTTTTTTTGTTTTTCATTATTTTTATAATTTTTCATTATTTTTTACTTTTTATCTCTATTTTTTATTTTTTATTTTTTATTTCTATTTTTTACTATTTTTATTTTTTTAGTTTTTTCTATTTATTTTTATTTTTGTTTTCATTTTTTATTTTTTCATTTTTTATTTTTTATTTTTTATTTTATTTTTTTAGTTTTTATTTTTTATCTTTAAAATTTTAAAATTTTAAATATTTTGCATTTATTTTTATTTTTTATTTATTTATTTTTAAATTTTTAAATTTTTAAATTTTTGTATTTATTTTTTATTTTTTATTTTGCTGTATCTATTTATTTTTTATTTCTTATTTTTTTATTCCAGAAAAACAACCAACGAAAAATTCCCAAAAAAAACAAAAATAAATACAAAAAAATAAAAAATAAGAAAATAAAAAATAAATACAAAAAAATTAAAAAATTAAAACTGAAAAAATTTTAAAAATATAATAAAAATTAAAATTACAAAAATTACAAATTACACATTAAAAAATAAAAATAAAAAAATTTAAAAAATATGAAAAATTAAAAATTAACAATTAAAAAATTAAAAATTAAAAATTAAAAATTAAAAATTTAAAAATTAAAAATATAAAATGAAATAATATAAATACCAAAATAAAAAATAAACAAAATAAAAAAGAATGAACAAAAATAAAAAAATTTCATCATCATTAATTACTATCACAATAAAATTATTACATTAGAAAACAAAAAATTATTAATAACCAATATTTCAACTTCATTCAACTACGTTCAGTTGTCACCCACACTCAGTTACTCATCCACTCCTTCCCACACTTAAAAAAAAATATCACACCCACCCACTCATTCCTCCCTTTTCCCACACCCACCTACCTCACACCCCTCATTTTCCACCGAAAAGAACAGGGCCTAAATTGGGTGATGAGAAGTCAATATGTGATGCCAATGATGAAAAATCTACCTTCTCCTCTTGTCGTTGAGTAAAAATTTATGAAGTGGCTAATTGTCTAGTGAATTTAGGTATAAACTATTTTGAAGTCAGTTTAGTTTCAGTTTTACATGTAACAGAAATAAAATTTGTCTTTCAACGAAAATAATTTGAACATTGTATATATACTAATACATAACTTTTTTGGCTATTTAAAATGACCAATTAGGGGACGCTAATATAATTAAGTGTTCATACTTTGTACATTTGGCTTTCAAGTCAACTGAATAGTTTCATGGATTTTGATATAAACTTCCCATGCCCTTATGTTGTCTTGCAAGAGATGGGTTGAGTTTAGATTTGTGGGTTGAGATATTTCTTAGTTTGAAGTGTTATGGCAATTTGGGGTATTTTATTTTAAACGGTAAAACATTAATTATAATTTTAGGTGTTTTATGAAGAGAATTTGATTATTGGATTTGTATGGTTTAAAAGAAAACGAAAGTGATTTCAATTTTTCTTGTGCGTTAAATAGATTAGATTTTGGTCAATTTATTTAAAATGTTAAAAAATTAATTATACGTTTAAGATTTAAATGAATTAAATTTAATTGTAAGATATATATGCTTTGAAACAAAAAGAAAAATAGTTCGTTTATTTCCTTCTGTTAAATAGATCATATTAAATGTGAAAGAAATTCAGTTTCATGGGCCTAATATGATGATTGTGTTTTATTTTAAACTTTTTTTATATTTCACATTCAACCCTTGCAATATGTTATATCATGCTTACAATATGTAATTTTTCAGCACAACCCTTACATCTATATGATCATAATTAATATTGACTATATTATCAAATTCAAAGAGAAAGATAACAGTGACGATAACTACAATGACAACAACAACAATAGTAAGAATGAAAATAATCATGGAAATCATATTTATATTTATATTATCTCTAATAATACATGCTCAAATGTACATTTGTAATGAAAAATACAAAATAATAATAATAATTATGGAAATAATTTTTTTTATTATTTCTATATAAATTTGTATATTATATTATGTGATAATAATAAGGTGTCACCTAAGATTTTACGGCTTGTTCAGTAATTACAATTCGATTTCCTTAAGTTAAAACTTCTAAAACATGAACTTATTCCATAATAATGAAATAATAAAAACTTTTATATCCATTATACTCCCTTAATCTCTCTTTGATAATTAGATGATCATAATTAATATTGACCATGTTATCAAATTCAAGGAGAAAGATAAAATCGCCGACAACGACAATGACGACAATAGCAACAATAATAATAATGGAAATAATCATGGAAATCATAGTTATTTTTCTATTATCTCTAATAATACATGCTCAAATTTATATTTGTATCAAAAAATACAAAATATTAATAATAATAATAATAATGGAAATAAAAAATATTTATTGTTTCTTTATAATTGTGTATATTATATTATGTGTTAATAATAAGGTGTCATATAAGGTTTTATGACTTGTTCAGTAATTATAATTTCGTTTCATTAAGTTAAAACTTCTAAATTATTAATGTATTTTATAATAATGAACTAATAAAATTTTTTATAT
Organism: Selenicereus undatus; assembly: GCA_017589665.1. Lineage (NCBI taxonomy): Eukaryota > Viridiplantae > Streptophyta > Magnoliopsida > Caryophyllales > Cactaceae > Selenicereus > Selenicereus undatus. The sequence continues at coordinate 10,932,499 of JACYFF010031952.1, forward strand.
CTATTATAATCTCTTAATCTCTCTTTGATAATTTGATGATCATTATTAATATTGACTATGTTATCAAATTCAAACGGAAAGATAACAACGACGACAACGATAATGACGACGACAACAACAATAGTAATAATAGAAATAATCATGGAAATCGTATTTATTATTCTATTATCTCTAATAACACATGCTCAAATTTATATTTGTATTGAAAAATACAAAATATTAATAATAATAATTATGAAAATTAAACACATTTTGATCCGTAAAAGCCACAATGGGCAATACAATATAATGGGGGATGAGGGAATCGAACCTGAGACCTAATGTGCCTAGTAAATAGTACAATACAATGAGGGAGGAGGGAATCAAACCTGAGACCTAATGTGGCTAGTAAAGATAAATCCAATGGCTAAGATTGTTTAAGATTTTGATCCAACGGTTGTGAAGCAACATATACCCTAAATTTACTCCCATGTTTGCATTTTTCATTTCCTCAACACTCAACCCCTTACACATTCTAGCATTTATAATATAAAGACTAATATAGATATAAATTTCAGAATTAGTATTAAAATTTTACAAATTTTTAGGTGAGATCGCCATCTTATATAGAGTTATTGTAAGACAACCACTTTCTGGAGTGATTTTTTTTTTGACATTTTGCGATGACTAATAATACGTTTTGGAATGACTTTTTAATTCAGCAGTGACTAATAATTTATCTAACAATTACTTTTATTACGTTCACTCTTACATGAACTATATACCAGTCACCTCAATTGTTAATAAAAAGCCACCATAAAATTATTCGTCTTATAATATATCTTATCTGAGATGATCTTGCACAAGACTTACTGATTTTCATAACTATATATATGCTAAGTAAGAGACTAACATATATATGTCCCCAACCTGTAAAATAGCATTTTATTTTCAGTATCAGTTTTTGAGAGATGATATTTGCGTGATTTCATTTATATAAATTGAATCACTAGTTTTGCACTTATTTTTAATGGTTAGTTTAGTCTTATTATAGGGAGAAAGTTTATCATTTAATTATATATATTACATTAGTATCAAATCAATAAAATTTTATCCATGTATTTGAAATAATTAAATTTTTAGCAAATATTCGCCACATAACCCAAGTGGCGGCTTTATTGGCTATATTTGTCTCATCTTTTTATTCTTTGTTAGAGATATTGCCGAAGTAATTTCAGAACTTATGGAACATTTTATAGTTTTACATTTTTCTTAAAAAATAAAGCTCCTTTATAAATTTATAAAAGTTTTGTAAAAGTCTCTAAATTTTTTTAGATTTGCTTTTGCTTGTTAAATATACAATCAAATCGGTCTTAAATTTTGTATCGCTTGATAAATTTACGGTCTAAGCTTGACTTGATTTTTTTTAAAAAAAAAATCTTAGAAAAAAATTTCTAAGTTCATTTCCAAACTCAATGTTACATTCTAAATTTATCCATAAATTCAACACACAAATGTTAGAACACAATTTTCGAATTTCATAGCAAGTCCTGCTTCCGTTGTACTTAAGGATCAAGGGGAAAACCAAAACAAGCAAGCCAATTAAGTTGAGCCAAAAGAAAGCCATCGTAGACTTGGGCTTTGGTTTAATAAGCATTTAGGTGGCCTTGCTCGTTGGGCTCGGCTTGGCGGACATATTGATTCAAAATCAAACTCTGATCTCGTCAAATTCGAGCATATGAAACTAGTATAGCTTGGTTAAAAACCCGACCTGTTGACCTCATAAAAATTTCATTATTTATGTTGGAAAATTTTAATTTTACATACTTCTAAACAGACTCAATCGCACATTATCACACTAAAGAAATAAAAAATAGCGATCATGAGATCCTAAAGAAATTAAAACCAAAACAAGGACAAGACATAATAATCTAACTTGATATTAGTCATTGACATAATCTCCAATGATAGGACAACCAAATTTCGTTGGGTTTGGTGGGGGTTTTGAAAAGGGACCAAGGCAGAACTCCTTTTTTGAATAATTGGTTGATGAAAATTTGTGGTTTCACATCAAATTTGGGATCACCATGTACCACAACAGAGGCAGGCGCCCCCTCGAACGTTTGGGATTGCCGCTGCTAAAAGGACACACCTGAAAATGTGTGACAGACCGACTGCTTGCCTAGAATTTGAGGGTTTCAAGTTCAAAGATTATATTAACTGAACTTCTAAAATTTTTTTTTTGGGGGGGGGGGG
>JACYFF010031952.1:10949770-11001988 GCA_017589665.1 Selenicereus undatus
GTGGGTCCAGGTCTTCTCTTTATATAGATTGACACAAAACATGACCTCATTCAAATTAGAGGTGAGCAGTTCCAGGTATCCGTCTAAAAAATTGGGAAGCGGAACCAATTAAACAGGTTCCTAATGTTTGGGAACCGAAACTACAATCCCAGGTTCCGGTTCCGTTTTCAGGGTACCCACTACGCCTAATGTTAAATTTTAGCACCTAATAAATTAAAATTTTTTATTTATTTAGATTGGGAGAGAGAGTGTTTGATTTTTCCTCACTTTATCTTCTATCTTTGCACAAAAAAGAAAGCTAATTTATTGATCTTGTATCTTTTCTTATCTCAATTATTTGAAAAATATATTGATTCGTTCTTCTATTAGTAATGAAAAAATTAACTAATACCGCGTTAAATTCACCATTTAAAAAGTCATTTTAATAAAGAAAACAAATAAAATAGAAAAAGAATTGAGGAACAAAAGAAAAGATAACAAAAAATCAAAAAATTATTTATTTTCCCTCCTCTAAAGTGGTTCTAGGTTCCGACTCTGGTTCCGAATATTTTTTTTGATAACCAAAAGCGGAACTAATTGGACCGATTCCACTTTTTAAGAAAGCGAATCTAAAACTATTTAATTGATTTCAAACTGGTTGCGGGATACCCAAGAACCTTCCACTAACCTTGGTGGTCCCTAATTCAAATGTCACTGGACCCGTATTCAGTGCCAATTCATCAGATGCTGACAAACCGCAATCGCCTTATTGTGGTGGTTTTGATTGAAGAGTCAGCCAACTCTAATCCACGATATTTTCTCGACATACGACTGAGGTGACTGAGTCACCGAAACGAGCGGCGTTTGCGTGTCTGTTGGAGGGCAGTCAATTAAAGGCCCATTGGGTTGGCAAGTAGGCCCAAAGTCCGAATATAAGATTTGTATTTTAGGAAGGGAAACGGGTCAAGTTTGGGCTAGGTGCATGTTGTTAATTTCTCATGGCCTACTTCAATCCACATTCCTCCTCTATTGTCCTTGGTGGCTTTTTTGGTTGGGGGGGGGGGGATGTCAAGAATTGTTGGGTAAATTCCTGTTATGAAAATGTATGGGATGCACTCTTTCAGGTATCTAATTGGTTAATTAATGACTCATTTTTAAGTAACTTCTTAATTTATGCATGATTAATTATTTATTTAAGAGTGATTTTAATAAAATTTACTCCAAATTGGGTAATTGCCTAGAACATATCAATTTTACATAATTTTTCAAATAAAATCATCTTGCATAATTACAGAAGATCAATTGCATGAGGAGAGTCATAGAGTTTATCGTCGTAGAATTTGCCATCGACTTTTGAAAAATAGGGCTAGTAGATTTTGGTCTAAGGAGTTAAATCCATAAAATTGTCATAATGGACACACATAAAAATTACTAGGTAGTTGTAAAATTCAAAAAAACTAAAAAACGAACACTACTAAATAAAAACTTGTAGATTCGATACTAATAGAGGAAGCAAAAATCATGGAAAGATGGCAAAGTTACTTTTGTAAGCTCTTTAATAGTGACTTGAATGAGAATTCTCAAATTTGTGAGGAAGGGTGTCATGAGGAGCAGCAAAACTACTAGACCTGGAGTCATACCATCAAAGATGAGGTTAGAGAAGCCTTAAACCAGATGAAGACTGGAAAAGTCGTGGACCTAGATTATATCATCCAGAAGTTTGGAATTGTTTGCGGGAAAAGGACTATAGTGGTTAACCAAGCTATTTAATATTATTCTTATGGCTACGAAGATGCCTCACGAATGGAGAATTAGGACAACTATCCCACTCTATACAGATGATATTCACGAGTGTAATAATTATAGAGATACAAAATTGCTTAGCCATACTATAAGCCGTAGGAAAGGGTGATTGAAATGAGCTTAAGACTCTGTTTTTCATGGGTATATTGTAGGTGTGGGATAAAAATAAACATAACAAAGTAAGAAGGAGTGAAATGAAGTGGGTATAAGTGGTTTGTTATATGCAGGAGTGGGAAGGAATGGAATGGGGTGGGAAACAATGGCACGAAGTGAGAATGAGTGGAGTGGAGTGGAATGAAGTGCGGGAAATAGTCGGAAATCATGGGGTGGAGTGGGAGGGAATAGAAGAGAGTGGAAAGGAGAGGGTGGGAATGGAAAGGAGTGGGAATAAGTCTTATTTATTTTAAGGAGTGGGAATGATAGAAAAAAGTGAGAAAGAGTGGAAAGAAGTAGAAAGAAGTGGAAGCCATAGATTTACCCACAAAAAAAAATAGGGGCTGAGGAAGGGCATCTCAATTGCAGGAACCAGTTTGGTTTTATATTGGGGAGATTGACAATCAATCTCATAAGAAGACTCATGGAATTGTATATGGATAAAAAAATGATCTTCATATGGTGCTCATAGACATAGAGTGAGCATATGATAGAGCATCGGGTGAGGTGCTTTGGACATGCTTGGAGAAGAAAGGAGTGTTGACTGCGTATATCCAAATTATTAAGTATACAAACGACAGAGTGAAGATGAGGGTTTATAACCTTAGGAGGGGACACTAATGACTCTCCTATTTACATTGGTCTCCATCAAGGATCAACTCTAAGCGCGTTTCTCTTCACTATTGTTATGGATGAGCTCACTAAAGGGATTCAAGACTATGTATCATGGTATATGCTATTTGCTGATGATATTGTCCTTATCATCAAAACTATGAATGATGTTAATAACATATTAGAGAGATGAAGACATAACCTAGAGTCTAGAGGTTTTAAATTAAGCATATCAAAGATTGAATACTTAAAATGTGGTTTCAATGGAGGGGAAGGGAGCGGCAAAGAAGTCACCATTAGAGCTATGCCAATAAGAGGTTGGAGAAGTTCAGATATTTGGGCTCAATCATTCAGGATATAGGGAACATTAGCGATGACATCAACCAACGTATAAAAGTACGATGGTAAAGATGGAGAAATGTTTCTGGAGTGCTATATAATAAGAGGATCCCTGTATGATTAAAAGATAAAGTTTACCGTATGCTAATTAGATCAGTGCTATTGTATGGCTCAGAATGTTAGCAAATCAAGAAGACTCAAATACAAAGATTGATGGTGACAGAGATGAGGATGATTCAATGGATGTGTGGTCATACGAGATTCGATGAGATTAGAAATGAAGTGATTAAAGACAAAAAGGTGGCACCCATGGAAAAGAACATGAGAGAGAGACTAGACTTAAATGATCTTGTCATGTGAAGAAAAGGAATGAGGACACACTGGTGAGAAGATATCAAACGATTGACCTTTCAAAATGTAGGAGAGGCAAATAATGCTCAAAGAAGACATAGAACGAAGTGATCAGATATGATATGAATTTTCTAAAACTAATGGAGGACATGGTTGATGATAGGAGTTTGTGGAGGTCTAGAATTAAGGTGGCGGATTGTAGATAGATTTCTTTGTATCCTTCATTTGGCTGCTAAAGGAGCCAAGAGTGTTTTTGTGTCGCATCCGCAATTATTTATCTTGCACTTGTTATACCTTTATATGCTTGCAGTGGTATGATATTAGCCGGGTTATTATCACCATACTTCTAACTGTTTAAGGCACCACACTTACCCTGCATGCATTGATTTTATATTGCGTTTTTTTTGCTTATATATGTGTGTACGTGTTCATTTTAAGTATTTAATGTATACATAGCCTGATCAATGGGTCGGGGCTCCACCTAACCCGACCCGACCCGACCCTCAAAAATGAAGGTTAGGGTCGGCTTTTTTTTGTCTCCAACCACCTCGACCCTCAAATTGAGAGTGCTCGACTACGATGAGGGTTGGGCTTGGGTAAAGGTTTTGACCCTTTGGCCCGACCCATTGATTCTCATTTTTTAAAAAAATAATAAAATATATAATCCAAACAAGATTCTCTGGGTTTTATTTGTTTAAAACTTTTTCGCTTTATATTTTCTCGCCTCTTCTTGGCCTTCTTCTCTTATTCACCTCTCCAAATCTCACTGGTTCGTAACCTTCTAACGTTTCCTTTATGATGTTTGGAGCAGTCGTTTTAGTGAACTAATTATTTTAATCACTAAATTACACAATAGAATATTTGTAATTATGATATATTTTATTAGAATATTATATTATCGTTTGGTCTTTTATTTTGTAGAATGTTTAATATTGAACTTTATAATAAAAAGGAAACTTAGTGAAAAATATCATTTCTATATAGAGAAGGATTGAGGGTTGGGTTTGACCTGATGACCGAAGAGTACCTGTAAGATCAGGGTCAGGGTCAAGGCTATGCTGACCCGTATGAGGTTCGGGTAGGGTCAGGGTTGAGAAAATCCTATCCGCTGACCCTCATGACCTGACCCAACCTGATCCTCAATTTGATTAGGTCTATGTGTACATTACTGTTTGCCTGTCAAAAGTTTTTAACTTCAAAAGTAATTTCCTAAGAAACCTCTTTTGTGGGTCTCTTATAACTGATCTCTGCATGAGCAAAAATGCTTGTAGAGATAAGATTGCCTACATTTGAATCTTCCCAAATTCCACGAAAGCAAAACTCACACCAGGAGGAGGAGTTGGTTTTGTAGATCCAGCAATATATATCTACGTATCATCTATATCCATCATTTTTAATTGCCTATAATTGTTAGTTTCATTTATAATAGAAGGTCAATATAGTGATGAAAGAACAAGTGAGCAATTACACATTCGACCAACTAAAATTTTAAAAGATCTGGAAAATGCCTTGTGCTGAAAACGAGCTAACTTAATAAAGAGATGAACTTAACTACTACGTAGTGTGCATTGTTCATACAACAGTAGCTTTACCCTAACCCAAAATAGGATGCTGCTTCCCCTCCCCCCCCCCCCCCTTCCCTTTTGAATCAGTGAGTGAGGGACTAGATGAAAAACCCACTGATGTCCCATTATGATAGCACACATCCTAATGTAACGTTACTAATATTAACCTCAACCATGTCATTACTCCAAATGATAGCACACATCCTTAATGTAACGTCACTAATAGTCAAAATGATGTCATTAATTCCAAGGATGGAATCCACTCCAAAGAGTACTATATTTGATGAACTTAACCATACCATATTACTCCAAATGAACATAGGGTTTGTTCCTTGTCAGAAATGGGGTCCTAGGATTAAGAAGAAAATTTATTAGACACGTTTGATCAATCCAAGGCCATGCTAGCCCTACGAGGTCCTCCATAAGCTGCAGGTTGGTGGCTCCTGGGAGGAGGGGATTTGAACAAATTACGAAAATGTGTACATGAGAATTGCGATCCCATTACTAGCAAGACAATCTGCTATCCAATTTCGTTCTCTAAAACAATAGGTAACGAATATATGAGAAAATTAATGATAAATTGCACAATAATATTACTAACGTCCCGATTTGGTAGGTCAGATATCTTTCTATTTTCACCCCCAAAATAAATAAATAAAAAATCGTAAAAATTAAAGGAAAAACATCTCCAGATCTCTTTTGACTATTGATATGTAGTCTTTGATTTTTTGTATGCACCGAAATACAAGTAGATAGAGTGAGAGAGATAGAGTGAGGGGAAACACACACACACACACACAAGAAAAGAAAAGAAAAAAAAAGAAAAAAGGAAATCCGAAGAAGAAGAAGAATTGGAGGCAATGCTTTACTCATTTTCGAAAGGTAATCCATATTATTATTCTTCGTCTTGTTTCCCTGATTTCATGAGTTCCTTCTGCTAGTTGCGAGAATTTTCTTATACTAATTTACTTGCTTTTGTGTTAATTTAATTTTGGTTTGATACTAATCTCGAAAAACTCGAAAATTAGGCTTAAAAATTATCATTTTGTTTGGCTAATTAACTAGAGTAACTTAATTAGTTCTTAATTGAAGTTGTATGAAAACGGTGGTGTGAAATATGTCTTCTTGGTCATCTTATTGATACTGAGGATTCTCTATCCCAACACTCTGCCAATGAAATTTATTCAAAACGACAGAACATGAAATTAATTTCATTCATCAAGTCCTTCAATGAATATGTCATTACGCAACTCATTATCAAAGTACAAGTACGTTATTGTAGCAAATTAGAAGCCTATTATTTTCAACTTATCATAAGCAACTTATAATAGTTGATCAAATAATTGGTGCTGATAAGTGTCTATGAGTGTCTGCTCAGTTTTGATTAGCCGATCTCTGATGAGTACGCACGCTATAAACGGTCATAAAGGTTAGTAAAAGAAGACATATATGTACATACTACAATTAGAGCCTGTTTGCTTTTCCCTTGACTTATGGTGAAAAAAATGAATAGTGTAAATGATATTGATGATATTGAACAGTATAAGGAATGTTGCTGAATAGTACTAAAGAATTACTGTATGTCTTTGTGCACATGTTCTTTTCTACTCATCATAAGTAATTGACTTATAGTTCATCAGTATTGATTGGTGCTAATAAGTACTGATTGGTGTCAACTGATGATGTCGGTGCTAATTAGTCTAATCACTGATGAATGTTGAATATTAGGAAATTATAAGTTGGAAAAATGCGTAAGTGTTGATGAGTGCTAATTGATACTAATGACTAAATGCTAATGATAAATTGAAAAGAATAGGCTTGAATGATGCTAAACAGTGCTTGGTTGGATTGAATTATACCGAACAATGTTGTATGTTACTAAATAATACCGAAAGCTGATGATAGATGCTTCAAATATGGGATTGTACAGATCAGTAGAATATTTGATAACCCAATGGTGTGGCACAAGTCAATAGAAAATCTGATAATGCCCAAGTCCAAGATGGCGGAATTGTTCCCAATAATAATTTCCAAACCTCCAGTTTTTTTTTTTTGCCCCTAAAAATTTAAAAAATAGAAATATATACTAGTAGAAGACATTTAATAACAGAAGTGAAGAGGTTATGCTTTCTTTTCTTTTCTTTTTCTTTTTCTCTTTTTTTGGGGGGGGGGGGGGTGTTATCTCTCCCCCTACTCCCCTTCCCCATTTTCAGGGATTTGCTGCTTACCTTCGTGCTTAGGGTTTGGAAACAGAAATAACAAATGACTTGCCCACAGCACTAAACTTTCTAAGTAAATTAATATGCCAATGTGGACAGGTCGTACATCTTTTTCTGAGCTGCCAAGCCAGCAATTAACCATTCAAAAGCATCACAGATTGGGCAAAGCTTCTTCAAGATTCAAGTGTTATTATAAGCAGACAGTTGAAGGAAGAATTTTGGGTAGCAGATATAGTTATCATCATGGCAATGTCAAGATTATTATTGATCACAATAAGCAGATACTCCATGAGAGAAGAACTTCGATTACCAGGAGAAAGATCTTACCATTGGCTATGAGACAAGAAGATGGTTTTGCAGATTATGATGATGATGACGACGATGATTTTTCAAGCTTCTTCAGTCATTTCTTTAGGCAACTAAATGCCTTTTACCGCTTCTCACGCCCTCATACTGTGTATGGCACCGTAAGTGTTCACTGTTATAACTAGCTAGTCCCCCCCCCCCCCAAATAGTGCGATTTCACTGATTCTTGATAGGATGCATACTATTTGTTGAGGTTCTTGTTCAAATTGATGCATGTCATTTGGATTAGTGGTTCTAGCCGGGTATCATCCGGAAGGGGTTTTTTGTTGGGGGGAGGGGGTTGATGTAGGCGGAATTCGAACCCAAATTTCTGATAAGAACCCCTACAAATTTAACAAGTTGAACTAACTAATAACCACTTTTAGTTTTATGTCACCTATTATGAGTTATGTTGTTGTAGTATGTATGGTGATTGGACTTAAATCGTGGTCAAACTCGAGTACATAGTCACTTGTTGCAGTTCAATTTGGCATTTTCCCATGGATTCTAGCAAGCTGAACTAAGCCTTGAATTTGCAAACCATTTGAGTAATTTAGCCCAAAATTTGGTTCAAATTGGTGAACTTGACTTTGCTAACTAATTTGAAAAATCCCTGTTGGTTTTGACCATGAATCTATGTTAATTTCAAGTCTTGTTTTACTAGCTAGGCTTGATAGATTGGCCCAGGGATTTCCTATCGATCGACTTAGCTTAATTGGCTCCATAATGGTCACCTTGAACTTGGTTAAAAAATAAATACTACGTTCCCCCCCCCCCCTTCTCATTTCGATAAATCCTCGTACAAAATTACTAGGAGTCTTCATAAAAGTTTGATAAATCCACACACATAATCCAAAAGTGCTAAGGAGTGATAAACTGCTTGGTTTCCTTCTCCAAAAGGTATGATTCATAAATTTGTGTTCATTTTGAAGATGCTTGCATGTATTTTGACAGCATTGATTGACCTTGGCTCTTCAATATTTCTGAATGTCGCAGCTGATTGGCGTAACATCAGTTTCCCTTCTTCCAATAGCATCATTTGGTGATCTATCCCCAGACTTTTTTGTAGGACTAATCAAGGTATAACATATGGTCTCGCTTTTGCCTCAGTATTCTTAACTTTGTACCTTGAACTCAAGTTTAAGACTAACACAATTATTCTACCACTTCTTAGGCATTGGTTCCATCAGTACTCATGAATATCTATGTTGTTGGCCTAAATCAGCTGTATGATCTGCAGATAGACAAGGTACTTGATTTTACAAGAATGTTTTACCATTTATTCTTCAAATAATCATCACTTGCTTAGCTATTGATTATTTGTTAAAACGATAACTTAATCTTGTGTTTAGGTTAATAAGCCGGATCTTCCACTTGCTTCTGGTGAATTCACGATCGAAACTGGATCAACAATTGTGTCTTTAAGTTGTTTATTGGTAATTAAGTGAGTTTATATTTTCAAATTCCTTTTGAGATGATGGCTAACAATTAATTGCATATCTCTAGTAGAATGTCTTCTTTTTATTTGCTTCCTTTAATTTCTTTCTTCCTGCAGAGTTTTGCCATGGGTTTTATATCTCAATCCCCACCATTGTTGATGGCCCTTCTCACAAGTTTTTTACTTGGAAGTGCATATTCAATTGATGTAAGTTAATTCCCATATTTCACATCTATAGATAAACCCCTCAAGTGAAAAAGTAGACACTTATTTGTAAAGGAGATTGGATCGAGCTAATAAGATTTTAACTATGTGAGGTCAATTATATATATTACTTAGATGCTTATTTATAAAACAGATTGGAGCTAAGATTTTAACTATCAAAGCGACGTATGTTGGTTGAAATATGTCTATGCAGATACAAAAGCTAACATTTCAATCCGTAATCAATATTCTTGATTATTCAATTAAATTATACACAAATGTATTCAATACCGATATTCCACAGCTATATTTTGGGGGGAGGGTATTTTGCCTCCCCAAGCTACTATCCATAATGTGGTACTTATGCATAATCAATTATATATGATAACGATGTCATTCAGTATGGTCCACATTTTCATGTGGATCGCGGGAGGTTAAGTTGTATGCAATATTACCCTGATAGCAGCTATAGAAAAGGTCCAGATTTCAGCATGTTTCAAGTCTAAAGAGCTCTATTGTAATTTCCTTTTTTTTGTTTGTGGAAAAATGTAGTTTCCTATGTTAAGATGGAAAAAACAAGCATTTCTTGCAGCAGCTTGCATTGTCATAGTGAGGGCTGTAGTTGTTCAGCTTGCGTTCTTTATACACATCCAGGTATGAGTCTGAATGAACATAATTGTTGAACTCTAAGTCTTTCTCACTGTTTAAAACTTTTGGCAATAATAGAAAATGTATATGAATTTAATTTATGCATACAGAGATATGTGCTGGGAAGACCAATAATGCTGACAAGATCCGTGATATTTGCAACAACTTTTATGTGCTTCTTTGCCACTGTTATTGCCCTCTTCAAGGTAATGTTCTTCTATCTTCATTAAAATGAAAATCACATTAGTTTGTTCTTAAAATTTTTGGCTGAATATTGCTGAAATCTTGTTGCAGGATATACCAGATGTGGATGGCGATAAACATTTTGGTATTCAATCCTTCACTGTTACCCTAGGGAAAGAAAAGGTTCGTACCTCTATCAATAACTCAAGGTGTTATCTACCCAGACAGATAAACCATGGAAGGGGGGGGGGGGGAATAGTCTATAGTAAGTTTCATTCAAGTGGTTTGACAACTGTTTCTCTTAAGCAAATTATCGGGTTTGAATCTTGTGAATTGACAAATCTATGATAGGAGAGCACTACCCGATTATGGGTCATCACGAGCTTGACTATACTAAAAATAAAGGCACGAACACCAAACAAAAATTTTTGTCAGCTTTTTTTTTTTTATTGGGAAAGCCTAGTACGTACTAGAAACCTGAATTCAAATTGTGCATGCCTATATGTATCACGTCATTGTTGGCGGATTTTGCAATATCAATTTGATTTGGTTAATTGGTTTATTGACATTTCAAATTAGACGGTTGAAGACAAATCATGACTCATGTTCGCACATATATATAGTCTCACTTAGTTATTTGGTGGGCAGATTTAAATTTGTATCTTGAATGTTTTTAGAAATACATCATAGGCTACCAAATTAAACCAACTAATACTCGCATGCATCTGAGTGTATGATACTGTGAATGCAGGTGTTTTGGCTCTCCATAAAGATGCTGCTAACTGCATATGGTGCAACCATTGCACTAGGAGCTGCTTCGCCATCCATCCCTACCAAGCTCATAACTGTATGCATGAGACTGTTACTAATTAAGTTGATTACTTAACTAGCATGTGTTTAATGAGGAATGATTATGAACAAAGAACAATTAGCATGCGAATAATCTCTGACGTGCAGGTACTTGGTCACTCAGTATTAGCCTTAATTCTGTGGTTACGAGCTAAATCGGTCGACCTTGCTGACAAAGTCTCCATAACATCTTTCTACATGTTCATTTGGAAGGCAAGTTCAGTAATCATGATTTGCTCAGATTAGGGAATTAATCTTAATTATGCTGATTATAAATTTTCAACAAGATTTCAAGCTTGTTTTGTTTGACATTTTACATTTGTTTGGCAAATGCAGCTATTCTATGCAGAATACTTCCTTGTCCCTTTCATCCGTTGAAAGACTTGAGGGTGTTTTTCCCATCTTTTCACTGTATTTTGGCAAGTTGTTTGTACGAGAATGAATGTATAAATATTTCAGTCCTTCTATTGTTTTTCTTTTTTGCATTGTTTGCCTCTTTTGGGGGGAAATCGGCTTAATTTGCATTACTTAATGCATATTGCCGTCTTTTTTGTGGCTTAATAGCATAAAGACATGAGCTGCATGCATAAGTTGATGATAAGAAATCCAAAGCTCACTATGTGAATCTCAAAAGTTTATTTTTCTAAATCTTTATCTTACAAATGCTAGAATGGGTGGATGCCTAAAAATGTTTCCTTCCCTCAATCCAAGCTTCTCATTAATCCGAGTTTCACAACCGTTGATCAAAATCTTAGGCAATCTCAGCCCCTGAATTTATCTTGATAACCGTCAATCTCTCCTTTTTTACTGGGTACATTAGGTCTCAGGTTCGATTCCCCCCTTCCTCATTGTATTGTACTTTTTACTGTTCTATTCGCCCCTCCCTCATTGTATTGTCCCTTTTTACTGGGTACATTAGGTCTTAAGTTCGATTCCCCCCTCCCTCATTGTATTGTACTTTTTACTGGACATATTAGGTCTCAAGTTCTATTCGCCCCTCCCTCATTATATTGTATTGCCCTTTGTGGCTCCTACGGACCAAAAGATTTTTTATTTCTATCATTACTATTAATATTTTGTATTTTTCAATACAAATATAAATTTGAGCATGTATTATTAGAGATAATAGAATAATAAATACAATTTTCACGATTATTTTCATTATTACTATTGTTGTTGTTGTCGTCATTGTCGATATCGGCAATGTTATCTTCCTCTTTGAATTTGATAACATAGTCAATATTATTTATGATCATCTAATTATCAAAGAGAGATTAGGAGGTTATAATGGATATAAATTTTTTTATTATTTCATTATTATAGAATAAGTTCATATTTTAGAAGTTTTAACTTAAGAAAACTGAATTATAATTACTGAACAAGCCGTAAAACCTTATGTGACACCTTATTATTAACACATAATATAATATACACATTTATATAGAAAATAATAAACATTTTTTATTTTCATGATTATTATTATTATTATTATGTCTTTTTTTTATACAAATATACATAGAGCATGTATTACTAAAGATAATAGAAATATAAATATGATTTTCATAATTATTTTCATTATCACTATTGTTGTTGTTGTCGTCGTCATTGTCATTATCGTCATTGTTATCATTCTCTTTGAATTTGATAACATAGTCAATATTAATTATGACCATATATATGTAAGGATTGTGCTAAAAAATCATATTGTAAGCATAATATAGCATACTGCAAGGGTTGAACGTGAAATAAAAAAAATTAAAAATAAAACACGATCATCATATTCGGCCCGTGAAGCTAAATTTCTTTCACATTTAATATAATCTATTTAACAGAAGAAAATAAACGAAGTATTTTTCTTTTTCTTTCAAAACATACATATCTTATAATTATATTTAATTCATATAAATCTTTAAAGTATAATTAATGTTTTAACGTTTCAAACAAATTGACCAAAATCTAATCTATTTAACGCATAAGAAAAAATGAAATAATTTTTGTTTTCTTTTAAACCATACAAATCTAATAATCAAATTCTCTTCATAAAACACCTAAAATTATAATTAATCTTTTACCGTTTAAAATAAAATGCCCCAAATCGTCATAATACTTCAAACTAAGAAATATCTCAACTCACAAATCTGAACTCAACCCATCTCTTGCAAGACAATATAAGGGCATTGAAAGTTTATATCAAAACTCATGAAACTATTACGTTGACCTGAAAACCAAATGTACAAACTATGAATACATAATTATATTAGCACCCCCTCATGAACCACTTTAAATAGCCAAAAAAGTTATATAATGGCATAAATATAATGTTCAAATTATTTTCATTGAAAGACAAATTTTATTTGTGTTACACGCGAAACTAAAACTAAACCGACTTTAAAATAGTTTCTACCTAACTTCACTAGAGAATTAACGACTTCATAAATTTTTATTCACCAACACCAACAAGAAGAGGATGTGGACTTTTTGTCATTGACGTCATAAATTGACTTATCATCACCCTGTTTAGCATGTTTTGTAACAAATTCACTATCTATTGTCTCAATCATACTTATATAGACTTTTTTAACAACTATATAGTTTTCAAATATTAATCTCATTAATTATGCACGAAGTGTTTGTATACTTAACTTTTTGATTGAGTTTTTCCATTATCTCCTCTAAATTATAATATTAATCATGTCTACCATAATTATTTGTTTATTATTTCGATAATATATCTACAAAATGTTTATTTGAACATACTCCGTGCAAAGCACGGGTCCAAACTAGTTAAACAAATCCAAAAGTTTTCCTATTTAGAATCAAATTGTATACGTAGCGTAAAATAAGACTTGTGCGTAAAAGATGAGGCGTTACTGCCTTGAATTCTACCTCCTGATGGGTGGGTACTACTGGATGGAGCATCATCTAAAACAAATCCTGGACAAGCGGGTATGGTGGCGTTTTTTGAAACTCTAGAGGAGAACGGATGTTAGGATTTGCTTTGCTTGCCTTTCTGAACGGGCTGAAGGTTGCTCGAGATCAAGGTCTTGATAAGATCTTGGTGCATATGGATTCTGAATGTGCTGTGAACATGATCTATGGGAAGTTTAATTATCCATCTTCACATGTTCATTCAAAGCAGGCTTCTCATGAATTACTGGAGAGTAATCAATGGGAGACAAAGATTTGTCACTGTTACAAGGAGACCAATTGAGTTGCATATCGTTTTGCTAATCTTGGGGTCACTATATCTGAAAGTTGTATCTTATTTGAATCTCAACCCTCTAATGTCGCAAAATTAGTCATAGATGATATTGCAGGACCTTTGGCCCTATTTCGGACCCCAAAAAACAATCTTCCAAAAAAGCCTTTATGGATTTAACTAATTGACACGCTCTCGCGTAAAGAAGTGATTGATTAAAAAGACATACAGTCATATATACACGATATAATATGTTTTCCTAGTTGCAAAAAAGAAAAATATTTTCCTAATTAGAATGATAGATCATAGATTAGGTACGCCTCAGCGTTAGCCTGACCATAATTTCATATATTTAACCATGCCAAACAATGATTAAAAATTAAAATCAATCTTTTTTGCACTAACTTGTTATTAAAAAAAAGCAGTATCGCATCAGTTGTTTTTTTTTTTTTTTTTTTGGGATGGAAAAGATTAGTAGAATTTTGAGGTCTTAAGTCTGAAGAAGAAAGGCCCAACCAGGCCCAATCTCAAAACCCTTCTTCCAAGTCATATAAAGCACAAGTCATCGAGTGTTTAGGGTGTGCGCGGCGTCGTCTCAGATTCGCTCCCAAGAAACCTCGTTGCCGGCGGCCGATCTCCGACGTCTCAAAATGGTAATCCATGGCTTTCTCCCTCCCTCTCTCTCGCTTCAATTTGAGTTCATGGAATAACTTCGTTGATCAATTCGTTGAAATGCTGAACAGCCGTCGCACAAGACATTCAGGATAAAGAAGAAGCTGGCGAAGAAGATGAGGCAGAACCGTCCCATTCCTTACTGGATTCGCATGCGCACTGACAACACCATCAGGTCCCTATTTCTCTTACTGCGATTTGCTCCGCCAAATTTTCGTTGATTTCACAATCATGGGTGTTTATAATTCGATCGTGTTTGTTTGGGTGTTTTCTTCAGGTACAATGCCAAGCGCAGGCATTGGCGCCGCACCAAACTTGGCTTCTGAGGTGCCAGCCCCATTTCCCCCCCTTTTTTGCAGAACTTGGTTTGTGGTTTTTAGCTTTGTAGCTGATGGGAAAGTTATGTAGCTGATTTTGTTCGAAATCACTGTAATGGAGAGCCCTGAAGAGTGGTTTGCTGATTCTTTTTGTTATGTATTGCTTACCCTTATTTTGATCTAGTCTGAATGAATGCTTTTCATTTCAGCTATCCGTTTTACCATGGCTTCATATTGCTTTGATTTTAGTTTGAAAATTTCAGTGTTGAGATTGATGTTTCCTAGGGGCTTACTAATTCTCAACTTGCGGTGAAATTGCCCTTTTTGTGCGAGATTGCATTCTTTTTTGCTAGTCAAATGGTCTGTTCCTAGCATTTTTGCTGTTAATTGTTTGTTTTGCTTGAGATTTTGTCTAGTGCTGTGATCGTGTTATGTTGTGATATAGTCTGTTACTTTTTTGTGCGTTACAATGCTTTGGCAAATGGCTAGTCTTGATGCATTTAACTTGCTGCTGAGATGTCAACCTCTTTCCGATATACCTATTGATTAGAAGGGCCGGGGTTGGTTTATATTTCTTAGTAAATGAAAGACTTAGGGGCTGCCAGTTATCTTTGTTAGTTGCTTTTCTGCTGCTTGCTGCTGCCTTCTCTGGATTTGCTGTTGTACAGTGCAAAGCTCTATCCCTGTAGTTTTGAGTTCCTTTTGGCTCAGCCATCTGGGTTGGGGTTTTCTTCTTGATTAAGATTTTATCTTTTGCCTGTTTCTCTCATGACACATGGGTTTCCAACCACTCGGTGATTTGACTCTATAGGATAGGATGCCGTCGTTGTAATGCGGTTACTGCAGAGTTATTTGAAGCTGGGGGAGTCTACTATTGTTCATTCAAAGGGTTGTATTTGTTTAGCCAATTCAGTTAACTTGTCATTAGCAGCTAATTGATTAACAAAGGCTTCATGTGAAATTTAAGCGGAATTTCTGCAGCTTATTGCATAGTATATCGGCGATTTGGCAGGAAATTTCCAACTACTACATGTTTGCTGTGTCAGAAAAACACTCGTTAAGGTATCCTAAGAGAGGGGAAAGATTGACCGAAGTGGTCAGCCAGTTTTGGCTTTAGAATGCCTGCCGTACGACAAGCACATTTTTTCTTTGTTAGAACTTGTAGGTGAGACCTCTCATGGTACAGGTAGATATATATATATATATATATATATAAATATATATATATATATATATATATATATATATATATGTGTGTGTGTGTGTGTGTGTGTGTGTGTGTGTTTTGAATTCTCTATTTTATTAGAGTTGAGTCATTATTAATCTAATAAGATGTAAAGTTTTTCCGTTATAGATTTTCTCCATTAACAAGATTTGAATTTGAAAAGAAGAATAAGTATCAAACTACTTAAATCAACTTATGTTGTAGTGTAGATATCAACAAATGCTAATGTGAAGTATCTAGCAACTATGCCACTTCAGGCTACATTCCCATGGAACTAGACTTTGGAACGACAGCCTTACCCTTCGGCCTTCTCCCATGTACTCTGCGCCTCCTATGAAACGGAATCTGCTGGCGAATTCCAAATTTCTGTCTTCAAACTTCGTCGAGTTTAATTAATTACTTAATATGAAGAGATATGTTTAACAAATATCGGTCTCGTTGACAGAAAGCACTACTCGTGGACCGCCCATTAATCTTGTGAGTGAAGGATGAGAATCTGAACCGTCGTGAGAAAGGCCCAAAACCAAATTCATATCATCAATGTATTTAGGGTTGCGCCTTTCGTCTCCAACTCGCTCGCTCCTCAACCCTCAAATCTCAACACCGGCTCTCAACACCGGCTTTCGATCTCCGATCTCTGAAAATTCTTTGAAAATGGTAATCAATGGCGGACCCTATCTCCTTGTTAGGTTTTTGGACTAACTGAACTAACAATTGATTGAAATAAGAAACCGTTGTTATGGTCCAATTGCAAGGTATGGGACTTGAGTCCTATATCAATCACATGAGGGGTTGATGTGGGGTTTATATAGACTTTGGGCATTCAGGATTAAGAAGAAGTTGGACAAGAAGATGAGGCAGAACCGCCCCGTTCCTTACTGGATTCGCATGCGCACTTACAACACCATCAAGTCCCAATTTCTCTCTCTGCGGTTTGCTTAGCCCACTTCGTTGATTTCACAATCATGGGTGTTTATAGTTCAATCGTGTTTGTTTTGATGTTTTCTTCAGGTACAATGCCTTGGTTTGGGATTGTTAGGTTTCAGGTTTGTAGTCAATGGGAAGTTTTGTAGTAAGGAGAGTTCTCAACAACAGTTAATTGACACGATTATTTGTATGACTTACACTTTATCTATTTTGAAAAGAATGGTTTTTTTTTATGTCAGCTCTTCATCTGTTTTTGTCGCTTTCATCTTCTTTGAAATTTAATTTTGGATATTCATCCCCTTTGGCGTCAAATGGTCTGTTGCTTGTATTTGTGATGCTTAAGTGCATTTCTAGGCTGAAGTTACTTTTATGATCAATAGACTCAATACAATATGTGTGATATTCCTCTTGGTTATGGTGCGGCTGGATGTGTTGAGATGAATGTAGCATTGACCTAACAGCTCTAAGGGCCGAGATTGATCTTTCTTGGTCAGTGAAACAGTGTCCTCGGTGTAACCATTTAGCTCCTTCTGCTGTATGTATCTTTTTCACTTTCAGACTAGTTGCCACCTTCCCTGTTTTCGTTTCTGCTTGTATCTATTGTGTTTTAGTGGGGTCTAAGTATCTTTGTTCCCCCATGCTCCTTATCCACAATGTCTATGTTGTCCCGAGATGGCGTTCTGATCTTGGGGGTTATGTTCTTTGCTACAGTAAGGGCTCTACAGCCACTTGTATACATTGATCGTCAAGATACACGGCAAGATGTTCAAAAAGACTCAACAGCATAGTAGGTCACTGTTTTAAAACCAAATTTGCTCTCCCAATCATACACTAGGAACCTGTGAGGAATGATGCTTGAGGATGGATGAGAAGTTTTTCAAATAGGGTAATTGGACAGACAACTGTGAGAACCTTGGAAGAGTTGCTTAGTATAGGGAGAACAATCAAACGAGCATGAGGGAAAAAACGTGTTTAAAATATGGGCTGGCTTAGAGACAGAGAATTATAGAGGCGGAGGTGGTACAGAGAAAAAGTCAGGCAATCGGCAAAACAAGGAAGGTGAGCAAAAAGCTTAATATCTGCGCTTAGTGGTGGTCACGCGGTAACCAACTTTCTTTTTTTTTAAAAAAAAAAAAAAAACTATGCGGGGTTCTCCAATACCATTCTTATTGACTCAGACAACGATATTCCCCCTAGGGGCTTGTAATATGTGTGGGACCTACCAAATTTGGAGGAACGTAAATATGAGAAGATTATTAACAAAGACTTGGCGTAGACTTTTCGGCAATTTCCTCTCTACTGCCGGTAGTGTAGGTCCACTCTCCGCACACATTATCCCCTCATTTCTTCTCCCCACGCACAGCATCCCCTTATTTCTTCTCCCCCTCTGAAGTCTGAATTGGAGAGAGAAGGGGTGATGGATCCCAAAGTGTACCTTGCAGCAACAATGGGATCATGGGATGAGCTCAAGTATGAGCCTTGGGGTGATCAGCTAACGCCAATTGGGAACACTGTCCTCCATGTTTGCGTGGGAAGTACACTTAAAAGACGGAACATGAATATAGAGTTCATCAAAAATGTACTTAATCAGGAAGCTCAGCGGGGAACACGGTCTCCCTTATCGCATGAGAATGACAATGGAGACATCCCACTGCACCTTGCTGCGAGGTTTGGACACCTCGAGGCTGTGGAGGAATTCCTACGACGAGCTAAGCTGGTGAACGGCGACGAGAGGAGGATGCTGATGAAGACCAACAAGAGGAAGGATACAGCCTTGCATGAGGCAGCCAGGGGTGGTTACGGTAGAATTGTCAAACTACTAGTCGAGGCAGATCCAAGTTGCCCGTATGAGGCTAATGATGGCAAAGAGACTCCTCTCTATCTTGCCGCGGAAAGGGGCTGTGCCGATTGTGTCACTGCAATTCTTGGCACTTGTGCTCCGTCTGCTCTGGCGTATAAGGGCCCTTGCGGCCGGACTGCTCTCCATGTTTTTGTCCAGTGGAAACAGTCAGGTACTTTCCTTGCTGTCTTTTTTGTTGCTTTATAGCTATCTTAACAGCGCTAACCCCTGCTGTATGTAGCACAGGACAGCTCAACAATAGTCATAATTATTGAGAAACATAATGAAAATTGATTAGTAATAGTGCAAATTAATTGCTGTATTAATTATGATTGAATCAGGCATGGTGTCCAAGATACTCGACAAAGACGAAACGCTAATCAGAGTTCAGGATGATGAGGGGTCAACCCCACTCCACCGTGCTGCGGCAGAGAACAAACCAGAACTATTGCAGGCTCTCTTAAACCGTGATACGACCGCTGAATCAGCGGCATACATTAGAGACAACCAGGGACGAACACCGCTTCACATTGCAACTCTTAATTTTAGTTGGGAGAGCATCTTGGCGCTCATCGGACGTCGCCCAGACTGCATCGAGATTGTGGATAACAAAGGGCAGAATGTGGTCCATTACGCTGCCGAGTACTGGGCTTGTATTAAAAAACTTGAATTTCTCCTGAAGCTTGAAAATGTAAGCAAGCTTATGAATGAGAAGGACTTGGATGGCAACACACCTCTTCATCTAGTTGCCAACAGTATGCCCCACATAACCTGCCATTGCATATACCAAGTCATACATTTCATCGACCGTCAGGAGCAATATGCGAATCTGTTCAATAATGAGAACCTCACTGCTCGGGATATTGTTGCATCTTATGACTTCTCTGAACGAGTAAGACTTTTGCTACTAACTGTTGCTGAAGATTAATCATTTGCTCCATTTCCAAAAACCTAAAAAGGAAAAAGAAAAAAGGCGAAACAAAAGAAACATAAACAGGATCTGCAGCGTAAAGTTGGAAATACCTACTGATACCTCACATGCATGTGTTTCTTTCTGGCTCAGTTATATGTTGCGCAACCGAGGAGGTCTATGCGACTGGCCAAGCAGAAGCTGCCTATGTGTGGTCGGATTGCAAAGAAGAGCAAATCAGAAGATGCAAGAACGACTGCTAAAGATGAGTTGGAAAAGCGTGTGACTCTCTTGAAGGATGCAGCCCCGAATCAGTTAGTTGTGGCTGCCCTGGTCGCAACTGTGTCCTTCACTGCTGGATTTACAATACCTGGTGGATTCAACCAGAATCCAGGTCCAGATATTGGCACTGCTGTCTTCACCAAGAAAAGTGCATTCAAAGCATTCTTAATCTGTGATGCTCTGGCCTTCACATTATCCAGCCTTGCAGTGCTTCAATACTTCCGTGCTGCTAGTGCTATCCTGCCGACAACAATTGAAAGACAATTGAGATTCGCTCAGCTGTACTGTGTGTGCTCAATTGGAGCAATGATGGTTGCATTTGTAACTGGTGTCTATGCTGTTATTCCCCACTCACCTCGTCTCCAAGCGGCACTCCTCATCATATCTGCGTTCTTCTTCGTCTTCTATGCTGGAAGTCTCCTTGCAGCTCCTTTACAGTCGTTTATGGTCCATTATAGAAGCTGTCCCGGACCTCGCATTTCTTCTGTGGTGAGGGCTGCCAAGCGCAGAGGAATTCGCTTGGTTCACGTGTGAAAGAAAGGGTTTGCTGTCTTTCAACTGCTATACTAGTTTTGTTGCTGCCTTCCTATTCCACTATGTGTACTAGTTGCTGATCTACTCTCTTAACAATCTAGTTTTCTATTAAACAATCGCATGGGTCTTGGACAAAGGAGCTATAATTCTATCTTTATTTATAATCAATCATCAAATGTCATCGGATGGCAAAATTACATGTATGTCAAATGTCCTAATCAAAGAAAAACGCATATAACATGGTGAATTCAGACAACTTGGGCAATGGGCATTTTCAATTCAACGAAAGGAAAATGACAGGACGGGAAAGTGTGTTGGACGGTTCTATGTCAAACATATCCAATTCTTATCCCCTGCTCTAGAGAAATACAGAGATTACATCAACAAAGCACAGAGCTCAAATTAGGTTTCTTCTTCTGCAAGACCTAAACTTAACCATCACAGCTCTACCTATGCCCTTTTATTAGCAGTGTATGTACATTTCCACACCTGTAAATCCAGTCATACTTCGAAATTTATATGGTGAAGGTGTATCAATTATTTCATTTATTTTGGTTGCCCTTTCTTTACTACCCCTTGGCCAAGGAGCAACCTAACTCATCCATGGGCAAGCATGTATCCCTTGGCGAATGTTAAAAAGTGCATCTAGTATGGCTACACCATAAGGAGGCTTGGCAATGTATCATGTATGCAATGGCATGAAGTTTCATGAGCAGGTTTTCATTATGTGCTTTTCTTGACTGGTTTTAAAAATTAAAAAAATGGTTGGGCAACGCTTGGTTTGTGACTTTTATCAAATTGTACTACCATATGCATCATTAAGGGTCTGTTCTTTTCGTAGGTAAATTGTGGTGGGTCAAAGGGTGAAGTGGATTCAAGTAGGTTGAGATAGATTCAAATAGGTTGAAGTGGGTTTAATTTTTTTACGTGATAAATTAAACTTGGTTAAAATAATAGAAGTGGGTTGACATAGGTTGAAGTGGGTTAAAGTTGGTATTTTGGAATTGACCTACGAAAAGAACAAGCCTTAACTATTGAAAAAAACACAAATTAAATAGAAAAGGAGCTCATTTTTATCCAAAACATTTATTCAATCAACAAATGGGATTTTCCTAAGAAAATTGCTCGAGAAAGTTTAGAGTTAGATATGCAACTGGGTGTTTGTGTTGTAGGAATAAGCTATCAGAAGGTTCACAAGGAGTTTGAGAAAGAAAATCGAAAAGCATGTTTAATGCTCCTTTCAAGTTTCATTGAGCTCTTGTGGCAAATGAGTTTAGTTGATTAGAGTGGCAGATTAGCAATTACTTATTACCTATTTTGTTGTTTAGCGTTGAGTGTTCTTCTTCCTTATATTAGTAGCTGTAATTCTTCCTTTTAGTAATCTCTTTATTTACGCCTAGTAATTTCTTTATGGGATTTTTCCTACTAATGATGGGGAGAAAAAAAAACAAAAAAACAAATGAGATTTCCTATCCTACACAAATAGTTTCAATGAAAGAACATTCAACATCATCTCATACTTTTTAAAGAAAAATTCAAAATTGGGAGTATTTGGTAACAACAGCTTCTTGGGAAAAAAAAGTGCTATCTAGGGGTGTTTCAACTGTTTTGACCAAGTGAAACAGTTAAATGAGTGTTTGATAAACAGCTATTTGAAACAGCTGTTTGACCTCAAACAACTTTTTTTGAAAAAGTTATTTCCGTTAACCTTTTCAAAAGAGTTTTTTGTGGAAATGACACATTTGTTCAAGACTTTAAACGAATTACATTACATGCCATTACATTATATTTACAGAATATTATTTTATAAAATAGAAATAGTATACAGTATTATAAAGTATTCTTTAGTAGCATTCGACCCAGTTAGATCTTGAGGATTAATAAGAGTAGAGATATTTTCTCTTTTTTTTTAGGCAAAAACAAAGCATTAAAGTTGCATTGTCTCTTTCATTGTTTGTTTTTTTTTTTTTTCTAACCAAGTAGTATATGTTTTGGTGCATATTCTCTAATTTCATTAGTATATTATATTACACTTATTTGGTTCTCTCACCATACGCTTTTATAAACGTCTAATATTTTGATATTTATACTTTAGATTATATTCAATCTTCATTCTGATTACCTCGACAATGAGCTTTGGATCGATGCAAAATAGTAACATTTGATACCATGTTTTGTATGAATTGAATCATTATAAACAAAAAAAATTAAAAATAACAAAATAATGTTATAAAATATTGGCATCATTTACATAAGAACAAACTAAAAAGAAATAAGATAGATGATGAATACAAGTTATGTAGAATTTAATAAGAAAGCAAAGTTTCATCAATGAAGTTTTTCTTCTATTTTTTTTTTTTTGTGTGGTCACAAATGAAGTTAATTTATTCATATGACACTAATTAAATCTTTTTAAAAAGAAATTGACCAATAAATAAAAAAATATGTTTTAATAAAAGGTAATTTAGAGATAAGGATATAAATGGAATTTTACCAAACATCTTTATTAGAAACAACTAGTTTTACCAAATAGTTTTTCTACAAACAGTTAATTCAAATAAATAATGCAAATAGATAATACAAATAGTTAACAGTTAACAGCTAATATAAATAACTAACAGCTAATATCTGTTAGCCAACTAGCGCTATTATCTTCTATGATGAAAGTTCTGCACTCCACTCCACTGAACTTTGCTGTCTGATTTGATTTATCCCTGTCACATGCTCTCCTAAAATTTATACGTGGGGAAGAGCAATTGTGAAATAAATGGTGAATTTGGTGGAAAATAATGTTGAAGTTCTTCGAAAAGTTGATGAAATTGAATGCCATGAATGCAGAAAATGGTTACAGCATTCATGGCAGTTGGGTCATTAATAGTTTGGTAATTTCCAAGATAATTAGCATAGGATCTTATGATTCTTATCACTTCACCTTTTCTTAAAAAATTTCTTTCTCTTAAGAAATTCAAAATAACTACCACAGTTGAACTTTCATTACCTTAATACAAGGATTGCTTGTCGGCAGTTTATAGTGAAAATAGGCAGGAGTTGTTCTCCATCTTCCCCCCTCCCGGCCCCTCTCACTAAGCGATATCTGGGACTTAAGGATAGGTAAAGGATCGGATCAGGTCGGATTAGAGCAGATCCTTTTACGAAGTATGCCAGGTTAGGTCATAGTTGACCCATTAACAATTTGGATCAGGTCGCACATTTTATATAAATAAACATGTTAGGTAAGGTCCGCAAATGGGGGACCACTTTTGACCCCTTTCAAAATTAAAAAAAATTGCAAAAAAACTGTGTATAGTAATTATTATTGTTATTATGTATATAAAGCGTTGGTAATATACTTACATAATTGTAGCATGTAAATTAGTATGTCAAGTATGTTGAAAAGGTAACGAGTCACTAAACAGGCTTTTAATAGGTCGATCCGGTCAGACCCATTAATATGTTTTGATGGGTCGCCCACTATTAACCTAATCCATTATTGATCATATTTTAAACGGGCCGACCCACTTAACTTAATGCACACCTAACCTGTTGTCAAGTGTCCATCCCTGATGGAACTTATTCAATCATATATTTTTTTAAAAATTTAATATATGATAATTTAACTTTAAGCCCTTATAAAATATTTAAGAAGTATCTTGTAATAAATTTTTTTTTGGGCTTTTAGATCTTGTGTCAACATAAATGTGAAAAGGATTTAAGGACAGGAAATATTATTTGAATAACTTTTTAAAACTTGACAAGAGATCATTCACCGCTCTCCGCTTTCGATGATTATCATTTGCCTTGTGAAAACCGGTAGGGACCGTTCTCCATCTTCTTCGTCCGGTCATTCCCCCGTCAGGGTCCTCTCACAAGGCATTGTGTGGGACCTATCAAAGTTGGAAAAACACGTAGGGAAAAAAAATTATTTTTAAGAAAAAAACCCACTAGGTGTAGACTTTAATTAATCAGCTGTTTTTAAATAATTCCCAACTTACAGACTTACTCCCATTGCTGTACGTCCACACACACATACACAACATCCCCCCCCCCCCCCCCAAAAAAAAAAAAGATAGAGAGGGACAGGGGGTGATGGATGCCAAAGTATACTGTGCGGCATCAGAGGGATCATGGGAGAAGCTCAATTCAGAGCCATGGCGTGATCAGGTAACGCCTATTGGGAACACAGTCCTTCATGTTTACTTTGGAACATCACCCAAAATGGGGGACACAAATATTGAGTTCATCACTAGTGTAATCGATCAGGAAGCTCAGTGGGGATCGCAGTCTAATCTCCTCTGGCGTGCGAATGCCAACGGGGAGATCCCACTTCATTTAGCTGCAAAGTTTGGACACCACAATGCTGTGGAGCAATTCCTAACCCGAGCTCGGGCGGTGAACGAGGAGGAGGTGAGGAAGACCAACAACGCCAAGGATACGACGCTGCATGAGGCAGCCAGGGGTGGTTATCATAGAATTGTCGAGTTATTAGTCAAGGCAGATCCGAGTTGCCCGCATGAGGCTAATGATGCCAAGGAGACTCCACTCTATCTTGCCGCAGAGAGGGGATCTGCTAATTGTGTGACTGCAATTCTTGGCATTTCTGCTGCTCCGGCGTATCATCACAGGGGCCCTTGCGGCCGAACTGCTCTCCATGTTTTTGTCCACTGGACGCACCCGGGTAATTAACCCTCCTCTGCCCTTGTAGTGACTTACCTAGCTAGCCATTACTCATCTAATCAACTAGTTCCTTAGCTTACTATCAACATGACATTATGTGGCCAACCTATATTATTCATGGCAGTTACATATGAGCTCAAGCGAATTCCAATCTAAAACCATACAAAATAATCTAATTTGAATTTGAGGGGGAAAAAAATAATCTAAGTCAAATAAAAATAATCCAAATCTGAGACAAACTTGGATTGGAATATTATGTTAAAGAATTAAATTTCAAATTTAAAAATTAAAAATCTAAAAATTACCCGTTACTAGACCCCAACTTACAAATTTTTATTTTTTTAATATAGGCAAAAAGTTAAGCAAACCTTAACACCCCCACCTCGCATTAATTGTGTGTAGTAACACTTTGTTTAAACTTGTCATTGTTGTAAGACTTTGAGCATGTTCGGTAAAATTAATTTTTTTTTATAATAATTAGTTGTTGGTGATTTTTTTTAATAATAGGCAAAAAGTTAAGCAAACCTTTAACGCCTCCTCCTCCCTATAAAATATCCTGCTATTCCACTACCAAGAGACATAATTGTTGTAGTTTGGTCCTTTAGCAATAGCGAGAAGAAAAATGAGTGTTTGGTAAATAGCTTTTTGAATAGTTTTTTGGCTAAAAAGAAAATTTTTTTACCAAAATTAGGTGTTTGACCTAATCCAAAAGTTAATTTGGGTGTTTGGTACAATAACTTTTTAGAAGAGTTTTTTTGGTCCAAAAAGCAAATTTGAAAAAGCTAATTTGATTAGCTTTTCGGAATAGCTTTTTGGAGAATTAATTTTTTGTCTCACAACTTTGTTAAAAACAGTTAATTTTACCAAGCAGTTTTTTTAACAGCTAATTCAAATAACTAATACAAATAACTAATTTAAACAGCTAACAGCTAACAAAAATTTTTGCTAAACAGGGCCAAAACTGTCAAATTACACAGTGCAATTGTACTATCTTGTTCAAGTATAAACTTCTCACACAAACATAACAACTCACGTATAAGCAAGAATCCATCGTAAGTTTCGCTCAAATGTATAGTCTTCCCCTAGCCATAAAAAAGAAATATTTATATATTATCAAACCGACTGAAATTCAAGTCAAAATAAGGCTAGAATATAAAAGAAAAAGTTCGACAAAATGTTGGGCTATGAGTCATCTCATGTATTGATGACAAAATTATGCTACATTTAGCGTGACTGTGGAGGCTATGAGATCCCTTAGTACAGAAAATTTCCCTCACTTTCTTATAGTAAGAAAATCTGATTATATTTGATATAGCTAGCTTGGCTCTTAATTAACGAATGTTAATTTGTTATTGAATCAGAATAATGCGTTGGATACTCAGCAAAGATAAAACACTCGTCAGGCTTCAAGATGATGAGGGGTCGACTCCACTACACCAGCATGTCGTAGAGAATAAAGTCGAGCATTCGCAAATTCTCCTAAGTTACAAAGATGGTACTAACAATGAATCAGCAGCATACATTAGAGACAATGAGGGGCGAACACCGCTTCACATTGCAGCTCTTCATCTCAGTTGGGAGTGTATAAACGTGCTTAAGATGCAGTACCCTAATTCCGCAGAGATTGTGGACAACAATGGGCAGAATGTGCTACACTATGTTGCCAAATGGCATGGGTTAAAAAACTCAAATATTTTCTAGGGGTCAAATACGAGTTCAGCAAACATATGCATGATAAGGACTTGGATGGAAACAAACCATTTCATCTTCTTGCAAACAACTTGCCGCACATGTTGTGCAACTGTGATTACTGCTTGTCAGATTTCACAATGCAGCAAAGATATTACTTCAATAGCGAAAACCTCACTGGTGCTGATATTGTTGCTTCTTATCAGGTCAGATTCTTACTTAATTATTATCAAGTACTAGTTTTACTTAATAGAGTTGGTAAAAAAAAAAAAAAAGATCTACCCACAGAGTCATAATTCAAATGTCCTGGTAATTAGGCTCCCAAAAAACAAAAACTTCCTGCTAGCTACTTGCTTTGATCGAGTTGGGTGAATTCCCTACGAAGGGCTTCTCAAATGTAGGGGCAACTGCTTTAGTTGTTCCCAATAATGGTTTTGTGATAGCAAACTTTGATCCATTAGGGATAGGAATTCTTCTTGTGGGTCTGCCAAGAAGGACCTTTACTAGGGAGGCAAGGGAGCTTGTTTTTAGAAAGACAAAGGGGAGGCTACTGTGACTAATTCTCTTGCTCTGGATACGTTGAAACCTGACATGATATCTTTTTCAATGAGAGCTTTCCCATCCTTGAGCAAACAAAGGTCATATAGCAGCGGGAATAAATGTGATTTTATGAATGGCATTTGATCAAAAGAGTAATAGTCAGTCATGTGGTGTTGGGTTTTTGTGGGACGGTATTAATGTGGGTATTATCTCCTATTCTTAGCATCACTTCTTTCGCTGCGGTGTTAAGGACTGATGGGTGTTCGGAATGCTGGCTAGATAACTGCGAAAAGTACAGAACTCGAGGCAAAGAATGAATGAGCTTTGGGATACTTCACCTCTTCCTATATTCTTTTTTGGTGTTTTCAATGAAATATTGGTAAAAGTGAAGAAGGAAGAAGGTCCCATGAAGAGGGAGACTCAGATGGTGGAATTCGGGATCTTAGCATTGGCACAGACTTTTTCACATGGCAGAGGGGGTGTCAAGGAGTAACAGGGCCGATCATGACGAGTTTCTCATGGTCTGCTCTCTTTCTAGGTGCCAAAGTGAGAAGTCTTCTGTGGTATCGTTTGGATCATAATGTTTTTCTCCTTGAGATGGAAAAGCAGTCTTTTGAGGACATCCATGAGAGACTTTTCAAATTTGAGCCAATGTGGCTTTCCCATGTGGAGTGTGATCGGGTCGTTAAGCAAGCTGGGCAGATTATCTCCATGAAGAACCAAGGGATCGAATGTTGTTTGTGTTGAGAGGCTTCTTTGGATTCAACCTCTGATAATCAATGAGATTGTGAGATTAGAGCTCATAAATGAGAACCGTACAAATGATAAACACTTTCACATAGAATTTGGCTACACTACTGTCCCCATTGGAGGGTGACGAATATGTATGATTGCTAACTTTCACATAGAATTTCTCATCTGGTAGATTACATGTTTTAATACAAACCCTCCTGTTTTACTTTAAAAACAATTAAGATGTTTGCTTGATTATTATCTACAAGTAGATGTCGCTGGGGAAAGAAATGGTCTTAATTATGCAAACCCATTGGAGTTGAAACTAAGCTTCCTTTGCTTAATTATCAGCCACTATTCGAGGAAGAGAATGCGGAAGTGGTGTCACGGCCCAAGCGAATTGCAAAGAAGAGCAAGATTGAAGGCACAAGAGAAACTCTCGTAAATGAGACCAATGGAGAGATTGCTGGATGCAAGGGAGTAATCCAAAATTGGCTAGTTGTGGCTGCCTTAGTTGCAACAGTATCCTTCACAGCTGGATTTACAGTACCCGGTGGATTCGACCAGAGCCCAGGTCCAGAGATTGGCACGGCAATAATGACCAAGAAAGCCGCCTTCAAAGCATTCTTGATCTCGGATGCTTTGGCTTGCTTCGCAATATTCCTCTTCTTTGTTACTTCGTTCACTGGAAAGCGTGTGAAAGTGAGCTTACTTACAGGGTTTGCTGGAATATTCAGCATATTTTCAATAGGTGCAATGACGGTTGCGTTCATGACGGGTGTTTATGTGGTGATCCCCATTCCAGTGGTCTCCACACTGGACTCTTCCTTGTATCTGCATTGTTCTTCAGCTTCTATGTTCCGTGCACACTTACCTTGCTTGGTGGTGGCTTGTGGACGACGATAAAAAGAGGGGGGTGTCCCGACGTTCCTCGTAGGGTTCAAGTGTGATCAAGGGCCTAATGAGTTTGTGTCTTCTGACCACTTGTAATTATGGACTACATACAAAGGGCCATATGAGTTTGTGTGTTCTAACCACTTCTCTGATGTACCCCTTTATTATCTTTATGAGAATCATGTTCTAACAAACTTGTCTCTTTGAGGAAAAAGATCAAGAGCAAAACATTGGCAGCCAACCCCTTTGAGATGATAATAGGATGGGGTTGATCCATATAAAAACTCAAAAGACCAAAACAGATGTGTTTAACTTGTTTATAATGCACGTGGCAGTGAGTACTCACTTCTTAAAATTTTCCTGGCAAATTGGCTTGAATTTTGAGAGCCTGCTTGATGTCAAGTAGGTGTTTGTGCTTCATCTCCACTATGTCATTTTGTTGTCAACCAAGTAGGTGCACTTTTTTTTTTCTACACATTACCATGTTGTTGAAAGAAATCCTTAAAAGAACTTCCGATAAATTTTATGCCATTATCAAAGCTTACAAATTGGATAGATTTATGAAGATGGTCCTTCATATAAGATGGTCCTTCATATATGTTAATATGTATGGTAGCAGAAACCTAAAACTTATTTTGCAAGAGCTATGTCCAAGTACATCTAGAGTACTTGTCATCTAAAATTGTAAAGAAATAATGTTCTCCAAATAATTAGGCTGCTTATAAGTCACAAAAGATATAACAACACCACCTTCTAGTGTAGGTCTTGCTTTTGTGATGTCTAGAATGATCCAGATGTAGACAACCTTACCTCTAGAAGCATCCCTACCCATCATAGAAAAGTTGATTCCAAAAGACCCACAAAAACGAATGTTGTAAAAATATTTTATGGAAAAAGTATTTTGTGGAAATATCACATTGTATTGGAATTTTGTGGAACCACTATTAGATGAGTTATTAATATGTATCGTCTTATACATGGATGTGTGTCCAAATGAGCATTCAACTAACCTACATCAACCTTGCTACAACTAACAGTAGGAGCAAAATTATCCAACACATCATTCAAGGGACTACGCTTGTTATCACATCCCGCACAAAGGAAGTATCTACTCTGTATGAACCCCTTTGTCTCTTGCCCACGACAACATCATGCTTAATAATAGGGCCCTGAAATTGGTAACCATTAGCCCTGAATTAAACAACCAATTCGATTGATTCAAGAAAGTTAGTAACAAAGGGATGATTGAGCTTAAAGTTTGGAACATATCCATTCAGGTTGACTCATTTAATAACAGGTCAATATCATGCCAATCTTGAAAATAGTTTAAATTTATAAGGGGGGAAAAAACAAGTTTTCATAGTGAACAGTCAAGTATGTCAACTTCGATAGAAATCAATTTAGTTCATGTCATACTTGTCTTCCTTTCATTAATTTTAGATTGGGTTTGAGTCTTTTTACATTGTCAGGTCAGCTTTCTCAACTTACATCAAACGTCATCCAACACAATATCTAAAGTTATTGGTATTCATCTTCCTAATGTAACATGTTTTAAGACTATGATAAGGCAAACCAATAACAAGAGGTTTTTGCAAACAAGAAGCCCGACTGAACAAGTGTAGATTGCTTGTCGTGTGATCAAAAGCCCCACTGTAACTAACCATAGAGCAAAATAAAGTTAAACAGATCAGCAAGTAGAGCCAATAGACTATTAGGAAACATTATCAACAGAATTGGCAAATCTCTCCATAGTAGACTTCTCCTTTAAAACCCTCGCCATGCTAGCGACAATCTAAATGGGTCATAAGGATTAGGCCCAATTTAGGGAAAGCCCAATGGCCAATTATATGACAGCTCCGTCTGCCATTGAACAGGTCAAATCCGTGTTAATTCGGTTCGGAACCGTCAAAAGTTGAAGTTTTCGAACTCAGGGCAGAATTATCAGTAACTCTAAGATACACATATATATCATGCTTGGGTACATATCTATATAAGAGTCATTATATAATTTAACTAACCCTCTATTTCATTTCTCTCAATTCAACAAATATTCTCGTAATTCTCTCAACTCAATCAATTAGAAAAAGATATATTGCATGGAACAAACGGTACACTGCACACAAGAAAAGATACACTACAGGCAAGAAAAGATACACTATAGGAAACAACCGATACACCGCAGGAAGAAAAAGGTACACTGTAGAACAGAAAAAATACATTACTATGGAGAAAAAAAGATACACTGCAATATATTGAGCGCGACTGTAATATATCCATTATACAACTTCAGGGTGTGTACCATACTAAATATATACGTTTGTATCTAAGAATTTTTCGAGAATCATGACAAAATCTCTCAAATCAAAAACGCCATTAAAAAAATTATTTAAATCAATAATCTATCTACCCCAAATGATTTAAATAAATTACTTATTTATCAGCATAATCAAGTGCCTAATAAACAAAGGATTTTTCACAGCTGCACATTGAATTGTTTAATATAGCCTAAAAAAATGAAAAAAAGTCACTTCTCTGAGGACTTTGTCTCCAAAATTGAAAACCAGATATTCCTTTCTAGTCCACCATCCAAAGGATAATGATGTGTTCCCATAATTGATAATGTTAATTCAAATTAATATATATTATATATTGATGATTGGATTTCTTAACGTAAAGTAATGGATATAGTGTACCTTAAGAAATCCAATTATCAAATATAAAAAGCCTATTAATTTTCCCTCTCTTATTCTCATTTCAGACAGCGTGTGTGGCATATACCAATAGATGAAAAGTACATAACCCAATAAAATAAAAAAAATCTGGAATCTTCACAGGGCATTTTGGTCAATAATATAATGACTCGATAACTTATATATGCTTCAAATATCATAATAAATTTTGTGCAATTGGTAAATTTTAAATGAATGTGTCTAAAAAATAGATTCAAACATTTTTCAAAAAAAAAAAAAACTATTGATCATGAATTTGCCTTAAAATTTGAGTCTATAATATAATATTACAATTAACAATTGAGTTATAAAACCAAATTGAATTTTATGTTGCGATCCTTTTCATTATATTTTATATTAGATTTCTTAAGTTTACCCGATTTTATATTCTATATATATTTGAATTTTTACATATTTCTATAAACCTTCTTACATTAGAGTAATTTTTTTAACAAAAAGAAAAGAATAAATTTGAGATAAAACAAAACTAGACAAGTCTTGACACTGAGACTTAATGTTTAAATTATGATGTCTATTGTCGGATAAAATCATTTTGTACAACTATTTACAAGACAGATGCAATAGCATTTTTAAAAACAATTAATTAATGTTAACATCTTATAAAATTTAATATTTTAATTCCATAAAATATGATCCATAAATAAAGTGGTCTAGGAGTCCGTGAAAACAATAACTTAGAGCAAATCCAATAATGAGCCAAAAAAAGAGTGAATTCAATGATAAGTTAATTTTTTGGCTCACCGATGAAGGCCTACCACTGTCACATTAATCCTCTATCTAATTTTTTACCTCACAATCCTCACTCTCTCCATTGGAATGCTCACCATTTTACTTCATCAAATAAAATAATACTTATAAATCCTACATTTAACTATAAAATAATACCTATAAATCTACTCCATAACACATAGCTTTATTTTTAGAATTAAAAAAAATTAATAAAAATTTTAAAATAAAAAACAAAACAAACCTCACGAGTGAGTTAAGGGATCCGAGGCTCCCCGTGAGGCGTGAGGCGTGAGCCGTTGCTGCAATTCTTCCCTCGCCTCACCACAATTTCTCTCCTCCTTTTCCTCATCGCGAGCCAACGGCTGAACATGCTCTTAGCACTATGAGGGTGTTTGGCAAACAACTTTTTGAAGAGCTTTTTGGTCAAAAAGAGATTTTTTGATCAAACTTAGCTATTTGACCAAGCAAGTAAGCTAATCTGGGTGTTTTGTGAAAGAGTTTTTTAGAAGAACTTTTTAGATCCAAAAAACTAATTTGAAAAAGCTAATTCCATGAGCTTTTTGGAAGAGCTTTTTAAATAATTAGCTTTTTGTCTCACAACTTTGTCAAAAACGGCTAATTTTACCAAACAGCTTTTCAACAAACAGTTAATACAAACAGCTAACTCAAACAACTACAAACAGTTAATACAAACAGCTAACTCAAACAACTAACAATTAACAGTTAATACAAACAGCTAACAGTTGTTTGCCAAACAGGACCTATGAGATTTTAAACAATTGATAAGTTTGTTGAAGAAGAAAGCAATGAATAATTTAGTCCCTTTCTTGACATTAAGTTCTAGAAGTTATATTCTGATCCTAAAATGAGATATATTTACAATTTTATCAACTCTTGTTGGCTTTTAAGAAATTATGCTGATATTGATGATTTGTTAACCTTTTAATGACTATAATCAGATTATTATTATTATCAAAATTTACTTGAGATTTTCATTGATATTATATATAGGGACAGGACTTCTTAAAAATTAAAAAATAATAAAATACAAAAATATTTGAGCATCAAAAATTATTTGTAAAATAACAAAAATATAATTTCTATAAAATCTTATCAAGAAATTTACTAAATTATTTATCATTTAAAATTTCAAAATATTATATTTTTTTTATAAAGGTTTAAATTAGGCATGTTCTTTTTGTTGGTTTTTTTAATTTATCAACTTTAACCAAATGCAACCCACTTCAACCAACTCTAACCCACTTCAATAAAAAATACTAACTTTAACCCAATTCAACTCACCTTAACCAACTTCAACCAACTTTAACCCACCTCCTTCAAAATTTTATTTTCACTATTTTAACCAACTTCAAAAAATATACTAACTTCAATCTACTTCAACCCACTTCAACCTACTTTAATCTACTTCAACTTACTTCAATAAAAAATATCAATTTCAACCCACATAAACCCACTTTAACCTACCTCAATCAATTTTGTCCTTTTGCCAACCTAAATTTACCAACGAAAAGAGCAGACCCTTGCCTTATTCATGGATCATATCTTAAAATACTAATGTAGTGTTTGGTTGAAAGTCATGTAATCAATGTATAATGGAATCAACCATATAATGTAATTATGATCAGTATAATGGAATAGAATAATAATTATATTACAATATTTGATTACAAAGTTTTTACAATTGTAATGTGATTGACTCATTTACAAATAATACTTAATTTTACGTATGGCGTGAAGTACTTGTAATTCAATTCGTATTTTATTTTGCTTACTTTAATTATTTCTAACTTGGTTGATAATTAGCATCTAGTATCTTATTATCATGATTATGATGTTTCACATGAAACTTCACTGTATTTCTTCTAAATTATAAATTTATAATAATGTAATAATTTTCAAGTTTAGCAAGTTGAGAGAGAAGAAGAAGATGATGATGTGACAGAGAGGTGGGGGGAGATGATGTCTAGAACATATAAAAATACAATTACAATAATATTATTATAGTTTGAATTAAACTTTATCTAATATGGAGAAGAGAGATAAGGGGGTAAGGGGGCTTCAAACATTTAAAAACATAGTGTTACAGTCTTAAGATATGGGAAGTAGAGGAGAGATAATGGAGAGACGAAAGAGAAAGCCTCCCAATATAATAACTTATAGTTGGTTAGACTTTGATTCAAATGTATGCAATTACAATAGTTTAAGAAAAGTCAAGTGATTGTATTTGCATAAATTAAGATAAAAGTGATTATAATGTAATTTTAATTACATTCCCTAATAGTAATCAAATATGATAATGGAATCATTATTATTATTTTAATTGCATTATTATATTAATTATATAGAATCAAACGAGTCATAAGATATCAATTACTCACACGTTTGCCTAAGATGAATTGAATTATAGTAGTAACTCTTGCAAGAGAAGCACACAACAAGAGGAATGGTGGGTGAGGGTGATGGAAGGAGCCGCCAAAAGAGACGAGTCGGCTTGCCTCGAGCTTTCCTTGACATCCACCCACTTGTTCATTGACGCGCTTTGTGATAAATCTGTGTCTCTCTCACATCAGGTACTCGTTCCTTTTCACGCTCCCTTGTATCGTCTCTTTTGTTTTCGATAAAATTCAGCAACAAGTTTATCTGCCCTTTTTTTTTTTGGAAAAACATTTTCATGCAACGAAATTATGTCGGGAGATGCCTGACCCCATTTCAATTTCCTGATCTACTGTTTATGGTAAATCATCATTTGGGTGGAAATTATTGACCCAATTAAGTTATGCATTTGTAAATTAATTTTTGCACCAAAAAGAAATTTTGACACCAAAAATTCTTATATATTAAAGGGTTAACATAATAAGTCATGCGGAATAATCTTTTTAGTAATTATTCAGTAAAGATACTATTGAGAATTTGGTAAGTGTTACTATGTACACTCATTTTATTTGCCCTCAAGAACTATGGCTAATTGTCAATAAACACAACCATCAGGATTGATAATAGCTTATAATTATCAAGCATGACCTCCGACTAATGACTCCTCTCTTTCATATTATGGGGTGTTTGGTAAACAATTTTTTGAAGAATCTTTTTCACTAAGATTAGCTATTTGATCAAGTAAAAAAGCTAATTTAAGTATTTATTGAAAAGACTTTTTAAAAGAGTTTTTTGGGTCCAAAAAATTAATTTAAAAAAGCTAATTTCATGAACTTTTTGAAAATTTTTTTTGAAGAAATAGCATTCTGTTTCATAATTTTATTGGAAACAAATAATTTCATCAAATATTTTTTTCACAAACAGCTAATATAAACAGTTAACTCAAACCTCTAACAACTAATACAAATAACTACCAACTAACAGTTGTTTTCTAAATATGGTCCATATTTATGATATACAAGATTATAATATATGTGTTTAATTTATATATTTAGAGTATATTTATTCTAATTACTATGTAAATGTCTAATTTATCATAATTTCTTTTTATTTTGTGAAACATTTCTTACTTTTCCTTACACTTATCTGTATTCATAATTTTTTTAAAAAAATTTCTTCTACTTTTGTGAACTTGCCATCTTTTCAATCTAAAGAAATACGTCCTTATATATTGATTACTACTATACATATAACATGTTTCCTTTATATCAATGTTACGGTATACCCTAATATGAGGAATGAGGATGATATTTAGGGTTTGTTCTTCTCATTGGTAAATCTCGATTAACCAACTTTAACTAACTTTAACGCACTTCAATTTACTTCAACAAAAAAAATTCAACTTCAACTCACTTCAGCCTATTTCAAATAATTTATACCTATCACATAAAAAAAAATATATACTAATTATTTTCAACTTCAATATATTTAAGTAAATTTTAACACATTTTTACCCACTTTAATAAAAAAAAACACTAACCTTAATTCACTTCGATCATTTCAACCAATTCTTACACCTATTTTCGATTCATATTTCCTTTATTAAAATTTTTTTTTTTAAAAAACATACTCTGCATGATGTGCCGCAAAAAAGCTAGGTCGGTTCGTAATATTGAAGAAAACGAAGGAGTCTTCACGTCATTGAAGGGCTCAACGCTCTTTCAATATTATCATGGCCGACCCCCTTCATTATCTCCCACGTCAGCTTGGGCCCAATTGTCAATGGCGGTATTCCTGTGACCCAATGCACAACCCTCTCACGCGCGTTTCTGCGCGTGTAGCGTAGGACTACAACTAATGTGACATATATAAATATTATGTTTAAAACAAATATATTATGCTGGACATTTTATATATGTGTGAACTATAGTCAATATAAACAATAAAGCTTAGATAAATAAAATCAATATATATATATATATATATATATATATATCTATATATATATATATCTATATATATATATATATATATATAAAACAAATCTCTCTAGATTTTTGACACATAGCACTCCCACAAAATTTCTAAGATGATTAATAGTGGTAACATTGTTTTAACTTTAACACATATTCTCATTGTGACATATAAAAGTGTAGCATGGTAGTTAAAATTTTCATAGTACAAGAGTCCAAGTAAGTATTAGAAATTTTTTGATGGTAAGATTATTATCCCTTTAACACAAATAAATTTTTACATTCATGGCCATTAAAACACATTTAATTATTTAATTTATATCTAATTATTTCTTAACTATAATTGTGTTATTTGATTAAAAATACATTCATGACCATTATAAAAATGCTATCAATACTTTGATCTTAATTAATATTTTCCAATTAATTTTTCATCCAAAAATTTAAATGTTACATGCTAATTATGTTATTAAGATTTTTTATTACATTTAAATAAATTTTTGTGTTGTCATAATTTTCATAGAAAGAAATTACAATATTACAATTGTTAATAGAAATATTTGTTAAGTAAATTATAATATATTTTTATACATTGTAAATTTTTTTATTGTTTCTATAAATTGCATCTCTTAATAACCACTTTAGCTTAAAAAGTTATTAATTATTTTACAAAAAATATCAAAAATTTATGCATTATGTGATTGCTAAATAACTTATTGTAATTTTTATAAGCAATTATTATAATTAAAAACTGATGGAATTTTCTGCCCATTACACGAGTATCGAAATACTAGTTTGGTCTTAAATCTTACCAACAATCATGTATTTATTTATGTAAACATTTCATAGATTTTTTTAAAACCACACTTACTTAAATTTAACATATTTAAATAATTAAGTTTATATAAATAAAATCGAATATGTCAATTTAAACCATAAAGTTTATATAAATATCTCATTTTAACTTATAAAATTATTTAAAGTGAACGTATTTAAATAATTATTTCTTTTTTAAAATCCAACTTAATTCAGTCCGAATAAGCAATATGCTAAAAATATTAGTTTCATTTGTTTGAATATGAATATAAGTAACACCTACATCACATAAAATTAGGTAAAATATATATTATTTGACCTCAACAATTAAAATATAAATTAAATTGTAGTATGAAAAACCAAACACATTAAAGAAAAAGGAAAGAAGTTTTCCAATTAAAAAATAAATAATTTATATAAGTTTTTTGTATTATTAATGGTCATAAACAGAATGAACCAAAACACTATCATTATTTTCAACAACAGTACAGAAAAACTATTCATAGTATCAATATTAGATCACTATAACGAAAAAATAATCCAACAAAACATCCTGGATATTTCAATTCTCTTAGTTGGTGCATGAACAATTTCTCAAATTTTAAATCTCAAAATTAAACATGCAGAGTGTTAGGTACTATATTCACTACCAAATGTGACAATTTAGAAATAGAAAAGAAACCCAACTCAAACACACCTTTTTTTTTTTTTTTTTTGGATCACCAACTCAAACACCCACTATAAACTCTAATTAAAATCAAAATTAAAGCATAAGACATATTGGCAGTAACGCACGCGCCAAGCATAGAGGAGTTGTATGCCAACTGTTCTTTTCCTACCTGCCACGCAACTTCTTTGACCCCACCACCTTCCTTCACCTCCTCCATTAGGGATTGCCCTTCTATTTAATCCCTCTCTCTCCTCGTCTTCTTTCCGCAGAACACAATTCCAAGGTCACAGCTTTCTCTGTCTCAATCAAACGCTCGGATTTTTTCCTTTTCATCTCTCCATAGTTTCTCTCTCTTAAATCAACGGTGCTAAAATCATGGGGGTCGCCGTTCTGCCGCCGCAGGACTGCCTTACAAACCACCACCGGCAAGTAGTATCACCGGCAAACAAGCCTCGCCGGAACCCTAACTCTAACTGTAACAGATCTAGCCGTAGAAGGAGAAACTCCCCGCCGCCAAAGGCCGGATACCAGACCCGACCGGGAAGCCCGCCTGTTATGGGTCAAGTCCGGATCCTCAAGCGTGGCGAGGACGTCTCTCCGCCGAGGAAGCCCGAACCGGTTCTGAAGTCGGACGGATTTTTCGCCGGGTCAACCGTGACGTCGCCGCCGCCAAGCTCGGTGCCGTTGCCGGCGTTTTTCACGGCGAGGAGGAATTGCGGACTTAGTACACATAATCAGGAGATCGAGAGTGAGCTCAAGCGGGTCTTGAGGCTCATGTAGAAGAATCTCTGCCTTTGTCTCTCCTCTTTTTCTACCTTACCTTATTTGAAGAGAAGAATTAGGGATTTTTCCGGAGTATAAAGGGCTGGGAAAATCTGGGGTGAAGATGGATTTTAGAGGGTTTTCTATCTTTTTTAAATTAATTTTGGGGGATTAAAGGGTATGTTTAATTAATTGTAAGGCTTAGGTTTTCCGGCGAAGTTCCGATCTTGACCTCGTATTTTTTCCAGTAGGTTAGATCGGATCGGTCGGATACCGTAGCTTTCAGCTTTTTTTTTTAGTGGTGATGATGATGAAGATGATGATGGTAGATGATGATCATGGTAGAAGAAGAAGATGATGATGATGATGATGATGATGTTGGGTGAGTAATTAGGTTGTAATTTGGGATGAATTATCGTTGTGTGTGATAGGGAAGGTGGATGATGTTTTATGGGGAAGTTGCCTGTAATTTGTAAGGGTAATCAAAAGCATATGAAAGGACAAAAATAATATTAATACAGGAAATCAATATTCAGTGCAAGAGCCAAGAAGTCTGTTCTTCTGGATTAGTTGATGGTTTGCTATCGGTTGAATTATTGAACACCCAACCCCTCTGCCCCCACCCAGAAGAAAAAATGAAGAAAATTATTAAAAAAACAGCTCAAAATGAATAAAAAATAAACTTGTTCAAGTCGCTAATTGAAATGGTTAATTAATGTACTTGAATTATTAAGGAGATTTTAAATTAGTGCACATAGGGAAATTGCTCTGCAACGTGTCCATTCTTTAAGAAATTGACTGATATTGAAATATTTAATTAATGTACTTCAATTATTAAGGTGATTTTAAATTAGTGGCACATAGGGAAATTGCTTTACAATTTGTCCCTTTTGTTTTCAAGAAATTGTCTGTTAGTCTTCTCTCTTCCACTATTTCCCTGATCTTCTTGTATGAAGACCGAGGCAGTGGAGATTTCAAGCATCTTTATCTCGACTCTCTACTAGTAATCTTGTCTTGATTTAGTAGTTATCTCTTTAATTATCATGACAATTGTCCTCTCAATTGTGAGAACTTTTCGTGTGTGTCTAAAGTTGGTGGTTTGTGAGGTTAGTTTGTTTGATTTTCAAGTGATGAATCAATTTTCTATTCATGCACTTTAAATGTAATTTTTTATGTCAAGATGATATCATGTTTAACAGAATTGCTCAGGATTAACAGATCTTTCATTAATGTGAGGATTTATTCTCCAAGTTTCATGAAGAAGCAACAATATAATTAAAAAAAGATGAGTAGTAGGGGTGGACAATGAGCTGGCATGGGTACCCATCGGGGTAAATGAGTAAGTCCGTCTACCATATGGTCAATAATTCGCGTCAATAATGAATTTGGTTAATAATTAATCAGCCTATTAATGGCCCATTTAGCGACCTGTATTTTGTACCTTACTTATCACACTAATTTAAATATTACAACTAGTTAAACTTATTACAAACATTTTATACATGATAATAACTATTATAAAAAAAATTTGTGCAAGTTTGGTCCATTTTAAAAC
Organism: Selenicereus undatus; assembly: GCA_017589665.1. Taxonomy (NCBI): domain Eukaryota; kingdom Viridiplantae; phylum Streptophyta; class Magnoliopsida; order Caryophyllales; family Cactaceae; genus Selenicereus; species Selenicereus undatus. The sequence continues at coordinate 10,990,543 of JACYFF010031952.1, forward strand.
AGGTCAAGAGTAGGTTACCCATAATCAAACCCAATCCTTCTTATCTATTGACATGAAAAGTCCAACCCAGTTTAAATCATTAACGGGTAAATCATGAGTAATCAATGGATTGATACAATCCCGTCCATTGTCCATCCTTAATGTGTCCACCTCTAATGAGTAGTCAATGAGCAAAAATTTGCCCCTTTTTTTTTTTGAAATTGAGATTGTAACTTGAGTATGTGATCCATGTTTATTCAAATCTGGTGGCGGCTGTAAACATCAGTGGACAAATTACTTGTTATGACTCATGAAGTCTTCCCTTTATTTAAAAAAAAGAAAAATAAAAGGTCGGGCTCCTTAGTGGACAAGTAACAAGTGGTCCGACAACCAAAACATTGCAATGCATTGCTTGAATGTGGAGGGAGACAAAAGCTGTTTAGGCGGAACTTGTTGAAAATTGGACCGGCCTATCTACAAGTCTTCTACAAAAAAGAGCTAAAAGCCCATAACCTAGAAGTAGCACATAGATAATTAGAGAGTACCTGTCCAAAAAATAAATAAATAAATTAGAGTGCAAGTGTGTAACGTTCATGCCAGATCCGCTTTGCTAAATTGCTTTGAAATTAATGTTGGAAATTTAGGTCTAGATTTCCGTTACTAGTGATCATGCCCTCTTCAAATCTCTCTCTCTATGTATATATTAAAACCAAAAAAAAAAAAAAATCCCCTCAATTTTTAAGAAGTGTCATTTACACAAAATTTTCACGATTATTAATAGTTTTTATCTTTTTTTAAAAAGGCGTTATCCATTTACAAATGGAAGGTTTTCTCCCCCCCCCCAAAAAAAAAGGTTTTACATAATTATTTACAGTTCCAAAGATTTTCTTTCCAAATAAATAAAAAAAGAAGACAATGTTTGATAATGACAAAACATTATATTATGTTAATTTTGATCATAAAAATAATACTATACTAGTACTGCTATTTTCAATATTACCAAAAACAATATATTATGTTACAACATTGCAATTTCATGTAAACGAAATAACAAAGAAAATTAAAGTTGATTTATTTCAAGTGTTAGGATGTACGAGTTGATTAAATTTGACAACATTGATAATGAGTTCGAAACTATACCATTTAAATATTTGGTGATGGATAATATACTATTTTTAAAATTTTAATATTCATGTCCACATTGGGGTCTTATTTAGTTTTACATATAGCTAGTATTGAGCCCGTGCTTTTGCACATGCTTGTTTAAAATTTTATGCGTTTACATTTATGGGTTTAATATTTGTAATATGCTTAGTTCATGATTTTGTTTTGAGAAAATATAAATTCAATATCGACTTAATTTGATTAATTTATTCATGAATTGAAAGAAATAATTCAAAAGAAATTATATAAAATGAAAAATTTGGGATGAAGATATGTAATAAGAACCCGACAAAAATTGCAATATAAAATCTAAACAAATGTAAAATAAATATGCAAAACCTAAAGCTAACTATGCAGTATTTGAAAAAATTAAGATAGTGAAGAGTAGATGCAAACAAAGATAAAGGCGATACCAAAAGAAAAAAGTCTAATTCTAAGACTATGTATGTTCTATTATCATTAAAAATATTCAAAAGAACTGAAAGAAGGAAGTTAAATGAAATACGAAGAAAACAAAGGAATTAAGATATCGATTTACTCAACCGTATAATCCCTTTTTATACTAAACTCTTGCATATTCTAGCTTTAATTAATGACTTTTAATTTGCCAACTTTACATTTTGCTGGTACAATTTATATGTTAATATTGTAGAATGCAAAAATTCTACGACAAATCGGATGATGCCACGTGTAAAAAAATGACCAATCGCAAATTGTCATGTGTCACGTTGACTTTGGTGGACCCACTTGATCAAAATTAAATATGGCTAAAATTCAACCAATTAAAAGATGCCACATGTCATTGAAGATACAGAAAATAGTAATTATTTATTTTTTAAAATTAAGAAAATAATTACTAAAATATGCACCGAGGCCCAATGTCCAATTCAAACCCTAGTCTTCAAGCCTATAAATAGGGGTCTTACTCTCTCATTTTGAGGGGAGATCAACATTCAGCATCCTACATGCTCCAGAGCTCAGACTGCAGATAACATCCAGCTACCAAGTAACAAGGATCAAAGTCAGCTAACTCAACATCTTCTGCAACCTCAAATTGAAGTCTACTTCAGAGTTCTTCATCCAGTTTATCGATCGAGATCAAGCAACCTCGCATTCGCATTGATTAATCTAACCAACTACATTCAACACCCAGCATTTTGCAAAATTCAGAGCTCAGACGGCAAGGAGCATCCAACTACCAAGCGAGAAGGATCAAAACTTGCAGAGCTTCAGAAACTACAATCAGTCACTTGCACATCAAAATCAAGAACAGTCTTCAAAGTTCTTTAGTTGATTTGCATCAACTGAGATCAAGCATCACGCCCTCGGAAAACTCAAGTCATTAGGAGATCGAATCAGAGGATCATTTCATTGTATTAAATTCAGAGATTGTATCCATATACAACATCAATACAAATTTTAATTTGTTGCTGAATTTTTTGTCTAATTTATTTTAGGCATAAAATTTGTGTTTACAAATTTGGCACGCCCAGTGGGACGTCTCTGCCTCTCATCTCTTTCTCCAAGCAAACAATTTCACTTCTTTGAATAAGATATGACTCCCAAGAATGTCATCCTTTAACCGTCAAATAAAAAGACTATTGGATCCGCATATGAAGATCCACAAAGGCTAGTATTGCATATGGCAATCAAAGCACCAGGGTGATGACTAGGAGCACGTCTAAAGCGAATACCTTCATCACCTTAAAGCAACAAGCTGTGGCTCCAACTTTGCAGTCACGCAAAACTCAAAACTTTCGCTTCAACTTACCTGCTGATAGAGTCAATCAAGCTGCTCGTCTCTTGTCTCCCTAATTTAAAACTACAGACTCTTTCTACCTTCAATGTAAAGAAGGCTCTACCATATCGACTGGAAAAATTCCAAACCTACATCAATCCTGTCTTCCAACCTATCAGTGAGGAAGATGATAACTATGGTAGCAGCGATTCTTCACCAACATTTTCAAGGGATTCAGTTTTCTTACAGGTTGAAGTTGAATCCTCTGACACTATTATCATGCCAGTCATGGTGATAGAGACTATTAACTTGGAGGAACAACTAGCAGACATGAAAGCCACGCTCGATAGACTCTCAAATGAAAATGCGAAAAAAGATGTTCAAATCAAGCGTCAAAGCAAACAAATTGTTGATTTGACGAAGAAGCTGGGGAAGCAGACGTCTGAAACTTTCAACAAATGTTCAAGCAGTGAACATGCTGACAAAGAGTCTAATCACAGCGAGGAGTCTGATGACATACGCAAACCAAAGAACGATTCATCCTTCAGCTTAATGTCAGTTGAGCAAATTCAAAATTTGATAGCTAAAGCAATCAAGGCTCAGGTGGGAGAGTCTCACAAGAGTCACTTGTATACAAAGCCTTATACAAAGAGGATTGATGCACTTCGTATGCCTCATGGCTATCAACCTCCCAAATTCAACCAATTTGACGGTAAAGGTAATCCCAAGCAGCACATCGCTCACTTCATCGAAACCTGCAGTAATGCTGGCACTAAAGGATATCGGTTGGTGAAACAGTTCGTACGGTCCCTTAAAGGAATTGCATTTGACTGGTATACAAACCTTGCCTATGAGTCCATTGATAGCTGGGGGCAAATGGAAAGTGAGTTATTGAATCACTTGTATAGCACGCGTCGCGTAGTTAGCATAACAGAGCTTACTAACACAAGGCAATGGAACAACGAACTAGTTATCGATTATATTAATCGTTGGTGTACTCTCACTCTGAAGTGCAAAGACCATTTATCTGAATCTTCGGCTGTTGAGATGTGTGCTCGAGAGATGGATTGGGATATACTTTATGCCTTGCAAGTATACAAGCCCAAAACATTTCAAGAATTGGCAACACGAGCTCATAAAATGGAGCTTACAATTGCCTACTATGATAGACGGCTCAATGATGATGAATCAGTCGCATCGTCAAGAAATGAAAACTCCATGTTGAGAGACTCCAAAAAGAAATAATGTCCTTATTTTGAGTTTGATGCGCCAAAAATGCTTAACAAACTTATTGAGAAAGGGCTTATAGAGCTCTTAGAGTCAAGGCATCCTGAAGAAATAGGAAGAACTAATGATCCCAAATATTGCAAGTATCACAGGATCATCAGTCATCCTATAGAAACGTGCAAAGCATTCAAAATTCAAGTCCCACAACTTATAAAACAGGGAAGAATCATATTAGACGAAGACGACACTGAAGAATCTGATTGATCATCCATTATGATTATATTAGAAAGTGCTTTGGCAGAGAGCGACCCAAAATTGGCATTTAGGGAGCAGACTTTCAAGTCAACCTTTGTAAACTCATAAGTCATCAAATAACTTACAGACTTTCAAGTCATTCCTTGTAGAGACTCGAAGACTCTCAAGTCACTCATGTTAAACTATCAAGTCATCCAAACTCCAAGACTTCTAAGTCAGTCTCTAGAAACACCTATGTCATCGAACTCTCTGATTCTAAAGTCAACCATGCAGGACTCTTAAGCTAATCCCACGCTCAAAGTCATCAAATGTCAAAGACTCCCAAGTTGCAAAACTCTCAGACTTCCAAGTCAATATTAGCAGACTCCTAAGTCACCAAACTCTAAGACTTCTAAGTCAACCTTTAAGGGCTTTTGAGTTGAGAAGCACTAAGACTTGCAGGTAAGCTTCTACAGACACCTCAGCCATGAAACTCTGAGAATTCGAAGTCGATCCTGTCAAACTTCAAAGTTAGGCTTGACAGACTCTAAAGTCATCAAATCTCGTGGACTTTCAAATCAAACTTTTAAGACTCCCAAGTCGTCCAACTCTTACAAACAAAATTCTTGACTCTCAAGTTATCAAAGACTTTTTAGTAAACTTTATAGGCCTTCAACTCATTGATACCACAGACTACCAAGTCGTCAAAGTTTCAGAGTCTTAAGTTAGCAAAGCAAAAGACTATCAAGTCATTCAAATTCAAAGACTCCTAGATCATCAAATTTCGTAAACCCCCAAATTATCACATTTGAAGACTTTCAAGTCAACGGACTCCAAGTCAATGTAATTGTACGTTTGATGAAGACTCTCAAGTCACTTCTAAAGACTGCCAAGTTACAAGAAACTTTGATTCTGAAGTCACCCTTAAGACTTCCAAGTCCAAACTTCTAAACTATCAAGTCAGCACAGACTATCAAGTCACCCACATGATACTCAAGTCATCAAAATCAAAGACTTCCAAGTCGTCTAAAGATTATCAAGTTGATAAAATTGTAAGTTCTGAAGTGAATTCAACGACTCTCAAGTCATCAATAGTTTTGACCCTCAAGTCACCCTTAAGACTTCTAAATCCAAACTTCTAGACTCTCAAGTCAGCACAGACTATTAAGTCACCCACAGAATACTCAAGCTGTCAAAATCAAAGACTTCTAAGTAATCCAAAGTCCATCAAGTCAACAAAATTAAAAATTTTGAAGTGAATTCTATGACTCTCAAGTCATCAACATGGTAGACTCTCAAGTCATGAACGACATAAGCTCTTAAATAAGTAAAGCTTAAAAATTCTCAAGTCATCTAATTTATAGACTCACAGGTCAAACAGAATTATTGACTCTTAAGTTATTGAAGACTTTCAAGACATTCTTACGGACCTTCAAGTCATTGATGTAATAGATTTCTAAGTCATTAAATCGCGAAGACTCCAAGTCATAAAACTCTCTTACTTCCAAGTCAATCCTAGCGGACTCCTAAGTCACCAAATCTCGTAGACTTCCAAGCCAATTTTTTTTAAGGCTTCAAAATGTTTTTTTCCGGACTTCTAAGTCAACAAAATTATTGATTCCCAAGTCACGAAGATGAATCTCAAGTCATCAAAGTTCAAGTCTCTCAAGACATCAAAATTAAATGACTACCAAGTCGTCAAAGCTCCAGAATCTAAAGTCAAGAAAGTTCTAAGTTCCGAGTTATCAAACTTGATGACTCTCAAGTCTTTAAAGTTTAAGACTCCTAAGTCAACAAATTTATTAACTCCCAAGTCACTCAATGAACTTCCAAGTCATCAAGTTCAAGACTCTTAGTCATCAAAGTAAAAGACTAACAAGTCATTTTATCAAAGGTGTTGACTTGTAAGTCACTCAGCACTTTCTCAAACTATATATACAGACTTGAAATGGCTACCAAATTGTTGAAAACTTTTAGAAGCCTTCAAGTTGGGGGCAAAAGTAAGATCGCATACTCCTTTGCATTAGCGATACATGCGTCTTTCTTTAAAATTGGTCATCTTTTCCTTCAAGTCGCACACTGGCAATTTGCAAAGTCAAGCTTTCGGTGTCTGATTGGAAGGGTCATGTCTTTCCTGTCTGACCAAAAGAGTCGAGCTTCTGTGTGATCGAATGAGCCAAGCATTTACTTTCTGATTGGGAGAGTCGCCTTCACTGTCTGACAGAATAGGCCAAGTCTGCACTGTCTGATCGGATGAGTCACATATGTTGTCTGATTAGATAGGTCATGCCTCCTCTGTCTGATCGAAGGAGTCGATCTGTTACTTTCTGATCGGGATAGTTGTGTTTGCTGTTTGATCGAATGAGCCAAGCCTTCTCTTTCTGATCAGGAGGCCAAGTCTGCAATGTCTGATCGGATGAGTCACATTTTTTGTTTGATCGGATGTGCCAAGCATTTACTTTCTAATCGTGTGAGTCGCCTTCACTGTCTGATAAAAGAGGCCAAGTCTGCACTGTCTGATCGAAGGAGTCAAGCTGTTATTTGCTGATCGGGATAGTTTCGTTTGCTGCCTAATTAGATGAGCCAAGACTTCTCTTTCTGATCAGAAGAGCTGCCTCTACTGTCTGATGGAAGAAGTTAAGTATCTGCTACCTGATTGGAGGAGTCTAAATTCCTTCGCAAATCTGATGGAAGAAATGTAAGTTGATACCAATTAGATTAAGAGAGGGAATCTCATGCAAAAAATCGAATTTACGGGGAGAAATGATTTTTTGTCTTAAAAGTCGACCTCACTTCACAATCTAATTGGAGGAGTCACGATTGGAAGTAAGAAATTCATGTCGACCCCAACCAGATTAAGTAAGAGAGTCTCATGTGAAGAATCAAATCTACGGAGAGAAGCGATTCATCGTCTTAAAAGTCGGTCTCACTTTACAATCTAACTGGAGGAGTTGCGGCTGGAAGAAAGAAATGCAAATCGCGGCTGGAAGGAAGAAATGCAAGTCGACACCAATTAGATTAAGTGAGGGAGTCTCCTGCGAAGAATCGAATCTACGGGGAGAAACGACTCATCGTTTTAAAAATCGACCTCACTTCGCGAACTAATTGGTGGAAACGTGGTTAGAAGAAATTCAGGTCGACCCCAATTAGATTAAGTAAGGGAGTCTCCTACGAATAATCAAATCTACGGGGAGAAACGATTCCCCATCTTAAAAGTCGACCTCACTTCGCGATCTAATTGGTGGAGTCGTGGTTAGAAGAAATTCAGGTCGACCCCAACTAGATTAAGTGACGGAGTCTCCTGCGAAGAATCGAATCTACAGAGAGAAATGATTCATACTCTTAAAAGTCGATCTCACTTTGCGATCTAATTGGAGAAATAGTCGATTCAGCATCTTCCTAAAAAAAAAAAGAGGCAGCATTAGTCTAAGTTCAAAAAAAAAAGCAAAAAAAAAAGTCTCACAAAACAAATTAAACCAATCACAAATTGGTTTAATTAAATGACTAATCTTACATTAGTCACATGAAAAGAAAAGGAAAATACCAAAGTGCCTCAAAAAGGGAGAATATATAAAAAAACAGGGGGAATCAAACAAAAAAGTATTAAAGCAAAGTTGTCAGCAGCAAAGGAGCACAGATCCCTGAGCGGAAAAGACAAAAAAAACTGGTAAATTGCTATGGAGTGTTGTTATTACTAGAAAAACACTGTGGATTAGTTTGCTATTAAATTTCTCACTTCCGCTTCTGTTGAATGCAAAGACAGCTTCTCCTTCTCTCTTCCACCATCCACCGTAACCAGGGTGTAAGTGTTTTGATTTCCCTAAAAAAAAAAAAGGCAAAAAGGCTTATGAAGATTCGACAGTATTGAAGGACAGAGCAAGATTGGAGAATTCATCAGTTGAACGCGAAATTAAAGACACCCAGAAAGTGATGAGGTTGGATGAAACTAGCAGAAGCCAACAGAAAGATGAAGAATAGAAAGAGAAAAAAAAAAGAAAGGGGAAGAAGAGACAATGAATTGACAACAGTGAGAAAGGCCAATTTATAGCAATTGTCAGAAAAATTATTGATAGAATTTTATCCAAATTTGTTAATAGAATTTTATCCAAATTTGTTGATAAAATTATATCCTTTTGGATTGTTGATAGATTTTTATCATTCAAATTACTGATAAAATTTATCACAAATTGTTGATAGAATTCTATCTCTAAAATTATTGATAAAATTTTATCACAAATTTACAAGTAGAATTATCTTAAAAAAAAATCAATATGGATTATCTACTAAGTCAGCAAGTTATTTGTCTAAAAAAGGGGAGGCGGCCCACAAAAAAAAAAGCTTCAATTTTCAGCATCTTTCAAGTTTTCGAGACTCAACTACTCCAAACACTCAAAAATTCATGTACACGGCTGACTCTCGAGGGGACATTTGTAAAAGGCAAAAATTCTAAAACAAATCGGGTGATGCCACATGTAAAAAAATGACCAATTGCAAATTGCCATGTGTCACGTTGACTTTGGTGGACCCACTTGGTCAAAATTAAATGTGACTAAAATTCAGCCAGTTAAAAGATGTCACGTGTCATTGATGATACAAAAAATAGTAATTATTTATTTTTTAAAATTAAGGGAATAATTACTAAAATATGGACCGATGCCCAACGTCCAATTCAAACCCTAACATTCGAGCATATAAATAAGGGGTTCTCCCCCCTCATTTTAAGGAGAACTCAACATTCAACATCTTATAGGCTCCAGCGTTCAGACTGTAGATAACATTCGGTTACCAAACAACAAGGATCAAAGTCAGCTAACTCAATATCTTCTACAACCTTAAATTGAAGTCTACTTCAGAGTTCTTCATCTAGTTTATCGATCGAGATCAAGCAACCTCTCCCTCGCATTGATTAATCTAGTCAACTACATGCAACACCTAGCATTTTGCAAAATTCAGAGCTCAGACGACAAAGAGCATCCAGCTACAAAGTGAGAAGGATCAAAACTTGCAGAGCTTTAGAAGCTACAATCAGTCACTTGCACATTAAAATCAAGAACAATCTTCAGAGTTCTTTAGCTGATTTGCATCAACCAAGATCAATCATCACGCCCTCGGAATACTCAACTCATTAGGAGATCGAATCAGATGATCATTTCATTGTATTCAATTCAGAGATTATACTCATATACAATATTAATACAAAATTAAATTTGTTTCTCAATTTTTTGTCTAATTTATTTTAGGCATAAAATTTGCGTTTACAAATATATTGAATTGACTCCTATTAAGTTTTGACGTTGATAATTAGTATTTTAATGGTACTTGAAGAATTGTGACTTATAATACTATATAAAGAAACAAATCCAAATAGTATTTCATATACATTATTCGTCTTCTTATTGTAATTTTACATTTATGCGATCATTGTTCAACCAAATAAATAAATAAATCAAGTTTTAAATGCCTTAAAATAAAAATTTTAATGTCAAAAAGAAATGAACGATGCATTTAATATTCATCTTTAAAACCTAACTCTAAAATCCAAAAATAAGTTGCTTTTGCTTTTTATTTTGGATTTTTAATTGGTTTTCCCCCTTTTTTCTTGAAATAGAACGTGTGTGTTGTGACATATGTCCATCGGAAATATTTTATTAGTAAATCAAAATAATGAGCCTTGCATTGCAGACATAAGAAATCGGTCGCTAAAACATAAGCTATTGAGATGATGCAGAGGGGATAAAAACCCACTTGCAACCCCCCTAAAAAAAAAAGAACTTGCCATTTTACTACATACTCTAAAGGTGTCAAATTATCATTAAAAGCTCCTTTACTATTCTTTTTTCTTAGCAAACTTTAAAATCTAAAGCAAGGAAAGTAAGAGCTTCCATAGAAATATATTGGAAATGAGCCACTTAATTTAAGCCATTATACTCCCATTTCAGACAGTCTTGATTTTAACCGTTGTTCAATTTAGACACTTGGTTAAATTTTTGTCAATGTCACTCCTTGGCTCAGTTTTCTCTTAGGAAAAATAACAATATATTTTTTTTTCACCCATAAAAAAGGGCACATTTTTCTTAAGGAAGTAATATGCTTTAGACAGTAATAATATTGTTCGCACATATCCTAACATTATAGTGGAACTGCATGTAAAGAACGCTCATTTCTCTTGTTTTCATTATCTCTATCACAAGTTATGAGATTTGGAAATCCTATGTGAATGTTATTTTCAACTAATTATAAGTGCCTATCATTAATATTTTACACTAATTAACACTTATCGGTACTTATCAGCACCGATCAGTACTGTTAAGCACTCATAAGTACTGAATAAGTACTGATCAACAATTAGCCATATTTCATACATATAATTTTAGGCATGATCAACACTAATTCGTATTGTAATAGTGACCAATACTGATCAACACTCATCATCACTGATCAGTAATAAGTTACTTATGATAAATTGAAAATAATTGACCTTATATAAATTATCTGTACAATCATGTAAGTGTAAGGACAGTAAAAGCTTTCAATTTCTATTGTTTGTGGTGTAGCGTTGTTATTATTTTGTTTGTTTTTTCCGAGACAAAAAATTTCAATGTTGCAACAAAGCCTTTGAATGATGTATAATATAACAAAACCCTTGAATGATGTATGATACAACAAAGCCATTGAATGATGTTCGATACATGAAGTATAATGTTTTATGTTAGATTAATATATCTTTTATGAAATCTACAATAGGTCAGTGGATTCGGATCTTTAAGAAGAATATAAGCAGATATGTGAATCTCTTCCCCCACATCGTGCTATCAGATCATAATGGTTCACATTGGAGGACAGACATTGAGTACATACAAAGATAGATTTTGTAAAGTTAGAATTTTATTGTACTATTGATTATTGAATATTTTATTTTTTTTTCATCAAATTTACAATACGAATGTCGAAAGGTTGATTAATGTTCAATAAAATTATCTCCTTGCTTCTTTTTTTAAAGAAAAAGGGCTGTCGAAAACAAAAATCGCGTTGGGTTGAATTGGGCTCGACAATTCAAGGTTTGATCCAAGCCCAATTGCTTATTTCAACAACACAAAAAAAAAA
>JACYFF010031952.1:11024280-11037522 GCA_017589665.1 Selenicereus undatus
TGTGCAATTGTCATGGAAATTAAAGAACCATGAGTGTGTATCTGGGTGGTAGAGAAATGTCCTATACCAAGCCATTTTGTAGTCATTGTAATTGTAAGTTGGTGGGTTGAAAATGATAGAAAATTTCCTTCCTTCGAAAGGATTCTTCCATTGTAGAGTATTTAGCACATTACGAATAATGCATTTGGAGAAGAGGATGAAACCTGGGTTGATTTTGTCATAGGTGTGGGTAATGTCGACTGAGCGAGTATCAACTAGGATAATCTCATAAAATTGTTGTGTTTTGAGAAGGTCATTATTGGGAAAGTGAGATCTTCCGAAGGATTTTGGTATTAGTGGCTTGATTGTTTTAGAGGAAAGAGTTGTTTTGTAATTAGTCAGGAATAGGTGCTCAGTATGTCGAACTAAATAAGTATTGTCATGAGTTGGTTTTGTAGGTGGGTTCGAAACAACGGTTTTGCAAGGTAATGGAAGAAAGTTAACCAGTGGTGGAAATGTATTATGTGTTGGGATCTGAAGTTGATAATCTTCGGCCTTTTGTATCCCTTTGCCTTTGTCCTTGTTGTTGCTCATTTTGATTATTGCAGTAATAAATTTTTGTCACTCTTTCCTTTGATAAATTCAATGTCAAAATCAAAAGCACAAAGAATTGCTTGTCATCTGGCAAATATTTGTTTCGAAACCAGATTCTTAACATCCTTTTATAAAATTTCTTTCGCTGATTTGCAATCTATTCGAAGTAAAATTTTTTTGAAAAATGAATCATCTTGAAATTTTGAAATACAAAGCACTGCAGATAATATTTCTTTTTTGATAGTAGAATAGTTTTGTTGCGAACCAAGCAAAAGACTCGAATGAAACCTTACTAATTGTTCATTAGACTGTGACTCTAACTTTTGTTTCAGAATACCACCGTATCCTATGTCTGATGCATCTGTTTGAACAATCATGGACGCAAACAGATTTGGTATGCCTAACCATGGAAGAGATTTGACTCTTTGTTTAACTTGTCTAACTATTTTTGTATGCTCTTCAGTCCATGGTACTGGGTTCTTTCTTAGTCTTTGGCACAGAGGTGCATGCAATTGTCGTAAATTTGGAAAGAAATGTGAAACATAATTGAGACACTCAAGAAACCTTTGCAGTTGTTTGTTGTCTCTAATCTCATCAGTTATTTGATACACATTTACGCGTTACCCACTGCAAATGAAGATATTAATACCATGACCGACTAACTATATTATACATCTCTATAGCAATTACAGGCATTCTACAAAACACATCTATTACTACAGAGCATAACCCCGTACTACATTTACAGCTACAACTCGTTCAACGATTAACTCGGGTTATTCGATACCATATTTGGGTTAACCATGACTATATCATAGGTTATTCAATATGCATTTACGGGTTATCCACTGCAAATGACGATATTAATACCATCACCGACTAACTATATTATACTTGTCCACAGCAATTACAAGCATTTTACAAACACTATTACAGAGCAGAACCCCAAACTAGGGGTGTGCAAGTTCAAAAAATTCCCGAATAGCAACCAGACTGAAAAGTTCGGTTAACCAGGCGAAAAGTTCGGTTCGTCCAAAACCCGAACCGTAACCGAACCAAAAATTTCGGTTTTTCGGTTCGGTTACCGGTTAACCGTTTACAAATAATAAAAAACTTATACTTTGTTACCTAAATTTTTCATTTTTTTATGTTTAAATTCTTTCTATAAAAATTAAATTTTGGTTACCATTTATAAATAATAAAAAGTACACTTTCTTACATAAATTTTATAATTTTACGTATAATTTTTAAAAAATAAAATTATTTTCGTTTTGGTTAACTGCCGGTTAATCGAATTTTCAAATAGTTCGAACTGTAACTGAACAAAAAACCAAAAAAAAATCGGTTTAGTTAACCGAACTGACTTTTTTGAAAAATTCATTCGGTTTTTCAGTTCAGTTTTTTTCGTTTTTGGTTTCGGATTTTTTTGAACACCCCTACCCCAAACTACATTTACAACCACAACTCGTCCAATTGTTAACCCCGATTATTTAATACAGATATTCGGATTAACGAGTATAAATTAGCACATGCATATCAAACAAGCAACCTCGAAGCACATACATCAGAGACTCAACAACCCAACCACACTACCGATGCAATTACAAACAACAATTCAATCCAACCCTAACTAACCACAACTAAACGGACCCCACATCTCCAATGTCAACACCCAAACCCTAATCTTACACAAACGCCATCCTTCTACAACATCAGTACAACCCCCCTCAAATCTCCACATTCCCCAGTTCATAAATGAAATTTAAATTATATAATTATTTAACTTACTTACCTGTGTACTATACAAATAATAAGTAATTTATAGCTCAGCAACTGCATCACAAGCACAACGCTTGTCCTCCACTTCCCTTAATAGCTTCCACAACCTACTTTCATTCAATTGCACAACCATTTCCTAACCCTCAATCCCATCATTCCGTTTTGATCCTTCACAAATAAGACATATTTGGTACACCAATATAACCTCTCTTCTCCATCTTAAGTTTACAACCCACCCTCACCGACCTCTTGCCATGCCATTATTGAATTGTAATAGCTAATGTGAATTAGGTGGTATTCGTTTTAGGAGTCTTATTTGCCAAGATAAGAAATCCCAACTACTTTTTCAGTTGAGTTTTCTCCCCAATTACTAAGACTTCATTAAGGGCAAAGCAGGAATTGCTAGTGGTTATGATATGAACTCACCAAAAGTTGTTTCAAACAAAAATAACACTTCTAAGTAAGAATGACACAAATTGATAAGTGTTATTTTAAACAACACCATTTGGAAAAATTTTCATAATTATTCAACTACCAATAAATTGTCTTTTTATTCATACAAATCGGTTTCAGTAACACACTGTCTGGATTAAGATAGAGAGGGGGAAGGGAGAGGAGAAAAAGGGAAGGAAAATAAATGAAGGTAATTTGTAGTCACATTGTTTAGATATGTTGTAAGAGGAGATGGAGGGGAAGGGGGAAAACTATTAAAAATATTTTATTACTCTTATTTCCCTCTCATTTTGGGGGTGAATAAAAATGAGGAGAATGGAGGGAATGATGGTGAAATGTTCTCATCAATTCCCCTTGCCTCCCCCTTATTTAGTATTCCCAAATAAGAGAAATAAATGTTTATTAACCTTCATTCTCCTCCCCTTTCATTCTCTCTCCTCAATCCAAACAGACTGTAAATCTAATAAACAGGTGGTTCAGTTTAATATGGATCAGATTAAGTATGCTCAAGTTGTGTTTCAAATTAAATAATATTTTGGTTCCATTCGAGTCGCGCCAAGTTAGCTGATTTTTTGTTTGGTTAGTTGAAGTTGTGATATAAAAAGAAGCAACTTTGTAAAAAATTTCAGGACACGTTCAGTTTGATACGTTTTGGGTTAGTTTAAGTTTCGACTCCATTTCCAGATAAGCCTATTAGGGTATCAGGTCGAGTTCGATGGAGATTTCGGTTAACTTTGTCAGATCTATATACAAGTGCTTTTGAATTATTTCCATTAAATAAAGCCTCAAATTTTAATCTTAATTAATCGAAATAAATCTGTGACAGAAGAGCTTGACCTTAATAAACTAACAACAATTCAATGAAAATGAAATTGAGAATTACGCATCAAATAAGAAAATAAATCCTTTTTTTTCTTCATCATTGATCTTCTTGATAAAGTTCTTGACGACTGATACTATAATCAAATACTTTGATTCAATATGCCATCTTTCAAGCAAACCCCAAAACAATGCCCAATCTTTCTCTAGTAGGGTAGGTAAGAATGACTAAGGTAATTAAATAAAATTATAATAATAAGAGGCAATAGAATACAACTATAGCAATTATAGATGAGGAAATCGAGTTTGATACATATTATATTTAGGGTCTTAGTTTTGACATATAGATTAAAAACTTCATTTGACCCTTATTTTATTAATTACATAGCAGAGTCCAACAACAACAACAACACATCTCAGTGTGGGTCATGCTTTCGCGGGATAGCAGAGTCCGAATTTGTAAAATTATCTAGAAATCATAAGGCTAGTATATATGCACAGGGCCCCAAAAAAAAGATTGTATCACAAAAGAACCATTGTTTTCTGGTTGATTTCAAAGCATCGTCCAGTCATCCTCTGCAAGACGGTGATGAAATATGATGGGCTTCAATCTTATGCTAACTCAAATTCTTCGAAGTCCCCTAAGTTTGAGTCAATTTGAGAGTTGTAGACAATACCTATTTTTATTTTTTTTGGTGGTGCTACTATTACTCCTATCTTGAGAACTCCAATGCTAATTAGGGTTGAAAACCTTCGCAAATAGCCCACTGTTGAACCTTTCCATAATAGGAAAAGAACAAGGAAGGTAGCATCATCTAGCTTTGATAGTTGCAAGATTAGTAAATGGTAACTTCGATTAGAACCCAAATGTGTTACATAACGATTAATTTAACCCCATCTCAAAAAACCCTAGCCACCCATTTATGTGGTGGAATAGATAGGAATGACAAGAAGTGGTTGAGGAGTGCCTGAATTGATACTGCGCAGATGGAGAATGGGCCACTCTATTTCCTATGGCTAAGGTTTTCCACGTCGATGAGAAATGTATTCGATCATTTACCAAATCAGCTTAAGTTTTTGGAGACACACCAAACGTGGTGAAGACAAAAGCGGGGACATTTTGAGAATACGTGGAAACTTCATCAGGGATGCGAGGAGGTGATCATGGGCGCCTGGAATAGGCTTAGGGGTCCGGGCGACGCAAGGGATTGCATGAGAAAAATTAACAATTGCATGGAGGCGCTCGTGGAGCGGAACATGAGGGAATTCAGGCACTCCAAAAACAAATTAAACAATATATAGGAAGATAGACAAAAATGTGAGTTTAAAGTAAATTTCAAATCATTATTTGCTACTAGACCTATTTTTAATGTACCTTTATATTTAATTAATGAACCTTTGAATATTTTCGATGATGAATCTTTACTATTATACGATAAATCTTTTCTAGAGTGTGTACCTAACATCGTACATAATTATGTACATTAGAATTTTTTTTCTCCTATAGTCCAATTAAAATGTTGCATGTGCTACCAGTGCTTCCACTAGACCCCATAAATGCCTTCTTGAAAACTCCTTCCTTGTCTCGAACAACCCAACCATATTCACGAGCTCCCTGATGCTCAAAGGTTGATACATCCATGTTAATTTCGAACCAAACTTCAGATGGTCTCTTCCATCATTCTCTAGGTGTATTGATGGGGTCTTTGCCTCTTTTAGCCACAGCTGCCTCGTACATTGAAGCTTTTGTGGCCAATAACTCACCTCGAGCTTCCATGGATCTTGCAGTCTTCTATGAAGTTCACATAAGTCATTCCAAATAGAGCTTTTCTTGTTCTTCTAAAGAAACCAATGGTTATAAGCAGAAAAAATTGCTTCCTCCCTTCTAAGATTGTGCAGGGCTAAGCTAATCCATGCTGATCCATCTTCACCATTGCCCAACTACACACAATTTCCAGCCTTAGAGAAATCCATGTTTCATTAGCTACCTTGCTTTTGGTCGGAACATGAACCAAATGCTTAGTCTTAGCTTGACATTGAGAGCATTTAAGATCCACCCTTACACCTTTTCTATATAAAGTAACATCAATTGAGAGATAGTTCCCAACCACTCTTTTAAGAAGTTTGTTTAATAAAATATATCATATTTTTACAAAAAATGTCAGGTAACTGCATCATTTTGTTGTTTATCACTAAAGTTTGGTGGATTAATTATTGACGAGATTTTTGACGGAAAAAAGTGTACTTTTTGACGGAAATTCAGGATTTTGACGTCAATTTTGACGGGAATAATGTCCGTAAAAAAAACCTTCGTCAAAATGAAGTATGTGACGGGACCGTCAAAAATTTTTGACGGACAACTCTGACGGGCGTGAAATCCGTCAAAAAATCCCTGACCGAACTTTTTGACGGCCTGAAATCCCGTCAGAGTTTTTTTGACGGCAGATTTGACGGGGTGAAAACCGTTAGAGTTGACTTTTGACGGGATTTTTTACGGAATAATTTCTGTCAAATTAGCGTGGTCAGGGTCAAACAGGCCCGTCAAAAAACCCGTCAGAATCCTACTTTGATGGGTGTACGCCGTCAAAAATTCCGTCAAAAAACCGCTGACGGAATTTTAATCCGTCAAAGTTACGGTCAAATTAGACATTACTAAAAAGTCACAGGTTTGTCCGAAATTGGGATTTGCAACCCTAATTACTGTTGTCAAATATCAGGAAACAAATGAAACCAAATTATTTACATAGTAAAACGCAGAAATTAATATACATGTCACTACATTTAGTCCACTAGCATAATCAATGAACATTTCAAACAAACATAACCAAGAACTACAATAGAACATAACTAATCGTCGGAGGAGGCACCTAAGTGGGATGAATCGGGCTCATTTTCGTCATCATCTTCTGGCGGTGGTGCTGAGGACCCAGCTTGCTGACCCTTGAAGAACCTCCAGAGCTTGCTTATCTTGCTCTTGACCTTCTCCTTATCTCGATGCCTCGCCGCCTTCTCTTGAGCCAACTCATTGCGAAGCTCTGCAATCTCTCTGAGGCGAGCTTCCTGCGCTTGACGAGCGTCCTCCGCTGCTTTGACCGCGGTCTCGTTCAATCTCATTGCCATCTCACGTGCATCGTAGTTGTTCACAGATGATGATCGAGTGGAAACTGACATGCGAGACCGTTCCCTCATCAGAACTCCCTCGGCACCAAATCCATACACGCGACCCTTGCTGTTGAGATTTCCTTCAACCCAAACGTCACGCTCAGATAATGGGTTAGGGCTTTGGGAGCTGTCGTCGGTGGAGGGGTTAGAGGATCTGTACTCCTGCCATCTCTTTGTGTGTTCTTCCTGCATATTCACAAAGAGAACAGTGTGTATTAGAATATCGTAAATGTTGAAGCCATATTGAGTTGGACAACTCATTGTCATGTGATTTGAATCCAATCTTACCAATCTCAGCTCCGACTTTTTGCACACCCAGTTGCCCTGATTGTCCTTCTTCTTGCTCCAGTGAGTGTCTTTATACAGCTCATCGATTGTTGGTTCCCTTTGAAGTGAGGCAGCCTGCACAGATTTTCATTATGTGATACTGCATGTCATAAATCGTTACATAAGAGTGCGTTCACGTATATTGAGATTAGAAATTACCAGTCGTCTACGCCGCTCAGTTATTGGGATTGACCCACACGTGTGCAAGGAGGGACCCACGCCCTCAGGGTCACTGTGACGGTTCTTCTTGTTCTGAGCGCTGATCTTCTGGAAATCAGGGCCCTCCCAATACTTTCGCAGCTATGCCCAGTTGTCCGGAGAGACCCAATTTGGCACCTTACCCAACCTGCGTGCGTAAGCAAACAAGTTCTTCAGCTGCTTAGCCCCACTCACTTCGAAATTCCTGCGCACTTGTCTGTCATGCTGAGGTAACCAATAATAATATTTCTACAGAAACATCAAAAAACATAGTCAGCACATGAAATTTAGTACGAAAGTTCCAATCTTAAATTCAAAACGCAGACATTTACAACGAGACACGTACAGTGCGAATTGTTCTGATACCTCCAACATTAACACATGGAGCAAGTAAATGGCAGGAAAGTTTCTGACACCAAGTGCGTACCTTGAATTCAGCGAACCACATATCTCGTTGCGGTTTAGGGACTTCCCCCCAAGTGGGCCACGCTCCTGGGTACTTTCCTTTCATGATCTCACCAATACGTTTGGTGATTCCTTGGTATGGCTTGAACCTGAAACGTATGAACATAAAAACATTTAACATTGAACAACAAGGTATCAGTACCATAGAACTATATTTACATAACATTTCATATATAGTGAAAGGGTAGTAGAGTACATACGTGTCTCCCTCTGGCTCTATAAGACTCTTGTCCCTAACAACCACCTCTTGCTCACTCCACGGCAATATACGACCCCCAGATTGCTGCGATGTAGCCTGCGCACGAGGTTCGGGAGTGCGTTGCGGAGTAGGATCTACAGCAGGATGTGGAGCAGGGTGTGGAGTCGACTGTTGTGGAGGCTGAAGCAGAGGTTGACCCTGTTGCATGCTGGACAACGCGCTCATGATCAAGTTTGCGTTGTACGGCATGAAAGACCCAAAAGTGCTCCAGAACGCCGGATTCAGTCCACCTGTCCCTAAGGCGTTCCCAACGTTGGCTGATTGCAAAGCAGCGTCATGGTTGAGTCCGGGGACGTGGTTGGGGTCCAGAAAAGGGCTCCCGAGGCGTGCATCCATCTGGGGGCTGGGCGTCACTGGCGTACTTTCTGCCACTGTCGAAGGAACTCCAGAAGGGGAGTCAGTCGTGCGCTCCCCCACTCCCACAGCCTCCGGTGAGTGACTGTCTGCATCCGACAGTCGCGCACCTACTCTCCGACGCCTCTGTCGTCGCGGATCCCTGTCTCTCATCTACAACACATATAAGTAGTTATTGCAAATCAATTTTAACAATGCAAATGAATGACGAGAACATTCGGGCATAACACATAACATCAAACTGTACATAAGGTTGATGTTCATAAAGCTTTGCATATAATGTACTACTACATTATTACATCTACATACGTACAAAACATAAGCACTTGCACATATAAGTTATCAGTCATCGTCTTCGTCATGCTCCTCTCCGCTGCCATCATCCTCGTCATCGTCATCTGATTTGTACTGTACGTTGTCATCGTCGTCGTCCGTATCTGTTTCGGCATCATCCCACTCACGTTGCTCAAACTCGTCCGATTCCTCGGATCGTTCCTCTTCAGATGCGATGACCTCAACCACTTCCACTTCCTCCATAGTACCTGATACGTGACCCAGATGCTCTGGCAATGTTTCTGAAAGCTGAGACGTTGACGCCATTACATCTTCCTGGAATACAGGAAGAGGGTTGATCGCATCCCCTTGTGTGGTTGGACACCGTCTAGGCTTGTTCATGAACGCAGCCCACCAATTTGCTTTATGAGGAATATCTCGTGGGTATGGCATGTAGAACACTTGGTACGCAACATCCGCAATTATAAAAGGGTCATACTTGGCATATTTGCGTTGGATATTAACTTCATAAGTGCAGTTCAGCTTGGCGTACCGTGTACCTCGAGGATTAGATGGATCATACCATTCACATCGAAATAGTACGCATCTTTTTATAGGCTCGCCCAAGTACTCCAGTTGTAGTACTTCCTCCAGCACACCGTAGTAATCGACCCCACTCCCATCCCCTTCCGAAGTTCCTTTCACTAGAACACCGCAGGAGCAGGTCTTCTTATTCATACATCTTGTTTTAGTATGAAACCTTATCCCATGCACTTTGTATCCTGCGAATGGCTGCACAATATTTATAGGGCCTTCAGCCATTTGTTGTAACCACAACTGCCTGTCATCATTGAATGCATGGGAACGATGAACCTGTACCAGGTACAAACTCCTCAGTAATTAGGATGTCATGATAATGTTGACAATGAATTAAGTAATGGAACAAGGCGATGTACGCAGATGGTGTATGTAGAGTCACACACATTTTGCTTGAACCATTCTGCAAATTTCGCTTCAATGATTTTGTCCATGTCTTCGGGCGACATATTAACATGTCCCGTCATAATCAACTGACGGAAGTACCTACAGAAACATTGTGCTTGTCATTCGCAATGTAATTACCACAATGATTGAAAAGGGTGAAATCTGTACTTACTGTAGATAAGGTTGCACTTCATGGCAATTAAGCAGTATGTGCAGGTGGGCAGCGTTGTACTCAACTTCTGTCAGATAACGTTTACGGCATTTACCAAATGGAGTGCCCTTCATTTGGAATATCGTAAATGTTGGAGTGGGATCCTATTGGCAGGGCACTTCGTTTCTCGAAGCGGTGGAGTTAGTTGAAGGAAGCTTTGCTTCGAAATAGTCCGAACCAAATGTTTGGATTTCGTATATAAGGTACGCGATCGCCATAGAACTCTCAGGTTGGGATTTATTCTTGGCCTTCTGTTTCAGCCACTTGAAGAACCTTTCGAAGGGGTACATCCAACGATAATGAACTGGTCCACCTAGATATGCTTCTTGTGCTAAGTGCATCGGGAGATGTTCCATAACATTCCAAAAAGCAGGAGGGAAGATTGTCTCCAACTTACATAATATTATGGCAATTTGTTGGTGCATCTCCAGAAGTTGGTCCTGACGAAGGACACTTGCACATATATTCCTGAAGTATTCACTCAGACTTGCTAGAGGCTCCAACACATCTGCCGGTAATGCGCTAAATGCAATTGGTAACAGCGCCTCCATAAATACATGGTGGTCATGACTTTTTAGATGCTGGAATTTTGTGTTGGTCGGGTCGACAATGTTGGCGAAATTGGAGCTGTACCCGCCCGGTAATCTTAACGCACGCATCCATTCACACAGTGCCCTCCTCTGTTCCGACGACAACGTGTACTTTGCTTTCGGCTTGTACGAGTTGCCATTTTCCCTTGTTCGAAGATGCAATTCCTCACGTGCACATAGCTCAGCTAAATCCAACCGAGCTTTGACGTTGTCCTTTGTTTTGCCTGACACGTCCATAACTGTGTTGATTATGTTCTCACAGAAGTTCTTCTCTATATGCATGACGTCCAAGTTGTGGCGCAATAACTGGTGTCTCCAGTATGGAAGGTCCCAGAAGATAGTACGCTTCGTCCAATTGTGTACGTTCTCAGTGAACCCAGGAATTTCATAATCTGATTGGTCAGTCACTTTAGGGAACTCACGTACACGTTCGAACTCCACATCTGCGGGTACCCTACTCGGAGGTTGACCATGCACTGTTCGGTTCTTAGTAAACGCACTCCTGTTTCGCCTGAATGCATGATGTCGGGGTAGAAAGCAACGATGACAATCAAACCACGACATTTTACGACCGTGTTGCAGGTAACTCCCACGTACCTGATCCTGGCACACCGGGCAAGACAATGCACCATGCGTACTCCACCCTGATAACATTCCATATGCTGGGAAGTCATTGATTGTCCACATCAATGCAGCCTTCATGTTAAATGTTTGGTTTCCGTGAACATCATACGTATCAACCCCTTCATTCCACAACGTCTGCAACTCATCGATAAGTGGTTGCAGGTACACATCGATCTTATTCTTAGGGTTGTGCGGACCCGGTATGAGGCATGTCAAAAACATGTACGGGAGTTTCATACAAAGATGCGGTTGCAAGTTGTACACACACATAACAACGGGCCACACAGAGTACGGTCGTGCTGAATTTGAGTACGGTGAAAACCCATCAGCGCATAGACCAAGCCGTACATTCCGTGGGTCTGCAGGAAATGAAGGATGCATTTGGTCAAATTGTTTCCATGCTACGGCGTCGGAAGGATGGCTGAGTACACCATCTTGCGTTGCATGATTGCTATGCCATTTCATATGCTCTGCAGTCATCTTGGAGGC
Source organism: Selenicereus undatus (assembly GCA_017589665.1). NCBI lineage: Eukaryota > Viridiplantae > Streptophyta > Magnoliopsida > Caryophyllales > Cactaceae > Selenicereus > Selenicereus undatus. The sequence continues at coordinate 11,035,841 of JACYFF010031952.1, forward strand.
GTACAGTCGCTGCAACCTTGGGATGAGCGGCATGTAATGCATCTTAGCACAGGGGACAGGCTTGCTTCTGCCGGTTGGGCTCCTCATCGGTTTGTACCTTGCAGTCCCACAGAATTTACACGCTTCAAGGGCTGCATCAGCCTTATAGTATATCATGCAACCCTTTGGGCAACAGTCAATAGTCTCATAATCCAACCCTAACTCCTTCACTCTCCTTTTAACAGCACTGAAGTTCTTTGGAATGCGGTTTGGAGTTGGAGTCGTCTCTTGCATGAGACGTACTACATCGTCGAAGCAGCGATGTGACATATTGTGTTCTGACTTAATACTGAGCAACCTCATCGCTGCTGACAGCTCAATATGAGTGTCGGAACCCTCGTACAGTGGTTGCTGTGCTGAATGAAGCATATTGAAAAAAGCTTCAGCATTAGCGTTCATTCCGGCATCCACATTTATGTCGTCCGATCTGAACGCATCATTCACCATGGACTCCATCTGGTGTTTATCGTAACCTCCACTACCCCACTCATGATCGTTGCGCACTGGACTTGACTGGTTCACCCACGTAGAGTTAGTGACCTGTTCATGAGTTGGAGGCTCTTCCTCACCATGGCTTGTCCAGAACCAGTAGTACGGTACAAATCCTTTTTGGTACAAATGCATTTTAACCTCATCTGGGTGAAGGTATTTGGTGTTCCTGCATTTAGCACAGGGGCAACGGTACACTCCGTTTCTGATGAAATCATGTTGGGTTCGAGCATGCTTATCAAAATCCTCCACCCCATTAATGAATTCGTCCCGCAATTGACCACTGCGTCTATCTCTACGATGATACATCCACAACCGATCATGTGGTACGTCCATTACAAATGTGGTGAGTATCAACTTTTCTGAAGGTCATATCGTACGTGTCATGGCCAAATATTAAAACATAACGGCACTTTAACATGCTACTGGTAAAAGGCAAAGTTTGGGCAACGCACGCACAGCATCAACTAAAGTACATAAACACTAAGCATGTCTTCACCAAAGTTATGCAACTCACATAACAGCAACTGCGCACAAGGAAAAAAGTGGTACTTCATTAACACCTACCTGGTGACACTTACAGCAACATCTGCGAGAGTTAGTTGCATCCATAGTGAATTTTCTTTTTTTCCCCATCCTAAAATCTAAAGTCAACCCGCACAAAGGATTAGTACAAATGAAAGAAGACATGCTAATACACAACATTACATCATATACATATTTATTTATCACACTTCCTGCTATTATGTTCGGACATAACACGCAATTTATAAAGATGTACACATGAATTTCAACATTACCAGTTCAGTGTTTACAGTTAGGCGTTACGGTTTAGGGTTTGGGGTTTAGGGTTTAGGGTTTGGGGTTAGGGTTTAGCGTTTAGGGTTTAGGGTTTAGGGTTTAGGGTTTAGGGTTTGGGGTTAGGGTTTACGGTTTTTAGGGTAAGGGTTAGGGTCTAGGGTTGTAAGGGTTAGGGTTTAGGCTTTAGGGATTAGGGTTTAGGGTTTAGGGTTTGGGTTTAGGGTTTAGGGTTTAGGGTTTAGGGTTTGGGGTTAGGGTTTAGGGTTTAGGGTTTAGGGTTTGGGGTTAGGGTTTACGGTTTTTGGGGTAAGGGTTAGGGTGTAGGGTTCTAAGGGTTAGGGTTTAGGCTTTAG
>JACYFF010031952.1:11037922-11049279 GCA_017589665.1 Selenicereus undatus
TTTAGGGTTTTTAGGGTTTAGGGTTTAGGGTTTAGGGTTTAGGGTTTAGGGTTTAGGGTTTAGGGTTTAGGGTTTAGGGTTTAGGGTTTAGGGTTTAGGGTTTAGGGTTCAGGGTTTGGGTTTAGGGGTTTGGGTTTAGGGCTTAGGGTTTAGGGTTTAGGGTTGGGGTTTAGGGTTTGTAGGCTTTATGGCATTTAGGGTTAGGGTTAGGGTATAGGGTTATAAGGGTTAGGGTATCTACGGTTTAGGGTTTAGGGTTTACGGTTTACGGTTCGGGTTAGGGTTTAGGGTTCTAAGGGTTAGGGTATCTAGGGTTTAGGGTTTCAAGGGTTGAGGGTTTATGGTTTACGGTTTACGATTTCAAGGGATAAATTCTGAAAATAGCCGAATTAATTTTGCCTCTATTTTTCCCATTTGGGGGGGGGATAAATTCTGGAAATCAAATTGTAGATACTATTACATTATTTTTTTTGTACTTTTTAGTCGTACTCCTAAAATGGTACAAATTCAATGACATTACTATATGAAATTACTAATCCAAATATATATCAATATTAATACCTTAATTGTTTGCAGAATAAGTAATTCAAACATTTTCATGACCAAAATCCCTTGGGCATTAATTAGTTAGCTTCTTTGCAAAAATGACAATTTTTAGTGGATACAATTTAGTTGTGAATATATGAAAACTTTTAACACACAGAATTGAGTTATAATGTACAAGACACATGCTCCCCAACCATTCACTCAAGATGAAAGATATTCTCCTCCACTTTCACCATGACAAGTTAGCGCTGTACAGATAATCATCCACTAAAACGTTGCTTATTGGAGCGAATCTTATGTACATGAATGTAATACAAAGGCCCAAAGGAAAAAAAAAAGAAGAACTCTTGTAATTAAGTCTTAATCATGCCATCAACCAACATTACCCACTTGATCAAAGAAAGCAATATGACCATTACAGAAAGAAATCAAACAGACTTTCATTATCATCTAACTCCTAACTTGCGTTGATTGCATGCCTGAACTAGCGACTAGCCAACCACCAATTAAGACACAAGCTTGAAGAGTACTTGCTCACAAAATCAAGTGCCCAGAAAATCATTTCTCACACACAACAGGCTTGGTCACAGACATTATAATGTTCCCAATCAATTCTCACAAAATCAATTGGCCATAGAAACTGATTTACCGGCACTTGTCGACCGTTCACCGTCCACCGGAGCAGGAAACCTCCGGCCACTCACCCACCGTCACCACACCGCAACGTCGGTACCCACACGCACCGCCCAGCCTCCGGCCACGGCGCCCAAAACCCCAGTTCCGCCGCCAACTGCGAAGGCCACACCAAAAACACATCCATTCGAATTACAATGGACACACCAAAAGCAAACCCAAGCAATCGACTACAAGATTAAATTGCAGGTACTTACCGGCCAACTGATTCGAAGAGGAACTCAACCTCAATGCCTTTCACAGTGTCGATTCCGCAGAACCTCCAACTTCGGAATTGCCCAGATCCGGTTTGGCGAGGTCGACTTCAGCGACGCACCAACTTCCAATTTGGAATGAAGAACTCGAATCGAAGGTCAAATTTATGGAGGGGTGGGTGTCTTCACAAATTGGGAGGGTGTGCTTTTGGGAGGAAGACGACGCAGTAGCTAGGGGTTCTGTACGCGTGCAACTGAAAATGGGGGGGGAGGGGCTCGCTTCAGGAACCAGAAAGGGGGGGCTCGCTTCAGGAATCAGAAAGGGAAGGGGGGGCCTCGCTTCAGGAACCAGAAAGGGAAGGGGGGGCCTCGCTTAGGAACCAGAAAGGGGGGGGCTGATTTCGGGAAGCAGAAGGGGGGGGCCCTGAAGTCAGGAAGAAGAAGGGGGGGCCTGCTTTCGGTGCTAGATTAGGCTGCATATTTTGACGGGCCCGTCAAAAAAGTCCAATGCCGTCAAATTCGACTTCAGAGTTTTTGACGGGTCCGGTCAAAAATTACATTACACCGTCAAAAACACTCTCGAGATCCGCGACAAATGGGCACCCGTCAAAAAAATCTACTTTCCGTCAAAATTGACGTTGCCCCCTTTGACGGAAAGTAAACCCGTCAAAATATGTCGTCAAAAAAATTAAATGGAACTGTTGTGATCTAGACGAGATGAGGTTCTAATAATAGCCACATAATCTACATGTAAGAAGATATGCTTGATTACTGTAGTACTTCAAACTTAATTGTATCATTAATGCACGGTTTGCGAATTTAGTGAAAATGACAAATATGCAAGTCGCAATAGCACTTGGAGTCGGACTTGTTGCATCTTAAGGCATGTTCTTTTATGTGATAAGATGTAGCTGTAAGTTGTAAGAAGATATAAGAAGTTGTAAGGAGCCGTAGAATAAATTTAAGAGGTTGTTGAGTTATTAGAAAATTGTATAACATAATTTGTAGGTATGTATGTATAGTTGTTGGCCTTTAGTGTATGAATTATGAACAAAATTATTCCATGGAAATAAGTTACGCACATCACCGAAATTTATAAAATAAATTTTAGAACATCACTAAACAAATTATGTTTTAACACTACAAGAAAATTTATTTTTCTACAATCATCATCTTGGATAATAAAAAATAATATTGAAATAACATACTTAATGAAAATAAACCTTTAAACACGCCAATTAAGCATCAATAAGATAAATTCAAGCCGACAAATAAGTAGAACCAAATATGTTCCGCACTTGAGGGGATTTTATGGTATTAACATTGGTTTCACCTCCCTATAAGTAAGTTAAAATAAAAAAATGTTTCTCAACAAATTGAATATAACTTAAAAATGAAATCCTATTTGAATTAAATATTTTGGAATTAATTTCAATCTAATGTTCAATTTTACGATGATAGCAATAAAGTTTTCATGGATAAACTTATGTGTAGAATAGCTTAAATACTTTCGCCACCTGTGATTTGACTATTTTCAAGCATGATTCACGTTGAAACTCAAATATAAATGTGATTGTTGTGTTACAATTTTAAAGCATGTTAATTATTTTCCATATATATATGCTTCATGTCGAAACTCGAATATTAATTCATATTGTTAAATTATGCTTTTATGTTTATACAAATATTATATTCATAAAAAAGTTGTAAAATTTTTCATATTAGTAGTATATAAAAAATATATACATATCTCTATGTAAATATGAGAACAAAATAGATGATAATTTAAATGTTATAAAAAATAGATAAGGAGATTTAAGGAGATGTAAGAAGATGTAAGAAATTGTAAAGACGTATAAGTTGTCAACTAGGTTTTGTCAATCACGGAAAAGAACAAGGCCTTACCAGTAAGCCCTCAAGGCCCAAAGAGATTTGTTCCCCCCCCCCCTAAATAAAAATAGTTTGATTTCACGTCACTGCACATGGACTAGGGAAATCATCTAGTGGGCAAGGGGTGAGCAAAAAAATCCGAAACCAAAAAGACAAACTGAAAAACTGATGAACTGAATCATTTTTTTTTAAAAATCGGGTCGATTAACCTAGTCGCAAAAATTTTGCGGTTTTGGTTTTGGTTCAGCTATTCGAAATTCGGTTAACTGCACAGTTAATTGAAACCAAACCTTCATTTTTTTTAAATAAAAGAACTAAATTTTATATTAGTAAAATGCAGATTTTATTTTTTTGGCGCAGAAGAGGGGCTTAGCCCCATAGAGAAAATTTATTACTAAAAGTTTCTAGGTCAAACGACTCCTACAAGATCTGCCTGTAGTACATCCAAAACCCCCTTAAGAGGGGAATCAAAGTACATTACCCCTATTTCCTAATCAATCCGTATGTTTGCTAATCTATTTGCAAACTGATTTGCCTCTCTTTAGCAGTGGGATATTTGGATCTCCTTCTACGATTAGTTGTTTACATTGCGTTATAAGTGGCTTATGAATAGGGTTCCATGCGCCATTTCCACGTAGCATGTCCGTCATGATCATGGAATTTGCTCTAAACCACACCTTCTTCAGCCCCAAGTCCCTGTGCCATCTTCAAGCCACGACGCGTCGCTTTGAGCTCCGCCTTGATCAACGTACATTGTCCAAAATTTTTCGAGAAGCCTTTAATCCATTCTCCTCTGTCGCCACTAATCACCCCACCTCTTGAGGCAGTTCCTGAATTGCCCTTTGATGCCCCATTCGTGTTCAAGAAGGCCCACCCAACAGGCAAAGCTTCCCATCTAATTAATAGTTCCTTCTGCCGAGTTCCCAGTGTCAACGCAAATGGGTTATGCGCCCTAAGAGCATGGAGAATGTCTCCGAAATGACGCAACAGAAAACGTCCTTTGTCATCTGGAATCTCGTCATCTTTGTTGAAACAGTAGGCGTTGCGCCACTTCAAAAAGATACCAAATTGTGATAAGGGACTTTGATGCCCAATCCGGGTCGTTGTGCCTTCCCTTGACATTCACTTATACCCAATTGTTGCAGGAGGCATTGGCGCAAGTTGCCACACGCCATAGCCTTCAAGATCCCTCCGTATCCATCGTGCTCGAGGGCAGTCACGAATGACATGCACTGCCATCTCCTGCAGGGGCGAATCCACCGTGGGGTCAGTGGGGTCAGCCGACACCCCTCCTAAAAAAAAAAAAATTAATATACGTCTGAAAATTAAAAAAAAAATAGGTATATATATTAAATGTGTGCAAATGATACACGAAATGTGTCTTGCTTCAGCGGTTTGGAGGATGCTTTGCAAGTCTGAGGTCGCGGGTTCGAATCTACACACTGCCCTTATTTCGGGTTTTTTTTTCACTTTTTTTAAAAGCCCAGTTGCTGTCTTCGCCTCTTCGGTCTTCCTCTCATCCTCTCAATCGCCACTGCTCTTCTTCGAGTCTTCCACCGTCTGCCACAGACACTCTGCTTCGCCTCTAGCAGTCTAGCCGTCGGAGCCCCGAGCCCTCTACCCACCAGTGCAGAACGCCAGAACGCAGAACCCTAAGTACTCAACCAGTGACTGACGACTCAAGTACTCGACCACCACTACCAGGTCCACCACGCCACTGCCCCACTGCGGCACTGCCCACTGCAGCCCACAGCCCCGCTTCGCCACTGGTCACACCGGACAGTCAGACACGGGCACACGGCCGCACCCCAGTGCCCCACATTGCCCACTGCCCACTGAACAGTCTGAACTCAAGTTCAGAAGTTCTCAACTCCATCTTCAAATTTGTAAGCTTCTCTTTTACTTGATTCTTCAATTTGTAGCCTAATAAGTTATAAATTTACATTATCTGATTTAATTTGTGAGTTTATGATGTTTATTTGTCAATTGTAATTTCAAATTTGTTTAACCTATATGTTTAATTTCAATTCTAGGTTAAATTTCAATTTGTAGATTAGTTTATTATATTCTTTAATTTTTTGAGTTTATTTGCCAATTTCAATTCCAACTTTGTTTAATTTATATGTTTCATTTCAATTGTAGGTTATCTTTTAATTTCTAGATTGCTTTTTTTTTATAGTTTAATTTATGAGTTTATTTGTTAATTTCGATATAGAATTTATTAAATTTATATGTTTGATTTCAATTATAGGTCAAAATGCATAAATATTTCAAAAAGATAGCTAAGGAATCCTCGTCGTTACCTTCAAGTTCGAAATCCGAAAATTCGCCTTTGAATGAAGAAGGTAGAAACGACGTCACTCAACCACAACCACCATCTTGTGGTGTAAATGCCAACTCCACTCCCTTTTCTACTCAAAGAAGTCGGGTTGATGTAAATGCTCTTCCATCTGATCCAGGAGAAAGAAAACCAATGTCACAATACCATCCAGATGAACGTGATGAGGTAAGAAGAGCTTATCTTCAAAAAGGCCCATTTCAACCCCGAAATCATGCTTTCCCTCAAACAGTCATGTCTGGAAATATGCGTCGATTCAATAATGCTTGGTTTGGTGAATATGGCAATTGGTTGGAATATAACATAAAGGAAGATGCTGCATTTTGCTTGTGTTGCTATTTGTTCAAAAATGATGAAATAAGCCATTTTGGTGGAGATGCATTTACAACAAAAGGATTTAAGAGTTGGAATAAGATGGGTAGATTCAAAAAGCATGTTGGTGGGGTAAATAGTGTTCATAACCAATGTGTTAAACGATGCGATGACCTTATGATGCAAAAACAATCGATACAAACTGCATTGGAAAAACAATCAGCACATGCTAAAGCTGAGTATAGGACTCGTTTGACTGCTTCGGTTGATGTATCAAGATTGCTTTTGTTTGAGGGTTTGCCTTTCCGAGGTCATGATGAAAGTGAACATTCAAAAAGGAAAGGAGTTTTTCGTTCCATTCTAAAGTTTCTTGGAGAAAAGAATGATAATGTAGGAAGTGTTATTTTGAAAAATGCTCCTGGTAATTGTATAATGTATTCCCCTGACATTCAAAAAGATATTGCAAATGCACGTTCAAGAGAAACTGTTAATGCTATTCTTGAAGAAATTGGGGATGGATATTTTGCTGTATTAGCAGATGAATCCCGTGATGTCTCTTGTAAACAACAAATGGCTATTGTTTTGAGATACGTTGACAAAATGGGATTCGTTATGGAGCGTTTGGTTAGCCTTGTTCATGTCACTAGCACTACCGCATTGTCATTGAAAGAAGAAATTTATTCTGTGCTTGCTAAGTTATCCTTGAGCCCATCCCGAATACGAGGACAAGGGTATGATGGGGCTAGTAATATGAGGGGGCACATCAATGGACTTAGAACTTTGATTTTGCAAGAAAATCCATCGGCACATTATGTTCATTGTTTTGCTCATCAACTTCAATTGACTCTTGTTGGGGTTGCAAATGGACATCCTCATATTAAAGGGTTTCTTGAGTTGGTCAATCTGACTTTGAATGTGATTGGAGGTTCTTATAAACGTCGAGATGAATATCGAACAAGACAATCGGAGAAAGTTGAAGAAGCATTGCGAATGGGTGAGCTTGTAATTGGGAAGGGTTTGAATCAAGAACTAGGACTGCAGAGACCTAGTAACACTCGTTGGGGATCTCATTTTAAAACATTTGTGAATCTTATTGTCATGTTTGCTCCAATTGTTGATGTCCTTGATGCTCTTGCAACGGATACCGATTCTGATGATAATGCTAGAGGTCAAGCTATTTTGGATGGTATTCAGACATATGACCTTGCTTTTTTATTACATCTTATAAAATTGGTGTTAGGCATTACAAATGCATTGAGTCAGGCATTGCAAAGAAGGGATCAGGACATTGTAAATGCTTTGTCACTACTTGGTACAGCTAAGAAGCAATTACAACGCACAAGGGATCGTGGATGGGATGCTTTGATTGATGATGTTAAGTCATTTTGTCTGAAACATGACATCGAGATTCCTAATATGGAGGATTTTGCTCCACTTCGTGCTCGGGGAAAGTCTAAACGTAGACTTTCTTCGGTGACAAATGAGCATTACTATCGTGTTGATGTGTTCTATTCGATTCTTGATATGCAAATGCAAGAGCTTAATAGTCGCTTTACTGAGGCAAGCACTGATTTGCTAATTGGCTTGTCTTGTTTGAGCCCTTCCGATTCACTTGCTAGCTTTGACAAGGACAAGATACTTAGGATGGCTCGACTGTATCCAGATGATTTTGATGATTTAGGCATTGAGGCCCTTGGTTTTGAGTTGGACACTTACATCGATAACATGCGTGATGATGAGAGATTCTTTGACTTGAATGGACTTGGTGAGCTCTCTACAAGGATGATTAAAAAAAAGAAGCATTTGAGCTTTCCTCACGTGTACTTATTGTTGAAGTTGGCATTGATTCTACCAGTTTCTACAGCAACAGTTGAAAGAGTCTTCTCTTCGATGAAGTATATCAAGACCAACTTGCGCAACCGAATCTCAGATGAGTTTTTGAATGACACTGTTATTACTTATTTTGAGGATGATTTGTTTGAAAGTATATCTACTGATGATATTTTGCATCGCTTTCAAAATATGAGGTCTCGTCGAGGACAATTAGATTAGATGTAATGTAATCGTTATTTAATTTCAATTTATGACTATTGTTAAATTTTATATTGTGTACTATTAATTCCGACACCCCTCTTCGATTTTTCTGGCTTCGCCACTGATCTCCTAGACAGCACCGCACGCCCACAACCTGAGTCCTGCGTGAGACCTCGTCTTGCCCCATTTTTGTTCGTCAAAATTTTGTCATGGAGCACCAACCAAGTGAAGACTCGGATTCTTTGAGGAATGTTCACTTTCTAGATCCAACTCCAACTCTCCTCTTGCATAGTCATAGGTTCTTCTTGAACGATGCTTATAGGAGACTGGAACATAAAGTCGCGTCTTTCCCGCCAATCCAATAATAATTATCGCACACCCTATCTTCCAGCAGCTTGAAAGAGGCAATGCGAGTAAAAATTGGGGATGGGAGAAAGTCGGAGAAGGCGTCCCACTTCCACCCCCACGTTCGTCCCACTATTCATGCACAGGTTTTTCAAGTTCAGAGAGGGGGACATACTACGTTGCAAATATGAGAAGAGGGGAAGGCTCCGCCCAACGATTGAGCCAAAAACGGTTTGAATGCCCGTCCCCCAAAGCCATTCCCACGTTGGTCTCAATGTGCCGTCGTTGCTCCCACAGGCCCCTCCGCGCGTTTGAATGTTGCGACTTGGGGGGTGGAAACTTCCTCCATAGTATTTAAAGGCCATAACCATAGCCCAAATCTTGTTGGGCTCTAAAAGCATCCTCCATCCTAGCTTCATCAACCAGGCTCCGTTCAAGGCTCTCATTGCTGGAATCCCGAGCCCGCCCAATTCTTTGAGCCGCGTGACTAGCGCCTGGGGCTAAGTGAATCTTCATTTCCAAAGTCATCCCCCCCAATAAAAATCTGTGAACTTTCCGATCAATGTCGTCACATGTTGAATGGGGTAGCCGCGTCGTTTGCATGACATAGGTAGGGATGGCGCAAATTGTTGAGCGAATTAATGTGAGGCTTGCCACTAAGGAGAGGCACTTGCTACTCCATCCCGCTAGGCGTCGATCAACCCTTTCTATTACTGACTAGTACGCCTTTCGGGTTACCTTACCATTCAATGTGGGTGTTGAATGTAAAATTTTTATAGATCGAGAGTTGTCAAAATTAATTCTTGTAAAGTCAATGTAATCTTAAAAAAAAGAAAAAAAGAAAAAAAAGAAAAACCTTTATGGGCTAAATTTAAAATATGGGTTGCAAAAAAATTAGAACTCGTAAACTTAGTTGAGGACATTACCAATCCAAAGATAATAATAATACTAAACAAAACTAAATAAAAAAAATGTAATAATAATAACCAAAGTACAAAAAAAAGAATAGGCAAATCACTAAAAAAAAAAAAGTAAAACTAAGTGGGTCGTGGGTTTCTATGGGTTGGATGCTTGAGGCCAATAATCAAAACAAAAAAAAAAAAAAGCAGCACTCGCTTGTAATGAAAACACCAAGATACAAAAGATTAAATAACCAAAAAATTGATTATGAGAATGCACGGTTGGCGGCAAAGGGAAATTAATGCAAATCCTCCATCCTCCCCACTGACCCATGTTTTGGCCACGAACTAACAAACTGCTCAACTCCTCTTTCTCCTCCACCCTCTATAAATGGAAGCTAGCCCAGAAAATCCTTTTTTTTTTTTAAACAAGAACAGCGAACAAAAAGGAAGAGAGAAGGCACTAGATTGAAGGAGGAGAACAGAGCAAAGAAAAAAGGGAGAGGCAAGTAACATGGAGAGAGATTGGAAAAGTTATAGCAAAATCCATACAAAGCAAGAAAGGAGCAATTTGTGAGAAACTGGTATAACAAATTCTGAAAGAAAAAGAAGGGGGGCGTGAGTGAAGGAAAGCAAATGAGTAAAAAAAAAAAAAGGAATTGCAAAGAGGAAGGATTTAGACAAAATCAAGACACTTATCTTCCTTTTTGTATCAATTTTCAGAAGGTTTCAAGGTAATAAGAGGGTTGAATTAGATTAATTTATGGTGTGTTTGGTAGGGGAAAAATCATTTTCCTATAAAATCATTTTCTATGAAAAATATTTTTCAAAAAAAAATGATTTTTCATTTACATTTTCAGCTGTTTGGTAGAACAGAAAATCATTTTCTTTCTGTTTCATTTTTTGCTATTTGATATAATGAACCCCCCGTCCTCACTTCATTTCTTTTTACCATAAACCCCTTTCCCTGCTCACTACTCTGACCCGACCCAACTAACGAATTCTGTTTCTCTCTTCTATTCAAAATCAAACCTAAAACATCAGTAAGAAATATACCTAGTAACAAACCCAGCAAAAGAGAGAGTCAACATTAATGAATCTCAATTTTTTCACTATTCCCAATGATTACCCAGTTAACTTTGAGTGATATTAAATTCATGTTAAAGAAAATGACGAATGGGAAGACAATGAGTATCTCAGATTGCGAAGTTCTTCCAAAGGGCAATTGTAACAAGATCGTAGAACTCAAGGAATAATTACGGAGATTAACAATGGAAATCATCGATGAATGTGAAGAAGATGGGAAGAATGAGAGACAAAATGAGAATGAAAATAGAGTGATTCTAAGTACAATTAAAAGAAAATAGAACGAGAGATAAAATTGGGCAACGAAAATTGGGTTTGAAAAATCGTTTTCCCTACTTTTTCAAGGGAAAATAATTTCCTTCAAATGGGGTAAAATGATTTTCCCCTGAAAATGATTTTTCCCTCCTTGTTTTACCAAACGGCGTAAAATGGGAAAATCATTTTCCGGGAAAATGATTTTCCCCCTACCAAACACACCCTTAACCTCTTTTATATCTCTAATCCCTAAATTCCTTTTCCCATTGGCTAAATTTGAAAGTCATATTTGTCGACAAAGCAGGGTAGCAATTAAAGCAAGCGGGCACTATATGATGGATTCGAAAGGATCCAATATATATTCATTTATTATAACTCCGAAGTTAAAACAAATTCTCATAAAATTTAGATCCACAAGGGTCCCTAGTTCAAAAGGTCTCATAAATTAGATTCGCAAAAATCTCGAGTTCGAAAAGGCTCCCAAATTAAGTTCATGAGTCCAAAACTATGACGATTTGTAGTATAATCTATGGACTTTTAAATAAATAAATAAATAATCCAATTTGGGAGCCCATATGATTGGTGGCCTGAATTGCATCAAATATAGTTTGTATTTGAGGGATACAGAAGAGTTTGCAAGGATTTAACCAATTATCCATGGGGATAATATCCTTCAAATATACTGTTCACAAACTAGAGAGAGGCTAATTCAACAAATTAATATATATATATATATATATATATATATATATATATATATATATA
>JACYFF010031952.1:11049289-11129139 GCA_017589665.1 Selenicereus undatus
ATATATATATATATATATATATATATATATATATATATATATATAGTTGTTGCCTTGCTTCTTTTGTGAAGTAAGCTACGGCCGTTTCAATATTTTTATCGCTTAAAGTGACCCCTGAAGCCAACTAGCTAAAGCAGGTAACATAAAAAAAGAAAAGAAAAGAGAAGGCTTCAAGAGGAAACAAAGCCCAAGCGAAGAAAAGGCGTCCGATACCAAGGTCATGGTGTTGAATTAATTGCTTCAAAAATTAAGGATTGGGGGTTTGTTGACAAAGCATATTATGAAGGGATTGTTGAGTCTTTTGATCTTGTTAAAATAAATCTACCTTTATGAGTTCGTAGGATGTTGATCTTTACAGATCTCGAGTCCTTGAGTCCTTGCGAGCTCATAAAATACGGATCCTTGCGGGTCTTGAGGTGGTTATCGAATTCAAAAAAAATAAATAAACAAAAGAAAAAAAGGTGATTCGATATGCTAATAAACTTGACAAAAATGTCGTCATAGACAAACCTTTAATAAGAATATGGAGAAAGCGGCTTGATAATACTCAAGTTGAGTCGAACAATTTTTTTTTTTTTGGGTAGAAAAGTGAAGGATGAATCAGTCACTTTTGTAGCCCTCAGAGATTGAATGAAATAAACCATAGCTTTGAGACCTTTTATAAATTCCAAGTCTTTGCCTCACGCTAGAATTCTTCTTTAAGTGGGTTAAACAGATTTGATTTAACAAAAAATGAAATCCAAACAAAAAGAAATATTTAATCTCGTGGATTTCATAATTAAAATAGTAAAGTTAAAGCAGAAAAGAATTCTGCTATATTATCTGTTAACGGGTGATTGAACGAGCCAAATAACTCACTGCGATGTCACTATCATCACCGGCATAAAGCTAGAAGGAATATTGACCTTAAATTCAAGAGCTGTTTTCCTTCGTCCAAGAAAGAGATAATTAAGGACAAGCCTTTTACAAAATGGTGCCTCGTTTGCAATTACTACAAAGTTCTCAGATACAAAATAATGAAAACATTGTTATCGTCAATTAAGATCAAATATTTGTTTCGGAATAATTCTAGTAAAGCTATTGTCTAATAGTGGAAGGATGAGTATACTATTGATATATTTACGTGAGCAAAAATTCAAAAAAACTATATATATATATATATATATATATATATATATATATATATATATATGTATGTATGTATGTATGTATAATTTCGCGCCAAGAACTACGTCAATTTGATCCCACTAAGGGTACGTAGGAAACTCATAAATAAAATTTGGGTGCAATGGCAAGCTAAACCAAATTAATGGACCGACCCCAATAAAAAATTAAGTCGGTAAACAAAATTCGTGAAATGGCTAAAAATGCAACTTAGCTATGACTTTAAAAAAAATTTCAAACATCAAAATTAAACCAAAATTATGGTCACTTTTTAGGTCAGCATAAATAATTAAAATCATATCAAATGGTTAATAACTCAACCGAAATAAAGATAAATTAAATCAAATAAAATTAAAGAACTACGACTGGTTTGATCATCTATAAAAGTTGTACGCAAGCAACTCATGACAGAAAAATGAGCGCAACCCAAATTTCAAATCAGATAAAATTATCCGATCCCTAACCTGCGCATGAAGAATGTGTATGTATAGTACCCTTCCTAGAAGGTGCCTATACAGCCACTGTCTAATGAAACTAAGTTTTGGATACGGGATATTCGACATTAAAAATACGATAATTGTCGATTCAAATTACATAAAGTCTTATTAATGCAAAACAAAACAAATAAAGAAAATGTAAAACAAAACGAGTCAGAATCAAATGGTGGTCTCCCGAGAGGGGGACGTAATCAAGGAGGTTTATCCTCTTGAATAGGGTCGTACTCAAAATAAACCGATGTACATTTTTGCACGTTGGAAAGTTATGTTGTGCATATTATTTATTATTATTAAATTTTTCTCAACAGTGGGTACCCCCAAATATCGTCCTAGGTCCTCCGTTCGCGGCATATTCAATTCATGGCATACGCTATCCATCAACTGAGCTTCCGTATTTGCTAAGAAGAAGATGTTTGACTTGGCACTGCTAATCTTTTGTCCTGATGCCTGGAAGAATCAATCGAGGACATTTTTAATTACCTGTGCCTGCTCCCTCGATGCCTCCGCAAAGAGTACCGCGTCACTTGCAAGCAGCATGCTTGGTATCTTAGGCCTACTGCGGCTCGTTGGGAATGGACGCCACCTCCCCTGTGAGACTTCATGCTTGATTAATTGGGACAACCTCTCCATACACGCTACGAACAAAATACGGAGAAAGATGATCGCCTTGTCGAATCCCTCTTGTGGGCTTGAATTTTCTAGTTTCTTCCCCATTCCACAAAATACTTAGCGCACACGATGTTGCGCATCTCATGATGACACTAATTAGTCCATTCAGTAGCTGTATGTCTTCCGGTGTCTCTTTAAGAAAGGACCACCGAACCCTCTCATACACCTTTTCAAGATCAATTTTAATAGTCATCCACCCTTTCTTCCCCTTTTTGCCGCATATAGAGTGCATAATTTCCTACATAATTATCACATTGCCGCCTATTTGTCTTCACAACACGAAACCTAATTGCAGCGGGGAGATCAAATTAGGAAGAACAACTTTCAATCTGTGAATTGTGCACTTGGTGACCACCTTGTAAACCACGTTGCATAGGCCTATTGGCCTGAACTATAACGCCCACAATAGCTAATACTGGTTACCTTAGCTCACCATGATTTTATTAATTTGCAGCGGAAGACTTTTGTTTGAATGGAGGCGTTACCATCGTTTCGTGATGGAACAAGGCTAACTGGCTTACTAACTTTATAATGAAGTAAATGTTTGTTTCCTTATGCAAGTCATAATATGCGTGGTAACTTAGCACATCCATTCTAAACCCTATTGACCCCAAGGTTCAAACGTACAATTGTATAAAATTTTATGGGGGCTACGTACCATCACTGTGAGCATTTGGCTAGCTACCCTGTAGCTCTCGTTTGTTTCTTGGTGCCTTCTGACATGCTAGGATGATGAGAGGTTCATGGATCTCATACCTAAAACAGAAAACATGAAAACATGCGAATGGTGAGCCGAAACTCAATACGTACATTCCCATGCAGTAAAATAAGTTTGATGTGGAATTAGTTGGGCCGGCCGCATTTCAAAATATTTTTTCCTTTGCAAATAGGAGAGAGAAAATATATACGTAAAATTGATTTGCTGATTTTTATCTGGAAGTGGACCCCTTGGTCAATGTACATCTTGAAATGATCGTACTTTAGGTGCTCACCCCCCAGGCCGATCGAGAAGCCTGAGTTGATGCCGCGCGTGGGTATATTGGTCAGCATAAGCATTGATAATTGATGGGCATAAACCCTGATGATAATTGGCGAGGCCACTTGTTTATGTGACAAAACATTGAGAACTTGGCTCATTTAATGAATCTTGTATTAATTTTTCATTGCTGAGAATATTGTGAGTTTTTGAAGAACATAGGCAATGTACGTACCTGTTCTTTGAAATTCTCTCTCCTTTGTAATGAAGAATATGCATTGGCAGCTTGAAATGACAGATGTGGCCTCATTCATGCTTTACATATATAGTTCCTTTTTTATTAGTGCGAGATTACGAAATTTGATTGGACTTCTTGGTTTAATAACTAATTTGAATCCCTTGGGTTCCGTGCTAATCATTAGCATGTAAAAAGTTATTGACTTGGCTTGATTATGTTTTTGCTTCCATTCTTCTCCTTTATACTGCTAATTATTCGTTTAATGAATGTTATAAACATAAAATGAGGTGATGACATTATCATCATATTATTCTGATAATTGATATAGGCCCATTACTTATCCTTATTTTGTTAAACTATTAGTATTAATCTCATTGTGGGTCATTACTCATAATACTATGTTTGCGATTGCATCATTTAAATTATGGTTATTTTTATTCGAACTATTATTAACGTTTTCAGTACCATTCCTGATTCTTTGCCTTACCACGTCATGGTAATAAGTAATATAACAACAGCCACTACTATTGTCATAGCTCTGGACTGTTTTGTAATAGCCTCAGTCAATATATGAGCTATTTTCTTAAAAACGTAACATGACGAACCCATATAATCGTATTTCGTCAAGCATAACATTCCAATTAAAATCCATAACTCATAAAATACACATTTAGGATTTCCGACTCACAAAGTGTACTTTCAATATTCATGAAACTTTATCACGAATTTGAAAATAATATGTATAGTCGACCATAAAATTGTCTCGTTGTTGTCCAACCCAATAGCTCCCAATAATCCAAACGTTAACCAAATTTCAGCATAAGTTCACTGGACGGATTCAATCTAAAATTCATAACTTCGAACCCATATTGGGTGAATTCATAGCATAGTCATCAAATCACGATACCCAATCAATCAAAACATCACAATTAAACATGAAACTATACCGTTGGTTTCTGCCAATTGACATTAGTGTTCAAAACTACTAAATCCTAAAATATCAAATTCCAAGATTTAAGTCAATGAGTTAAGAATTACTCATCTTAAATTTGTTTTAGGATCCGGAATCATGGTCTCTTCTTCCACCTCCTTCTCTTTCTTCTTCCCCTCTTTTCTTTCTCTCTCTTCTCTCTTTCCCTCTCCCTCTGCCGTGTTGTGTGTGTGTGTGGCAAGTGAAATCCCCCCCCCCCCAACGCATATATATAGCAAAAAAGTAAGGAAAAAATCTTAGTTTTTTTTGGGGGGTGGTTTGACCGACGTTGACTGGTCAAAGGTGGTTTGACCGGTCAAAGTCGGTTTGACCGAGTTTGACTTTTTTTTCCTTTTTTTTCCACTTTAGATATAAAATTTTGAGAAACATTTTTATCTTAACAGACGCTCAATTATTCATTAGAATTTTAATGAATTATTTTAGGAGTAACCAAAAATTCATTTCGAGGTCATTCTGTCGATTCAATCTGCAATGGTACAAATATATATCAAGAAAATGCTGAATTGAAATGAGAAAATATTGTATTGAAATGTCGGACCCAACGTGATTAATTCGTAATTAAGATGATTCACTGTAATTAATATGAATATTATGGTTGGGCCGTTACATGAACTGTGTCACTTTTTGCAAGTTGTTGACCTTCGGGACAAGGGATAAAAAGGTATCGTTAAGTCCCGCAGGCATCTCTTTCCCCAGGGATATCCAAAACTGTTTAGTAGGCTGCGTTTCCAGCAATCGTCCAGTATTGTTGGAAAAAATAAGCATGGTACCCATCAGGCCCCGGGGCTTTCAAAGTCGCCATTGACTTAAGTGCCGTCAATGCCTCCTGTGAGGTGAAAGACGCAGAAAACCCTTCTTGCTGTTCAGCTGTGAGCTTCAGAAACAGCGCCTCTAAAGGCTCTTGCATCACATCCTGGGTTTGTACCTCTGCATAGAGGCCTTGAAAAAAATTCCGAACCATACTACGTACCTCATTCGGATCGGTGACCCATTCACCGTCATCATTCTGGAGGACTTCGATGTGGTTAAACTTCCGGCGTATGACGATGATCAGCTGAAAACATCGAGTAATGCGATCTCTATCTCGAAAAGTCTCAACTCTAGATTTCTGCATCCAGAATGTTTCAATTTGGTCTAATACGATCCAAAGTTGACCTTTGAGCTGCATCTCTAGTTTCCTCATATAGGGATTGCGACCCTCATTTAATTTCCTCTAGATACCCTGAATTTTGACCCACAGTTTATGTTTTCTCCGAAACAGGTTGCCAAAAACCTCCTTATTCCATACGATGAAGGCATTCATTAGTGACTTTAATGCTGGTACAATTTCAGCATCTGTCGTCCAGTAATCCTTGAGTTCCTTTTCAGACCCCTCATGTGTAGTCCATGCAACTTGGAAAAGGAAAGGCTTTGGACTACTCGACAATTGAGCAAACCCGTGTGTACTAATCAGTAAGGGTAAATGATATGAGTAGTTTTGGAGTAAGTGTTGCATTGGTCATTCCTGAAATCGAGTTCGCCACTCCACATTACACAGAGCTTTGTCCAGTCACGCACATTTATGAGTGGCTTCATTGTTCCCTGTGACCTAAGTCAATTTGTGGCCAAAAAAACCCAAATGTATGAAGTTGTTGTTCTCTATCCAATCCTTAAATTTATCACATCGTCTAACCATTTCGACACCCCCATGGTTCTATTCATATAAGCTGACAATTTCATTA
Source organism: Selenicereus undatus (assembly GCA_017589665.1). Taxonomy (NCBI): domain Eukaryota; kingdom Viridiplantae; phylum Streptophyta; class Magnoliopsida; order Caryophyllales; family Cactaceae; genus Selenicereus; species Selenicereus undatus. The sequence continues at coordinate 11,055,546 of JACYFF010031952.1, forward strand.
AAATTGCATGTGAGGAGCCAAGGCTGCTGGGTCGTTGTTCCAAAATGTTGGAGCTCTGTCCAAATGACTTCTCTATCACGTTGACGCAGGCAGACATAGACTGCAGTAAAATATCCAGTTCGTTTCTCGTCCCTGTCTCACTTGCATTGTAACAAACTGTTCATGCCACTGGATTATATCTATGCCAATGTCTTGAGAGTTCCATAAAATTCAAATGCCTCATTGGAATCCGTCAGCTTCACTGCGATGCCAGCTGTCATATCCACTTTGGCGGCATACCGCATCAGCTCGCGCCCTACTAATATGGGTGTCCAATAATGTCGCAATGTGGGGCTTTTGTTGTATCACATATTCTCTAAACTCTTGCAGGAAATATATATTCCTTGTTCCACAAACGTTCCACACCAGGAGTCGTACCTACTGACCTACACTTTCCCTCTTGAGAGCTGTATTTTGCATATTCAGATATGGATTCATAGATTCCACTAGATCGAGTACCAACCACGAACTAGTCACCGGGCATGAGGCACTATGGCCTCTCGGGTCTCACTGGAGGTGCTCAGCATGTGTTGCGCTCTATCCCCCCTTGGTTCCACATTTTCCCCAATACTTGTCGTCAACGCTATCTTAGGTCAGTCCTTGACTGGTGGGCCAAATGCATTTTGTAGGCCCCCTCGACCCCGCTAATTGATCCTTGTGGTCTGCTCGTTTGCCTCAACCCCATGCCTCCCCCATCTCGGCCGTGAGGTAGTAGAGCGGGATGTTGAGGTGGAAAGCAAGTGGGTATCAAGACCGCTTGCTACCCTTGGCTATCTCGTGGTTCTTTCGTTCCTTGGCGGATGGATTCCCCACGTGTTGCATGCCTTTCCCTATTGTTATCCATAATAACGTTTCCATGACTTTGTAGTTCTTGACCTGATTCTTTACGCCTCGTGGTATTATTCAGAACCCTGCTTTGAGGTGTTGCAGTTTTAGGAAACACCTTCTTGTGCTTGACTCGACCGTGGGGCAAGATGCTCATCTACGGGAGCCATCGGTTCCCGATACTGCTGTCATGGCATACTCGACTCCCCAACCTCAGCATCCAATTGCATCTCTTGCCCCTGCCCATCCCTGTCTTGAGCCCGATCCAATTCCTCCACTACCAAGGCCCTGAATCTAGAACCTGCATTTGGTATTTGGTGCCCCTATTCGTCCTGCAGCGTTTGCAAAGGCCTCATGGCATGTTCAAGCAGGCCTTCCCCCGGTCGATCCTGGTAGTTTCCCCCTCCACGATTCGCGCTGAGTTACTTCGCAGGGCAGTTTGCCCTTGTTTCGTATTTTGTTGCCGCGGTTTCCAGACCATCATCCAGGCGCCATACGTCGCTTCATCTTCATTTTTTGTGTCGGGTCACCGGATCAGTCATCCCCACCTGTGCGTGGTCTTGCTCCTCAGTAGGTGGAGACGTCCGTGATGGGCACATTTCCTCCTTGTTTCCCGCAATTAAAGCATCTCATACGCAAACCCTTGTACTGAAACCTCCGAATCCTTCCATTCAGCCATAATTTTGACAGTAGAGGCTTGGTGAGGTCCACCTCCACACATAAGCGAGTGAACTGTCTTCGCTCTACATTGGCAGTAGTATTATCCGGTTTAAGTGGTTTTCCAATTTTGCTTTCGATCTTGTTTGACAATATGTGCCTATTAAAATATTCCACTCCCAATTTGGGGATCCTCACCCATGCTGTTAGTTTTGTGATTTTATCTTTTTTCAGCACAAAGTTCGGTATCCTTTCCCTAATCACAAGGTAGCTATCACCTATCATCCACGTGCCGTCCATAAGCACATGTTCATAGTCTTCCCAGTTCGTGAATCTGGTTTCATAGTAATCAAATTCTATATCAATGAAAGAGAAGTTCCCTTTAAGTGCCCATTTAATCTTCAGTTTCCTCTTCAGTTGCATATAACCTACACCTTTGTCGAACAGTTTCACAATTAGTGCATCCTTCTAGGGTTTGCGCAACATTCTTTTTTCTCGTGCCGTTAATAAAATCGTGGGACATGTAGGGTGGTCCTCTTCTGGTGGCTCGTTATCCCTTGAGACATCGTCGAATTCCTCAGAACACCGCATTGGATTCTTTCTCATATCCATGCGCAGATTCCGATTATTCTGCTAAAGTGTGTCATGATACGACAATCTCACTTCAAATACGAAACCCCCATGCACTCCTCCTTGTGTTTCAGGAACTCTTGGGGAGCCTAAGTCCATAATGTCATCTAGTTCCACATTCTCCAGTTGGTCATGATCCAAAGAGTCTCGCATTGTTTTTTTCCCCATCTTTTTCGTGTTTTGATTCGACCGGTGGGTTTTGATCTCTTCCTGCAGTTCTTGATGATCGCCTATTCCTTCCTTGGCCAGTGCCTCGCCTATGGTCTCACGGGGTACTCTCATGGTTGCGGTTGTCCCAGCCCTACCGACGGCGTCGCCAGGATCCTCGTCGACATCGCTTCCCTTGGTCATGTTATCATCAAGTCGCGCGCCACCTAGAGTTTTGTATTACTTTAACTTAGATAACTATTATAATTATGCTGAAATGTAGATTTCATAATTATAAAAAGATAAGACTAAATATAGAGTAATGTCTAAATTAATATTTGATGTCATAAATAGTTAAATTAGATTAAAAAATGAGTGAAGATTTAAAATTAAAAAATTTAAATTAATGATTAACTGGCAACCGAACCGAAAATTTGATTAACCGAGTTTTTCGATTCAATTACTATTTATATTTTTGCCGAAACAAAATTTTCAGTTAATTGATTTTGATTAATCGAAAATTTCAGTTTAATTTTCAATTTACAATTTTTACAAACCGAATTTTTGATTAATTGAGTTTATGATTGATCAATTATCATCACCCCTACAGTGGGCACACCGCACTCACGCGCATGTGATGTATGTCCGATGTGCTCCTCCTCACTTTCTCCCGCTCTCTATTTCTTCCCCCGCTTTCTCTCCTCTCGCTCTCTCTCCCAATCATTTTTATCTCTCATCATCGTCGCTCCATCAATTGGACCCCCATATCAATCCCCCCCTACCAAATCGATTCAACAGCATCTCAAGAAGAGGCGGGAAATTTTCAACCTAAAACCCTCGCTTTTTTGGAGTTTCATCAAACAATTCTCACTTCCCTTAGCTTGGCATCGATCCCTAATTGATTTTTTCTTACTTCTTCAGCTCAGGTCAGCTGCTATTTTTGGTTTCAACTACTTAAATTCGATAGTGTAATGCTCAATATGAACGACGCACCATTAGATAGCCTAGGTTTTTGCCATTGATTTTCGCAAAATTTGAGCAGTAAGACATGGTAGGAATTCATTTTTGATGCTTAGCGTACATTGATGCTGACTTATTTAGGTTGTTTGCTATGTTTCTCTTTTTGATTGTCGTTGACTATTACTCTAACTCACAAGGGTAGTTCATGTTTAGACTGAATCAGTGATTTTACTGTTAAGACTATGGATTATTCTACAGGAATTTGATGAGTCGCTTATTTGCCTGTGTTTCTCGACTGCTTGATGTGAAAATTTACGTTCATTTATGTTTATTTATCTTGTCTAATTTTTTCTATGTCGGGTTTTTATTGTTGCTCCCTAGAACCTGCTTTGGCGGGACCCACACTCAGTGGTAGTCGGGTTTGGCGTGAATTAGTTTGTTGCTCAAACTTTTTGGATGTCTTGGGTATACGTGAGCATTGACTGTTGGATTAGATGAGTTCTTTGTTGCTTATTTCTATTGTATGATGGAATGAGCCTCTCATGAGGCTTGTGCCTAAGATGCTGTATAAGAAGTGATCAACTGTGTGTAACCTGTACTTGTTGTGGGTTATCTTTGTTAAAAGGCCCTTGACTGGGTAGGCATTGAACGGTTTGCTACTTTGCAAGGAATAAGAAGTAGAAGAAAGCTAATGATACTTTTATTTGGTCCATTATTGTCCAAGCTGACAAATTGTCGATAAGGATTCTTTGATTTCTTTCAATCCTGTCTATAAGGCCATCTTGTTGCTAATTCCTTATTCCTAATTGTGATTCTGTTGGTGTTGATTTTGTTCTTCGTGACTTAGAATCAAATATGGACTTTCCAGAAAATGAAGAAGGCCCTGCTGTGTTGCAGCTGCACAGATGGGATCCCTCTCATGTCCAAATCGACCTATCAGAGTACCGTGAAGCTTTTCTCTCACCCGCAAGGGAGCTTTTGCTGCTTCTTTCGTATCATAATGAAGCCCTGTTACTCCCTCTATCAAGAGGTCAGTTCATTTTGGTTATAGGGGTACATTATAAATTTGTATTTGTGTATTTATATATACCTTATTCTTTGCAGGAGACACTTATTACATTACTCATGGAAGTTGTAAATATCAATGTCCAGAGAATGTAAATTCATCAGCTTATAGGTCAGATTCATTGGAAAATATCCCAATTACTTCCAAATCAGTAGAAGGGGTTTCTAGTAATGGATTTTCTCTTGAAAGCAAACTTTCACAATCTAATACTTGTCCTCCTTTTGTTTCTGATGTACATTCATTGGCTTGGGGTTTGTGTGGGGATACCTATAAACAGCACAGGGAACCACCGTTTAGGGAATTTCTTTTTGTGGTTGGTGATTGTGGCGTAATAGTCCATGCTTTCCGTCAACTTGATGAATCCAATGAAGTAGGCAGGAAGCCGGTGTTTGGAGATGATAATGGAGGAGGGAGATGGGTGGAATGGGGGCCCTCTTATACAGCTGTTTCTCAGGATTCAACAGGACATCAGTCGAGCGCGTTCCTCCCAAAGAAATGGTTGCGGTCTTTTTTGAGCTCAGCCAATACTCTGGAATCTGAAGGGAGCATGTGGACTTATTTTCCTGATGAATCAGAGCTCCCTTTCTCGGCAACTGTTGTCTCATTTAATGTTTCGTTCAATGATTCTTTACTTTCAAGTCTGCGTTGCAACGGCAATTCCACATTGTACGAATGTGCACCTGAAGAGAAACCAGTTTGTGAAGCAGTTGATGATGAACATAAAGTTGCGGGTCAAACTGCATTAGGTGGCCTTAAATCTGATGGAAATGTTTCTGCTAGCAAATTTTATTCATGCTTCAGAGTGTTCTCAAGCTGCTTTCATGACTTAGCTGGATTTGTTCTTTCTTCTGAGTGCAGTGTAGTTGAGAATAGTAGGGATCCTAGTTGTAGAAGCCAGGGCATAACTGTTGTTGTTGCTCGCCTAGATCTTTGCGGGTTACAGTGGCTCTATTCTGTTAGACTTCCACAAGTGGATATGAGCTGTGAAGCTGAATGGATGGATTTCCAAATTTCTGACAAGTTTCTCATATCTCTCAACAATTTTGGATTCATTTTTATCCATGGTGCAACGACTGGTGAATATATTAGATATTTGGATGTCTTGCAGATATATGGAGTCAAACCAGAGTGGAGTCTACTTCAGCAAGAAAGCTTGCCATTATATGTCAATACTGGTGCAAAAGATGATGTCTTACGAAATAAATTAGAAGGTGCTTGGATTGTGACTTCTCAAATCCATGGCATTGTGCGCAAAAAAAGTTTTCGAAGATTGATTATGGCTCCCTATTCCTCTCTGTTCGCTGTGGTTGATGAATGTGGTGTAGTTTATGTTATATGTGCCAGTGACTATGTGCCTGATAACTATTTGTATGATAAGATTCTACCCCAGTACTTGAGGCTTGGTATGTTGGCTCCATGGGAAGTCGGTTATTCCGACATAAGCCAGCAGAAGTTATTTGTCAATCCTTCCAGTTGTGAAAAGTCAGTGAACTCCTTTTCAAGAAGGGAAAAATCTTTTGTAGGAGGTGACGTAGGAGGCTCAGATTTCCAATATGTTCTTAGCTGCCATATTCAAGGAATGGTCAATGGAGTTGACTTAAGTTTGAATGGTTTCTCTGCTATGTCCCAGAAAAGTGCAGAAAAACCTGCTGATTTCAGATGCTTGCGGTGTATCAGGAAGATCTTCCTTCCCACTGCAAGATGCGGTCTGGTGGACACCATTTGTTTTTCTCCTCTTGGGGTTACCCGTTTCAACAGACAAAACATAACAAAAAATGGAAGGAGTTCAATTGTCCATACAAGTTTGTACATAGAGTCAGACTTTTGTGAGGACAGAGCCTTTAATGCTGTAAACAGGACATTTGGTCTGCAAAGTGATGATGGGGAAGCTATTGGTTGCATTTTCCAGGGCTGCTTGTATCTAGTCACTAAGAAGGCACTATCTGTAGTTCTCCCTGCTGTCTCTTCGTCATCAAACTTCCGCCCCTATCATTTCCATGGGTATCAGTCAATAGAAGCCAGTCTAGGGAGTGCAGATACTTTTCGGAATTCATTCTTGTCAGATGAGCGAAAACAGCTTGGTTCACCGTGGCAGGTGGCAGTACTTGATAGAATTATTTTGTATGAAGGTCCTGATGAGGCTGATTGCTTGTGTTTGGAGAATGGTGAGTTTCCCATTTAATTCATGGCATAGCTGTTATTTTTAAGCTGGATAACTCCCTTATGTTTGTTCCTTTGATATCTATAAGTTGGTCAACTTTCTAGTATGGTGTATTTAATGGACTTCTGAAACCTGTTATGTTTAGATAGTCTAGCTAAGTGCTGAATAGTGCGGAGGATTAGGCTTTTGTAATAATTTGTTAAAATGATAGTTGGTGAGGAAAGTGTATAAACACTTGGAAAGAAAATAGACCATCAAGGTCCTAAATATTTGATGATTGATTGAGTCAATTGCGATGGACGACATGCTTAGATAGCAGTTTCTGGAGGTCTTGGATGGGTTGCAGAACTTAGGTAATCTGATGTTGTTTATTTTGATTTGTGTTCATGGTTTAAATCATATTCAATATGTAGAATTGGGTTGTTCCTACCTTGATGTTGTTTAACGTTTATACTGTAATTATATTAGTTGTGTATGCTTGTCATTGGGTTTGTTATTTCCGTTCGTCCTTGCTCTGTGATTAGTCGACAGAAGGTTTTTATCCACTAAAAGAAATGTTTTTTTTTGGTTGTGCAAAATCTTTTGTGGTGGGTCTTTTGAAATTAACCTCTCTTTTAGGGATAAGGTTGCTTACATTTGGATCTCCTTAAATTGGCATAGGCAGGAGCTGGATCCACATTGGTTGTATCGTCTTTGATGAGGGATAATGGGTTGACGTAATATGAAAGAACTATCAAGATTTTTTTTTTAAATAAAAAGAATCATATTGAGGAAGATGCATTCAGACAAAGAAATGGCTAAAAAAAAATGCAAGTGCCTAGTCACTTGGGATATCCACATTGCTGACATGTTTAGAGACTCTTGTGAGGATTTCCCTAAAGGATAAGGTATCCTCCACAAGCATCCCATTTCTAAGATAGATGACCAGGTTGGTTTCCCCTAAAATATACAATTATAATTCTCCAACCTGGTAAAGGTTGGCTCCTTAAACGTTTCTTTTTTCATTTGGAAAGCAAAAACATATGGGGGATGCTGGTGCAAGGGAGAGTTCGTCTTCGGATGGGGCCAGCCGTTAAAGTTCTTGCCTGGAACGTTAGGGGGCTAAATTGTCCAAACAAGAGAGGGGATGTTAAGTGGGTGGTGCGCACTTTCGCGTGCGATGTTGTCATTCTACAAGAATCCAAGTTGGAAGTTGTAAGTCGTACCATAGCAATTAGTCTGTGGGGTCGCCGTCCCATTGAGTGGCGTTACTTACCCTCAGTGGGCCGCTCAGGAGGTATCATTATGATTTGGGATCCTCAAGTTTTGGAGCTTGGCGACTCTCGTATTGGGTCGTTCTCTGTTTGCTGTAAGTTTAGGTCACTGGAGGACAATTTTGAGTGGGGTTTGATTGGGGTATATGGGCCTAATGACGACTATATGCGACGGGCCTTATTTGAGGAGCTGTCGTTCTTTATGTCCTCTTGGGACATACCGTGGTGCTTGGGTGGGGACTTTAATGTCATCAGGTTTCCCTCGGAGAGATCCTCAGGCGGTCGGTCGTCTTGGGCAATGAGAGAGTTCTCTAGTTTTATTGATGGTTGCAATCTGATCGACCCGCCATTGGAAGGTGCTCGCTTTACTTGGTCCAGCCACGAGGAGGTTCCTGTCTTATCTCGCATTGATCGTTTTTTATTCTCGGTTGAGTGGGAAGACCACTTCCGTGGGGTTCGTCAAGTTACCCTTCCAAAAATTACTTCCGACCATTTTCCCATTCTCCTTCGGGTTGGGGAAGCCTCCAAAGGTAGACGCCCGTTTAAATTTGAGAATATGTGGCTTGAGGTGGATGGTTTTAGTGACCTTGTTAAATCGTTCTGGGATGAGTTGGTTGTTAGTGGCCCCTCCAGTTTTGTTTTGGCAAAGAAACTCAATTTTTTGAAGTCCAAACTCAAACAGCGGAACAGGGATTTGTTTGGCCATTTAGAGTTAAAGATGGTTAGTTTGGTGGAGAAAGTGAAGCTCTTGGATGAGAAGGAGCAACAACAGTCTCTCTTATGGGTAGATAGAATTGAAAGACCGGAAGTTAAAAAAGAGCTCTCTTTGGTGCGAAGGTCCATTGATATTTTTTGGCGCCAAAGAGCAAAGCAGCAATGGATGGTGGATGGTGATCGCAACACCAAGTTTTTCCACCAGGTGGCAAATAGGAGAAGAATGTTTAAGGCCATTCACAATATTAAAGTGGATGGCGAGTTCTTTGATGATGCTGCCTTGGCCAATGAGGCAACTGTCTACTTCTATGAAAATCTGTACCATGAAGATCATCCATCAAGGATCGTTCTTGATGGTATTGCTTTTGCCTCTATCAGTCTTGATGATGCTAGGGATCTTGAAAAGGAGTTTACCGAAGCGGAAGTTTGGAATGCAATCTCTGAGCTAGGAAATGAGAAAGCGCCAGGTCCTGACGGTTTCAATTTAGCCTTTTTCCAGCACTGTTGGTCTACTGTCAAGGAGGAAGTTTTGGGTTTTTTTGCTGATTTCCATGATAAAGGTGTATTTGAGAAAAGTTTAAATGCCACTTTTATTAGTTTGATTCCAAAAGTGGCTGGCGCAGATGATATTAAGCTTTTTAGGCCTATCAGTCTGGTAGGGAGTGTTTATAAGATCCTTGCCAAAGTCCTCGCTTCAAGATTGAGGAGAGTTGTTGGAAAAATTGTGGGTCCCTTACAGCATGCTTTTGTTCCTGGTCGTCAAATCTTGGATGCTGCCTTGATTGCCAATGAGTGCATCGATTCTCATTTAAGATATGGGATTCCCGGTATCCTGTGTAAGCTTGACATTGAGAAGGCTTATGATCATGTCTCTTGGAGCTTTCTTTTGGCTATTCTTGAGAAAATGGGTTTCCCTAACAAGTGGAGGAAATGGATCTATTTTTGTATTTCCACGGTGCCCTTCTCTATCTTGATTAATGGTGAAGCATCTGGTTTTTTCTCTAGTTCAAGAGATCTAAGGCAGGGGGACCCTTTGTCACCTTTATTGTTCATTTTGGTTATGGAGACGTTGAGTAAGTTGGTGATCAAAGCAGGGTCTCTTGAATGGCTTCCGGATTGGCAACCCTCATTCCGAGGGTTTGTTGATTTCTCATTTGCTCTTCGCCGACGATACCCTTGTATTTTGCAAGCCGGATGTTAGTGATTTGGGTTATTTAAGGTGTACCCTGCTGCTGTTTGAAGCGATGTCTGGGCTAAGGGTTAACCTTTCCAAAAGCGCACTCATCCCTGTTGGTGAGGTGCCTAATGTTCATGATTTGGCCCGGTTCTTTGGGTGTGGAGTTGAGTTTTTGCCTTCTTCTTATCTCGGTCTTCCTCTTGGTGCTTCTTATAAGAGTTTAGCGGTCTGGGACCCAGTTATTGAGAGGTTCCATAAAAAATTGGGAGGTTGGAAGTCTAAGCTTTTGTCCAGAGGGGGCAGACTCACTCTTTTGAAGAGCACTTTGAGTAGCTTACCTATCTACTTCATGTCGTTATTTACTATCCTAACTACCATTGCTAATCGGATAGAGAAAATCATGAGAGATTTTCTTTGGAATTCTATGGATAATGGTAATGGCCTCCATTGGGTTAATTGGAACGATGTGTGTCGTCCTAAACAAGAGGGAGGACTTGGCATAAGACCTCTCCGTGTTATGAACAACGCTTTGAAGACCAAATGGTTGTGGAGGTTTGCAAAGGAGAATGATGCTATGTGGAGAAACGTGATCAAGGCAAAGTACGGAGTTGAGGAGAGGGGTTGGTGGAGTAGGAAGAGTTCTTATGCCCACGGTGTTGGTTGTTGGAAAGCTATCTTAGCAGGTCTTGAGCGGTTCAAATCTTTAGTACATTTTGAGGTGAAGGATGGGTCAAGGGTGTTATTTTGGCATGATGTGTGGTGTGGGGAGCGGTCTTTGAAGACTCTCTTTCCAGATCTGTTCAGGATGGCTCGTCTAAAGCATGCCACGATCCAAGAAGTTGTTTCTTGGAATGGGGATGCTAGCCATTGGAACTTGACTTTTGTGAGGAATCTTAATGATTGGGAAGAGGACAGTTTTTGTGAGTTGCTAGCCATAGTTGCTGGCAAAGAGGTTCTGTCGCAAGAAAAGGATGAGATTGTGTGGCCTTTTAACGCTAAGGGATCCTTCAGCATCAAGAGTTTTTGTTCCACACATTCTGATGTCTTGGGTGGTTATGATTTTGCCGCTAAGTCCATTTGGAAGTCTAAAGCTCCCACAAAAGTGACTTTCTTTACGTGGGCAGCCTCCATAGGAAGGATCCCCACTGATGACATGCTTAAAAGAAGAAATTTTAGAGGTCCAAGCAGATGCTCTCTGTGCTTGGAGGAGGAAGAAACCGCGGATCACCTTCTTGTTCATTGTCGTTGGGCTTCCGCTCATTGGGAATTAGCTCTCTCTCTTATGGGGGTTAGTTGGGTGCAACCTTCTAATGCTAGAGACGTGGTGGTAGCTTGGAAGAGAAGGATGCAGAAGAGTTGGGTCCTCGAAGTTTGGAACATGGTGCCTTTGGCTATTTGGTGGACGACATGGAAGGAGAGAAATCGTCGTGTCTTTGACGATATAGCCGGGTCGTTTCAAGAGTTTAAGCTTTATTTTTTGAGGTTGTTGTATAGCTGGAGTGCCGGGCTTTGTGGTAACAGAAGTGTAAATTTTTTGGCTTTTGTCGATTGCATTATGGATGAGAGTATAAGGGCATAATGTTTTTGTATTTGCCCTTTTTGTATATGGGTGACATCCCCTTGGTGTCCTTTTAATATACCTATTGATTATTTACCAAAAAAAAAAAAACTAAGAATAATCTAGGAAAATAAAAGAATAAAAGATTTTATCCTAAAAGAGGATTCCTAGATTACGAAATCTCCTATTCTTCCTAGAATACACATTGCCATAGAATTCCTTAGGAGATACAACATCAAGGGCCTTCTTTGTTTGAGGAATCTCTCCATCAAGCCCACACTCAAGGTTTAGATGATGATGCATTAGTTGGTTCTGCGTATGCAGGAAATGTTAGTGAAGGCTCTGCGTGGGTCTTGGAAAGAATGATTTTCTTTTGTAAGAAGATGGGTTTGGCCATTGAAGGTAGAGAGATGGAGCTGCTCTCTTTTCTTGCCTCACTGGAAGCCAATAGAATGAAAGGTGATCAAGTGGTAGAAGAGGGTAGGGGGGATGCTGTTGCAAGGGAGAGATTGTCTTTGGATGGGGCCAGCTAAAGTTCTTGCCTGGAATGTCAAGGGCTCAATTGTCCAAACAAGCGAGGGGATGTTAAGTGGGTGTTGCGCACTTTCGCGTGCGATGTTGCCATTCTCCAAGAATCCAAGTTGGAAGTTCTAAGTCGTACGAGAGCAATTAGTTTGTGGGGTCGCCGTCTGATTGAGTGGCGTTACTTACCCTCAGTGGGCCCGCTCAGGAGGCATTATTATCATTTGGGATCCTCAAGTCTTGGAGTTTGGTGACTCTCGTATTGGGCCGTTCTCTGTTTGCTGCAAATTTAGGTTGTTGGAGGACAATTTTGAGTGGGGTTTGATTGGGGTATATGGGCCTAATGATGACTATATGCGACGAGCCTTATTTGAGGAGTTGTCGTTCTTTATGTCTTCTTGGGACATACCGTGGTGCTTGGGTGGGGACTTTAATGTCATCAGGTTTCCTTCGGAGAGATCCTCAGGTGGTCGGTCGTCTTGGGCAATGAGAGAGTTCTCTAGTTTTATTGATTATTGCAATCTGATCAATCCGCCACTGGAAGGTGCTCGCTTTACTTGGTTCAGCCATGAGGAGGTTCCTGTATTATCTCGCATTGACAGATTTTTATTCTTGGTTGAGTGGGAAGACCACTTCTGGGGAGTTCGTCAAGTTACCTTTCCGAAAATTACTTCCGACCATTTTCCCATTCTCCTTCGGGTTGGGGAAGTCTCCAAAGGTAGACGTTCGTTTAAATTTGAAAATATGTGGCTTGAGATGGATGGCTTTAGTGACCTTGTCAAATCTTTTTGGGATGAGCTGGTTGTTAGTGGCCCCTCCAGTTTTGTTTTGGCAAAGAAACTGAACTTTTTGAAGTCCAAACTCAAATAGTGGAACAGGGATGTGTTTGGCCATTTAGAGTTAAAGATGGCTAGTTTGGTGGAGAAAGTGAAGCTCTTAGATGAGAAGGAGCAACAACAGTCTCTCTTATGGGTAGATAGAATTGAAAGACAGGAAGTTAAAAAAGAGCTCTCTTTGGTGCGAAGGTCCATTGATATTTTCTGGCGCCAAAGAGCAAAGCAACAATGGATGGTGGATGGTGATCACAACACCAAATTTTTCCATCAGGTGGCAAATAGGAGAAGAATGTTTAATGCCATTCACAATATTAAAGTGGATGGTGAGCTCTTTGATGATGCTGCCTTGGCCAATGATGCAATTGTCCACTTCTATGAATATCTGTATCATGAAGATCATCCATCAAGGATCTTTCTTGATGGAATTGCTTTTGCCTCTATTAGTCTTGATGATGCTAGGGATCTTGAAAATGAGTTTACTGAAGTTGGAGTTTGGAATGGAATCACTGAGTTAGGAAATGAGAAAGCGCCAAGGGCAGATGGTTTCAATTTAGCCTTTTTCCAGCACTGGTGGTCTACTGTCAAGGAGGAAGTTATGGGTTTTTTTGGTGATTTTCATAATAAAGGTGTCTTTGAGAAAAGTTTAAATGCCACTTTTATTAGTTTGATTCCCAAAGTGGCTGGCGCAGATGATATTAAGCTTTTTAGGCCCATCAGTTTGGTAGGGAGTGTTTATAAGATCCTTGCCAAAGTCCTCGCTTCAAGATTGAGGAAAGTTGTTGGAAAAATTGTGGGTCCCTCGCAGCATGCTTTTGTTCCTGGTCATCAAATCTTGGATGCTGCCTTGATTGCCAATGAGTTCATCGATTCTTATTTAAGATCTGGGATTTCCGGTATCCTGTGTAAGCTTGACATTGAGAAGGCTTATGATCATGTCTTTTGGAGTTTTCTTTTGGCTATTCTTGAGAAAATGGGTTTCCCTAACAAGTGGAGGGAATGGATCTCTTTTTGTATTTCCACGGTGCGCTTCTCTATCTTGATTAATGGTGAAGCATCTGGTTTTTTCTCTAGTTCAAGAGGTCTAAGGTAGGGGGACCCTTTGTCACCTTTATTGTTCATTTTGGTTATGGAGATGCTTAGTAAGTTGGTGATCAAGGCAGGTGAGGAGGGTTTCTTGAATGGCTTTCGGATTAGCAACCCTCATTCCGAGGGTTTGTTGATTTCTCATTTGCTCTTTGCCGATGATACCCTTGTTTTTGTAAGTCGGATGAAAGTAATTTGGGTTATTTAAGGTGCATCCTTCTCCTGCTTGAAGCTATGTCTGGGCTAAGGGTTAACCTTTCCAAAAGCGCACTCATCCCTGTTGGTGAGGTGCCTAATGTTCATGATTTGGCCCGGTTCTTTGGGTGTGGAGTTGAGTATTTGCCTTCTTCTTATCTTGGTCTTCTTCTTGGTGCTACTTATAAGAGCTTAGCTGTCTGGGACCCAGTTATTGAGAGGTTCCATAAAAACTTGGGAGGTTGGAAGTCTAAGCTTTTGTCTAGAGGAGGCAGACTGACTCTTTCGAAGAGCACTTTGAATAGCTTACCTATCTACTTCATGTCTTTATTCACTATCCCAGCTAGCATTGCTAATCGGTTAGAGAAAATCATTAGAGATTTTCTTTGGAATTCTATTGATAATGGTAATGGCTTCCATTGGGTTAATTGGAACGATGTGTGTCGTCCTAAGCAAGAGGGAGGACTTGGCATAAGATCTCTCCGTGTTATGAACGATGCTTTGAAGACCAAATGGTTGTGGAGGTTTGCAAAGGAGGATGATGCTATGTGGAGAAACGTGATCTAGGCAAAATATGGGGTTGATGAGAGGGGTTTGTGGAGTAAGAAGAGTTCTTATGCCCACGGTGGTGGTTGTTGGAAATCTATCTTATCAGGTCTTGGGCGGTTCAATCTTTAGTACATTTTGAGGTGAAGGATGGCTCAAGGGTGTTATTTTGGCACGATGTGTGGTGTGGGGAGCGGCCTTTAAAGACTCTTTTTCCAGATCTTTTTCGGATGGCTCGTCTGAAGTATGCCACGGTCCAAGAAGCTGTTTCTTGGAATGGGGACATTAGCCATTGGAACTTGACTTTTGTGAGGAATCTTAATGATTGGGAAAAAGACAGTTTTTGTGATTTGTTAGCCGTACTTGCTGGCAAAGAGGTTTTGTCGCAAGAAAAGGATGAGATTGTGTGGCCATTTAACTCTAAGGGATCCTTTAGCATCAAGAGTTTTTGTTCCACACATTCCGATGCCTTGGATGGTTATGATTTTGCGGCTAAGTCCAGTTACATGCTTAAAAGAAGAAATTTTAGAGGTCCAAGCAGATGCTCTTTGTGCTTGGAGGAGGAAGAAACCGCGGATCATCTTCTTGTACATTGTCGATGGGTTTCCGCACTTTGAGATTTAGCTCTCTCTCTTATGGGGATTAGTTGGGTTCAACCTTCTAATGTTAGAGATGTGGTAGTAGCTTGGAGGAGAAGGATGAAGAAGAGTTGGGTCCGCGGAGTTTGGAACATGGTGCCTTTGGCTATTTGGTGGACTACATGGAAGGAGAGAAATCGTCGTATCTTTGATGATAAAGCCGTGTCGCTTCAAGATTTTAAGCTTTATTTTTTTGAGGTTGTTGTATAGTTGGAGTGTCGGGCTTTGTAGTAACAAAAATTTAAATTTTTTGGCTTTTGTCGATTGCATTATGGATGAGAGCTTAAGGGCACAATGTTTTTGTATTTGTCCCTTTTGTAAAAGGGTGACTTTCCCTTGGTGTCCTTTTAATATACCTCTTGATTACTTACCAAAAAAAAAAAGAAAAAGAATAGGCCATGGTGAGATACATTGTGTCGTCCCTGTGAAGCATGATGTTGGTTTTAATCTTGCCAGGGCCATGTTCCACACAAAAGTCTTCCGTTAGAAAGATATGCAGGGGGGGGGGGGAGGGGTTATCCCTAGCTGTTCCTCTCTCAAATAGAGGACCTCTGGACAGTATCATTGCATCCATGCTAGGAAAATTATTGCTTTCATACAAAACAATATTCTGAGGATCGGGATAAAGGATTATTTCAAACAGACTTTAAATCCCTTTAGCTGTAATTTTGTTCTGTAATTCGATTTAATTTTTAACGCTAGTTTCAATGGCAATTAGTAAATTGATAATGGAAGGCAAATTAAAGTGGAGCCATTTTACCTGACTGACTTGCGCAGCATTCTGTATTGGTTAGATTAAGTGCTATCCAATCTGGTGAAAAATCCCTGGCAAGAAGTTTAAATGGTAGTGTATGTATGACCTCTAGATCTATGCCTATAGCCTATCCTTTTACGCAAGTCCTTCGAAGGTGTGTGTTGGAATTGTAAAAGTGGTTGCCCCACATTGAGAAATTAAGAGGCCTTGAGCATGTGTATAAGCTAGTAAGACAATAAGTAACTCCACCCATTGCTAATTGGTTTGGATTGGAATCTCATCGGACTTATATAGATCGCTCATTTGGTTATGACCCAATTTATATGAAATTTGACGTGGTATTAGAGCGGGTTGCTCTTGTGTGTTTGGTTAATTGTGTTCACGTGTTTGGCATTGTTAATAACCCAAATGTGAGGGAGTGTATTGGAGTTATAAAAGTGGGTTGTCTCATATTGAGAAATTAAGAGGCCTTGAGCATTACATAACACAGTAGTTACGCTACTCATTGCGAATTGGTTTTGGGTTAGAATCTTATTGTACTCATATACATTGCTTGTTTGTTTATGGCCCGATTTATATAAAATTTAACAGTGTGGTGTATGGTTCTTAGGCTCAGATGCAAAAATAGTGGCCAGCCACACTTGCATACATATTTTGTAGGGTAGGAAGAAAGAAATTGGTGGTATGGCAAGTGGGAAGATGGGGGTCCGTGGGAATAAGGAATAGTTCGCAGTGTGTCTGAATCTGCTCTTTGTCAGTCCTAAAGCAGGTTTTGCGTACTTGGTGATGATTATATATTTTGTGGTAATGTGCAGGGTGGCACCTCAAAATTTCTCGGTTGCGTCATCTGAAATTGGCATTAGCATACTTAAGATTTGAAGAGATGGAGAGGTAAGACATTGCTACCCTCCCTTTATTAATATGTTGGTTTTAATTATGATAGTCTACTTTGTGTTAAATTTTATATACATCGGGCCGTAACACAAATGAGTGATGCATAAAAGCCCAATGAGGTTCAAGCCCAAAACCAATTGGTAATGGGTACAGTAATTCGTTAGCTTATAGCTTGATGAAGGCCTCTTAATCAGTGTGGGACAAACTCATCCTTTATGAAACACGCTCCCCTCACATGTGGGCTACTAACAAGCCCAATGCATGAACACAATTAATCAAACACGAACCTAAGATTAAAAAAGATCGAGGTGCACAAAAATGCAAAGGGTCCTGCTTTGCAGGGCGCAAGCTTCGAGGCGAAGGTGCGGGCTTCATGAACATGAAGCACACCTTTACTCAAAAATGATTGAAAATCATTCCTGAACCATGTAGCTTGACAAATAAGTAATATGATAGCATACAAGTGATTAGACATTGTAATGGACCATACTATAGAATAAAGTACATATTTTGAGTTCATCAAACAACATTTAAGGAAGGAGAGAGAAGGAAGGAAACAACATTTGACAATATATCAGTATGGAGAAAAAAGAAGGGACGTATATTCTTTTATTCTTCTTTACATATTTTTGGCAACAATGCACCATATTTCCCATATATGTCGGTAGAACTAAGCACCCAAATATAGGTAAACAGATACAAGGAAAGTAATTCATAATTTAACCTTGAATCATGTGTTCCACATTTATCTTTATCCATTAATACCACAATAGCAGACGCAAAACCAGAAAGCACCAGAACCGGATTTCCCACTCATTAGAGTATATCGTCAACAACCTATGTAAATTGGCCATCGAAAAAGGATGGGAAATGATTGGACAGCCAACTGTGTCTTTATTAGAATTATTTAGAACACTATACACCCCTCTAACTACAACCCAACCCTCAAATCGAAAACTAAGGTTTCCAAATTAGGGTTCTACTATACTCAAAGTAATTGCATGCAATTAGATGGGGGTTTCTACTCGAAATTGAATAATATAGCTGAGGTAAGTGTCAAACTAAAGGTATTTGTGTGTTTTCATGGTGTGAGTTCCCTTGTCTTTCTCTCCTAGGACCTTTTTCCATAAAGCATGCGCTTGGGTTGCTTTGAGCTTCAGTCTGAAGCACAAAAAAGCGCTGGCATCTGTGGGCTTAAAGAATGAGGGGGCCTTGACCCCTTGCGAGGTGCAACAGGTTGGGCTTCGGGGCTTTTGTGGGCCTAGGCGTGCCCCAAGTGTGGGTTTTCAAACACAGACAGGAACGGTGACAAACTTAGGAACAACCTGCTCTAGCACCATGTTAAATTTTATATAAATAGGCTTGTATTTCAACCGAGCAATGTGTCAAGCTCAATGAGGTTCCAACCCAAACCCTCTCGGTAATGGGTAGAGTAAATCATTAACTTATGGACATGCGCAAGGCCTCTTAAATTGTCAATGTGGAACAAATCTACTTTTTATAACTCCCAACACTCCGTGATGGGAAATCCAAGTTAAACTGTTATCGTATACCATTATGGAGATTGAACACATTGGGATAACCTCCTGGGTTTGGTTTTCTATCAAGACTCTTATGAGTATGTGCTGTAGTTTAAGGAATAGATGATGCAAGATAAGTCATAAGAGTAAAAAATGGGTAAAAAGATATAGGAAATTGGAATATCTTAATATGGGAAATCTTTTGCTTTGTTTGTTATTTTCATAGGTTATTTTTAAGCATATTCTAAGGTAGCCAAAATAAGAATATTTAGTGATATTTTATCAAGATTTAGTTTCCTAGTCTATTGTCAAATAATGCTAATGTGAGATTGAACAGAATTTCCACAGCAGAAAGGAATTAAGGAAACCAAAGGGACCGGCCCCCCCCCCCCCCAAAAAAAAAACAATGAGAACTTTGAAAAACAGGATGAAGAATAGAAGTATGGTATAATGACTAATGACCACATGGAGACTGCGATCTGTAGATAACAGGATAAGAGATAAGCGGTAAGCCGTGTAATTTATATTCGATACCAGAGATAATGGGCTGCAGTCCAGTTTGATAGGGTATGCCTGTTAATCCCTTCCCCCTTACCCTATCTCCAAAAAAAGGGGGAGAAAAAAAATTGCTGCTTTAGGCAAATCCAATGCTGATCTCTTATTGTATCTTTAAGGGCCAAGAAAGGCAATTTCCCTGTATGTCTTTACCATGTATGAGCACAGTCAGTTTGAACTGTTATTTCAACGGAGTTAAAGAGTCACTGTTGTCAAATTCAGCTTTGTCTTCGGCAAATTCAAAATGGCTCATTGAATGGTCTGGTGCCTTCTATTTTTGGTAACTAGCAGAATCTGTTTTTCCTATCAAGGATTTAAGAAAAAAATCTTTCTGTCATTGCTAGGCTCACAAATTCGCATACAGCTGAACTAACCCCAGAGCCACTATAAGCAAGTTCCTTGTGAGAGGCACTAGGGTAAGTGGCAGTAGCTTGGCATAAAATCCATCAATATTTCTTTTTCTGCTGTTAGATGACAGACTAATGTGGACTGTGGAGGAAATGGCCTGGTCTTAATAATGGGTAGTGGATCTTGTCATTTCCCATTCTGGAATATTTCAGAGTATTGATGGATATGTACAAGACAATTCTTTGTAGGAATTTCTTAGCTGGTCTTCTGCTGTGCAGCTAAGCTATAAATGGAGGGAATAATTTTCGAAGTTGGACATGGGGCATGGGACTTAATCTGGGAGCAAGCAGTTGCTGTGGTTTCGTTAGGTGGAGAATGTTGGTTTGCTTGAGATTATTAGCCTGAGCTTGACTAAGATGTTTCTGTGTAGGTTTATTGCCCTCCTAACACTTACCCTCTGCAACTTTTAGAGGAATCTATGACACTGAGAAGAAGGTACCTGTGGTCTGTCAAACATCTTGGGAGCGTTTAAGTCTTGCTCTTCTAGATAATTCTGATTGGAGAGGATAAAGGATAGATTCCACTTGTCTCTCTTTGTAACTTATTCTTCACAAACTTGCAGAATATACGTATCCAGATACCTTCTGTTGTGCATTTAATTTGGTATTCTACAGTTCATGGAAGGCGGCAAACATTTGCTTGGGTGACATTACAAATTGCTGATCTATTGACAATAGAGCCACTCAGATGTGTAATATAAAAATAGTGTATTGGGAGACTTTTCAAGTTTTTAAGCTGAATTTGGAGAATGACATTTGCCAAGGTACCTTCTTGGGGTGTGCCCAGATAGAATATGTTTTTTTTTTTTGATCAGGAAAAGAAAGATATATTTCATTAACAAAAGGTTGGATGCAAAGATAGCATCCTACAAAAGGCTATACACATCCCATATGCACAGTATCCACAAAATCTAAGGGATCAAGAGAAGAGTAACAAAAGATCCCTTTGTCCCAAAAATAGAGAGTCTTAATAAAATAATCTTTAAAGCATTGAAGTGGCATCTCCACACCCTCAAAGATTCCTATTTCTCTCATGCCAAATGCTCCAAAAAATTGCATGGGGATATAATCTAGCAATCTTCTTCTTCGCTTTCCTTCCAAAAAAGCCCTCCCATGCATAGAGGTAATCCGAAATAGAATTGGACAAAACCCAAGAAACTCCTAAACAACTAAAGGCTAGATCCCAAAGAGCTCTTGCAAAAGGGCAATGAAGCAATAAGTGGTTCACCGATTCTGCTGCAGCCTTGCATAACGGGCACTAGCTCACCAAGATCTTCCCCCTCTTTTGCAAATTATCGTAAGTCAAAATAATGTAATGGGTAGCCTCCCAAACAAAAAAAAGACACTCTAAATGGAGCCAGAGATTTCCAAATGATCTTCCATGGAAAACACAATCCCCATATTCGATGCAAAGGTGCTGAAGGCACAAAAGCAAGCCTCATATAATAAGACTTCACCGTGAAGCTCCCTTTAGGATTGAGGTCCCATTTGATTGAATCAAGAGAGGATTGCCCGATAAGAATCCCATTCAGCTTAATAAGCAAGCTTATAAGGGAGGCGTCATCCACTAAGGCATCACGAATAAAAATAGGTGACCAAATGATGCACGACCCCGACACATTGTCACAATAAGCAGCCATAGTAGCTTCTCTATTCTCCACAAGAGTATAAAGAGAAGGGAAAAGGTCCCTCAAAGGAGCACCTTCACACCAGCGGTCATGCCAAAACAAAATGGTAGAGCCAGCGCCCACCTCAAAAGAAAGATGAGGATAAAATCTATCCCATCCTTTACAAATAAACCTCCAAAGGCTTACTCCATAGGGTCCATTTGGTCTAGAAGGAAACCACCCAAGCCCCTCCTCACCATACTTAGTACAAATCACCCTCCTCCAAAGGCTGGTCTTCTCATTCGTGAATCTCCATAGCCACTTACCAAGCAAAGCCTCACTAAAGAGCTTCAGGTCTCTAACTCCCAACCCTCCTTCTGACATGGGAAGCTTAACACTATCCCATCTCACTAAGTGATACTTGAAATCAGCACCAAAGGAGCCCCAAAGAAATTTCCTCTGAATGGCTTCCAACTTGGCCGCCACTGACGCGGGTATCGGAAAAAGAGATAGGAAGTAAGTGGGAATGCTGGAAAGGACGCTTCGGATGAGAGTGAGTTTACCACCCTTGGAAAGATAGTTAGCTCTCCATCCAGAGAGCTTTTTCACAAATCTTTCCACTATTGGCTCCCAGATAGGTTTATCTTTGAATTTAGCTCCTAAACGGAGACCAAGATAGTAGGTAGGAAAAGAATCCACAGTGCATCCTAACACACCCGCTAGCAATTGAATATTAGCCACCTGGCCCACTGGCAAAATAGAGCTTTTAGCCAAGGTGACTGGCAGACCAGACACTGCCTCAAACCAAATGAGAATACAACGCAAGTTCACCATCTGCTCACAATCATTGTCACAAAAAACAATTGTATCATCAGCAAAGAGAAGATGGGATACATTAATGGTAGTTGCGTTCCTTCGGCCCATTGCAAACCCCGATAGGAGACCTGTTGACGTGGCTGCAAGCAACATCCTCGTGAAAACCTCCATGACCAACAAAAACCCAGATAGAATATGTTTGTTATGGGTGAATGAGGAACAGAAGGTTTTTTGACATTGTGCTTTATTCACAGTAAAAGGGGTGGTTTGGAATCCTATAATTTTATGCGATAAGCTTCCGACCATGTTCTTCTTTGTATTGTGCTCCTAGCTTACCTTTGGAGACCTCTTGATGGTTATTTCTGGCTAATATATATGATATGTCCATGGTATTACATTAAAGCGCTTGCCCTCCTAATTGCACTGTATTTACTCCCTGTTTAATGAAACATCTGGGATGTCCCTTATTCAATCAAACGGTTCTTTGACTTCCTATATCTTGGAGAGGGTTAAAAAGGAACTTAAACATTGTTGAATTCCTATAGGGAGAAATGAACTAGGTTTGACTATGTTAAGAATGGGTTTTAAATATCTGCAATTCTTGTTTGCCTTCCTACATCACTTATCCGAACCTGAAAAGGACGCTGTAAAGATTATATGCTGCACAGTCCATCATAAAATGTAATAAGTATTTCAATAACTGCAGAATTTTCTATATTCAATAAAGGAAATTTCCTTTTGTTAAAATTATAAAGATGTGAACCAAAAGCCTGTAACAAATTAATTTTTCCTGTAATGATGACTCTTCACTAAGGCTCTTGCCTGCTCATCCTTTGTAGTAGTGTCTCTTTCAGGATGCCTTGCTCGAATGATAAATGATTGATGGAGTTTTGAATGGTTTTGGTTTTACAAATTTTTTAATAGGGGAAGCTATTAAGTACGTAGGCGGGGTTCGCATTTCCTCTTGTCTTTTTTGGTGTTTATTCTATGTACAATGAAGTCAGTTATGGAGATTTTGGGAGACTGAATGGGCCTATTCTAGTTATATGGTTATTTCAGTTTTTCCAAAGGGAATGCCTTTTGTTGCACAGGGCTTTTGCAGTGGAAGAAGAGCAATTAAGCACAATCATTTGTCCAGTCAATGGTTATGCGATTGTGCTGCACCTAAAGACACAAGGTCTTTCATAAGATGGGTGCACAGCTTTTCTCTGTCGCTGGTGGATTTTCGGTTTATGTGCCTAGATCAGGTCACACCTGAAAAATAAATGATTTCTTTGAATAGGTACTCTGGGAATATTATGGACAAGATGTATTGTCTATGGGCTTACTAAATTCAGTATGGTCGTGTTCCTCCTCCCCCTCTTTTGATGAGTAATCAAAAAATTGCATTAGATAGATACCTTTTGGGGGGGGGGGGGTGGCACTTATGCACAAATGGGGTAGTTACAAAAATCATCATGCCCTGAAGCTCTCGTGCATAATATTATGATGTATAACAGAATTCTATACTCAAAGAAAGCTCTCAATTCATAATTCCAATATGTCCAATAATGATTTACAAGGGCCTTTTTGTAGGCAGATCCTACTCCCACCGTATTTCTTGGAGAATCAGAAAGAAAATAAGATAAGATTTATCCCATAACATTCTAACCTAACAAAATACTGCTTTGTTAAGGGCTATCCTAGAAGATATAAACATTGAGTTCTATTTCTATCTAAATACTAGGCTTATAGAAAATATATCCAAACAAAATATTATCCTAAAATGATAAAGAACATTTTAGTATTAATAATAATATTTCTAAAAATATTTTTTGGTTTCCATATTGCATCATATTATCTACAAAATCCAAAAAACTCAAGTGTCTCCCACCATTAAGCATATGACTCCAACTATACAAGATTCTTAAAAAGTAGAACCTGAAATTTTAATAGGACAAGGCTTTGTCCTATAAAATTCGATGATTCCTTTCTTTCCAAGTACACCACCAAATGGATTGTCTTGCAACCTAAAACGTGGGGCAATCTGTGTTTCGGATAATGTTTTTTAGGCACAGTATGGTGTTAGGTGGGAGAGGATGGAGATATCAGGATGCCTCTGATTTCCTGAACACATTTTTAATTTTCTTTGCTTCTCCTTTCCACCATCTGTATGGCTGTTGTTTGGGGGTCCGGCTTCTTCTGTTTTTTCCCCCCTTTTTTGGGGGGGGGGGGTGTTGGAGGTAGGAGTGATGATTTATTCATCTATTTATTCTTTGTTTGTGTGATTCACTCAAGACCTCTTTGGCCGACTTTGGTTCTCGTCAAAAGGATTTGAGATGTGTGTGGTGTATAATTGGAAATTTGGAATAGTCAACACTCCTGAGTGCTGGTATTTTTCAATCATATTTCTGAACTCAGGCATTAGGCTTAGCGTATTGCTTATATGCATTTCATTTTATATTGCTGCATGTTTGGCAAAGAGAGGTCTTTTTGTACTTTTGCATTGACTTCAGCAAATCGCTGGAATTGAAGAGCTTACTTTCCCCTTTTATTGGGCTTATCAAATGGACAGAGCTCTGGAAATGCTTGCGGAGGTCAATGTAGCTGAAGAAGGCATTTGGACATTGATCATTTCTGTGATATATATGATGGTTCCTAAAGGTGGAAATGATGCAGAATTATCTGCTGCAATAAGGTATGATGATCAATGATACATGAAGGTCTATATCAATGTGACATTGTATATGTCTACATCTTCACTTTTGACATATATTTGCCTGTAACTTCTGTTTCTTTACTTGCATTATCTATTATCCCCAATTTTGTAATTTGGTTGGTTCCATGATTGTGAGTGCTACAATGCCTTATGATGTTTCCTCTATAATTTTGGAGTGCTGCAATGCCTTATGATGTTTCCTGTGTAATTTTATCACTACTTTCCTTTTTTTCAGAAGATCTCGCCCGAGCTTTTACATTTTGTCCTCTGTCATGGTTTAATGGTTGATGTGGAGCTAGCTATTTGTTTTGGGTAACTCGACTTCAATTCAATCTCCTTTATGGAGTGTTTGACAAACGAATCACCACCACCTCCTAGCGTGGGTCCCACCTTCGTGGGGGATGTAGAGATCAACATATAGGCCACCTTACTCCTACAAGCAGTTTGTAGGGTTTTTGCCTATCATGTAATCCAATATTAAAAAGCTGGTTCTTTCTCTCCCATGTAGCATTAAATCCTCTCTCTCATTAAAAGGTTGTGACTCTCTTGATCCATTCTGTGTGCTGTATATGCATCTGTGTGCCTGCAAGTGTACTCTTTCCTTGTGCAGTACCTGACAAAGTGTGCAAACAGAATCGTAGGAAGTATGTCACTTTATATTTCGGAGTAAAATCTAAGGAAATACACGGTAGTGTAAAGGGTTTTTTACGTAAAGGTTGAGCAGATGATAGTAGAAGTTCAGATTCCACAGTTGAGCCCTCTGAAAATTCTGTTGCTGATCCATTACAATATCATTCTGTTCAATTTGAGGTTTGGCTCATAGCCATTATTGTTGTTGTTTCTGCTTGTTCCAAGTTGGTATGTCTGCATAGGTGAAGAGTTATGATTGCATTATTTTTCTTTCTCATTTGAGTTTCACAGTTCTCTGCAATTGATGGATGCAGAATCCTTTCAATAGCAACTTGCTTCACTATCAAAATGCTTCGTGAATATTCAGTTTTGGGGTTTAAGGATGAATTTGCCGCACGAAGGATTGGAGGGATTGATAACTGTTCACTACCGCTAGCTTTGCCCAGCAAAGAGTATGTCGAATCCACTGAGTCTAGAAGGCTAAATGAAATGGCCCACTACTTGGAGATAATTCGTAGTATCGAATGTCAACTTGCTGCAAAATTTAGAAGGCCGGGTCAGGAATTGGTATGACCCACCCCCTCTTCTTTCATTCTGAATGTTACTTCGCTACTTCAATCTGCTGTTTAAGTTACAATTTTATGGATCGCAGGTGGATGAAATGCAACCAGATTTGTCACAGGGTGATTATCAGCTTTCTATTGGTAGGGCTGATGCAATATCTGCAGAGAAATTGAACCACCGGGAAGCTGAGCTCCGCAAATCGGTGATGTGCTTTGAAGATACTGAGAAACTTGCATTGATGCCAGTAGAATCCCTTAGCTCCGGGGAATTGTTGACTTCTGAAATGCAAGATGAAGTGTCGGAGCTTTTGCCAGGGATGATCCCTAGACCAAAACTTTTCCCTACGGAGAACCCAAAAGAAATGTTTGCACGCTGGAAAGTAGATCTGGACTTGAAAAATGTTGTTAAAGATGCTCTACTATCTGGTCGTCTCCCATTGGCAGTTCTTCAGCTGCATCTTCGTCGTGTAAAAGATTTGGTCGATGACAAGAAGCACATTGATACTTTTGCCGAAGTTCGCGATATTGGGAGGGCAATTGCCTATGAACTCTTTCTAAAGGTAACTTATTTGGGCTTATTTGACTGGAATATCTTACTTCTCTGGTAACTAACTTGGGCAAATAATAGGGCGAGACTGCACTAGCAGTTAGCACGCTGCAAAAGCTTGGTGAAGATATTGAAACATGTCTGAAGCAGTTGCTGTTTGGTACGGTCAGCAGATCACTTCGGAAGCAAATTGCTGTTGAAGTGATGAAATACGGATATCTTAGGTCATATGAGCTAGCAATACTTGATAGAATATCACTGATTGAGGTATCTGAAATATGTTTGGGCACATGTTGTGTACTACAAGCTGAATGCTTCACTACTTGCTCATCATTCCTGTGTAGCTGACCTGCTTTACTTTTTGGATTTGACAGAGAGTTTATCCATGCAGTAGCTTTTGGAAAACATATGCTTTCCGGAAAAACGAAGTGAAGGGAGATTTGCCAAGTACTGAAGCATCTGTAGATTGTAATTTGCGTTTGTTTCACCCCCCTGCTTTCAGAAATCACATCATTGAGTGTGGTGACATTGACGGAGTTGTTTTGGGTTCATGGGAACATGCCAAAGCTAGTTCTCCGGAGGTTGATGATGATAGCAGCCATGCTGGATACTGGGCCGCAGCTGCTGTGTGGTTTAATGCCTGGGACCAGAAAACCATTGATCGTGTAAGTGATGGTCCTTTCTAATAATTCTTTGTTCAAATGCATTGTTACCTGTGAATTGTATGAAACTTTCCGACTAGAATGAATGATGCAAGGTGTAATGAGATATCTGTAGGATAAGGGCATTGGCTTAATGCTGCTCCGTCTGTTTCAGTGACAGACTGACAGCTATGGGTGAGGAGCAAAAAAATTGCCGAATGAGGAACAGTGCCCAAATTTCAGGTCTAAGGACTATCCTTCAAATATCGTACTTGAACAGCTATTGTAACTAAATGTGAAGTGGGAGATGGTTATCACTTGTTTGCACATTCAAGCAGTGTTTAGACTTTCAATTTGAGGCAGACTGAAAGGAAAGAAAATGTCCGCTTTCTGGACAGCCACAGAACCCAATCTTTGGGGGCTTTTTTTTTGGTTGCTTGGATTATAATATATAGTTAAAGAAAAATAGCTCTCTAGACTGACATTTGCTTCCTTTTCATGGAGTAATACACAGTCTATGGTTTGTAAATCTAGGGCATAATACAATGCACTTCTTAGTGATGATGCAAGACACTGAAGACAGGTTAAAGTGGTTGCAGGCTTCAGAATTTGCTGGTTACCTGCGATCTTTTCGGTAGCTGTAGGAAAGTGGAAATAGGTAGGAAATGGGGGTCATTGGGTGTGGGAAGATTAGCAAGAGGTTACAGGGTCTATTGCTTACTGCTTAGTGAATACGCATTTAAGAAAACAAAACTGTATTTTTATTTTTGGTGTTAGAAGTCATATTTATGTGGTATCTTATATATTTGAAGCTTTGTCAAAGTTAGATTCTTGGAAATTCTTGTTATTCTTGATGCCCATTGTTCAGTTTGTTGTTAAAAGGAGATTACAACAGTAACTATTCCTTGGGAATGGAGTGGAGATAGATAAGGCAAAGAAAATGAACAAAAAGGAAACATAATGTTGGGGGAAATTAAATATTTCCATCATTCAACCGCTGTTTTGAAATTTGGATACATGGACCCAATGAGTCAACCTAGAACATGTTGGTTTGACCTGCTATTTTCTGACTCATTCGATTTTAGGTTACAAAAACTCACATTCGTAACTCTCAATTTTTTGGAGTTGAGGCCTCCAGTTGGACCAATTTTTGGCAAGTCTAATAACATGTATATCTTAGCATATTTTATTATTTGTATATATTTCTGGAACCATCTTCGATAAAGGGCTGATGCGACCATCTGTTTTATTGTTTGCAGATATTGTTGGATCAACCTTCTCTGTTGGGTGTTCATGTGATGTGGGAATCTCAATTTGATTATCATCTATGCTACAATGATTGGCAGGAAGTGTCTAAGCTTCTGGACATGATCCCGAATTCGTTGTTATCTGAGAGAAGCCTTCTTATCAGATTGGATGGTTTGAAGTCTGCTTCCTCAATTGGATGCAGTGTGGATTTCACTGATTATGGAAGCTATCTGAGTTCTCCTGATGAAATGGATGGAGTATGCATGGAAATTCCAAATGTTGGAATTTTAAATTGTTCAGCCAATAAGATGTGGTCATCATGGTTGACAGTGCTCATTGGCAAGGAGCTTGCCAAGAGATTCATTTTCCTTAAGGAATATTGGGATGGGACAGAGGAAATAATCTTTTTGTTGGCCCGATCTGGGTTTCTTGGTGGAGAAAATGTAATGCCTTCCCGGACTATATCCACACATCATTTCGCAATCCTGAATTGCACAGCTATCGAAGTCCTTCACCCAGATACTGTGCAGGCCTTTCACAAACTTGTGGTGCATCACTGTGTCCAGTATAACTTGCCATACTTTCTAGACCTTTTTCTTGATCATCACAAATTGGCCCTGGATAATGACTCTATGAGCTCACTACAAGAAGCAGCAGTAAGTTTCACTTATTTGATATTAGATATGATTCGAATTGGTATGCACTGCACAGACACACAGGCAGACATATAATTCATGTGGAACTAGCGAGAGAAAAGTTTGGGGGAAAAAAAGGAAGAATTTCATCTGTGAACTGATTTATTTCTGGATATGATGAAAGATTGTCCTTAAATTTTCTGCTTAGTGAGTTATAGAAAGGATTTTTTTGACACCAATACTCCTAACCTTGGGGATATTGGACGAGAATAATCTAATGCTTAAATTTCACTGCCACGATGCCAAGATATGGGGGTATTTCTTCTCTGTTATAACACCACTGAGTCACACTTTGATGTTATAATTTTATGATGTTATAGCTTTCTTGTCACATGTGGATGGTGGGCTGCAAAGCTGAAACAACCTATCCTATCCTCATCTGATAAGTAAACTGCCACATCTACTTGTAGTGGTATGGATAAAATGACTACTTCGAAGGTTTGGGAGACAATGACGTGGTACCTTGTCACCATGTGAATATGGTAAATAATGGTGATGGAAAAAGTGAAGGAAAATTGTACCTTTTGTGCATGATTATTAACTCCTATGCCATCAGATCTAGAAGTCGAAGTGTCTCTTACTTGGTGATGATTAAAAAAAAATAAAAATCCTGAAGTGCAGCATGCGTGGTGCCAACTTTGAAAATTGGGTTGTCCGATCCAAGACACTGAAAGTTGGGATTATTGGTGGTAGGAGCTCTTTATAATGTTAGCAATTTGTCTAATGAATAAATAAAACATGTGGACTTTCGGGGTTTGGATTTGGCTAATGAGTAAATGCACCGAAGACTAGGAACAAGAAGTGGACTGTAATTTAAAAAGGGTTGAAGGGAACAGTAGTGATCAAAATACACACAATGAATTCACCGAATTCTTGTGTGTTATTCCAATTCCTTTTTGGGTGTTTGTGTTTGAAGACTTTTGCTTCCTATTTTATTTGGTTGGAATTTGAGATGATTTCTCGCTATCTTCTTGGATAGACACTGATTATTGGGGGTCTTGTGTTCAAAGACTCTTGCTTACTGTTTTATTTGGTCGGAAATTGTGATTATCTCTCAGTATCTTCTTGCACAAACCCTGCTCTTTTATTTGTTAGGTGGTTCGGTGCACAGAAACTAACCAGGTTTTTTTTTTCTTGTTTGTTCTTATTACTTCACCTCTTTTTCTAGTTAGAAAGAGAAATATGTTCAAAGGGAGAATAATATATAATAGCCCTATGTTCTTCATGAAATGATTAAAAATTAAAACTGCATTAGTGCTGCTTGATCCCTTTAAATATACGAACAATTTTATGATGGAAAGCAGAGCAGAGAAAAGGCAATCAGAAGAGAGAGAGGGAGAGTGGGGGTAGGAGAGAGGGATGGGATCACTAAGAAGGGGACGCCCTTGATGGGGTTGAAGCATTCATTGATGGAGGGGTTCAATCCCTTTAAATATATACCCCTGGGACTGTTTGGGATTGGACATGGAAACGCTGACATTATACTCAAAACCCGAATTGAATAAACTGGACGTAAGTGGACTGAGACTTGAAATAGGCTATTAACCAATGTGAAACTGAAACCTGAACTGACCTCCTAGGAGCACGTTGCAGACTTTCTCCAAAGTTGCTTTTCTTTGCAAGGCAACTTTATTGAAGCAACCCCACCTCAAACTCAACCTAAACCTAAACCGAAAATGACTTAGACATGAACCTAATCCGAATTAAGATCTCATCTGCCTAAAGATGATCTAACCCAAAATTAGCCCAACCTAGGTTTGAGCTCAATGGCCAATTTGCAAGGTCTACATGGAACGAGGTCCAAACTGGTGTCAACTATTAGTTAAAGTGTAATTCTAGAATGGGGCGGTCTCACAAATTATTCCTGCGAGACTACTCTTTTTGGTTGGACTTCTTATGTGGCTGAGCACCTTTTCCCTCTGTTTCACGATTCTTTTAGGTGGGACAGTCTTACCTTGGATAGGATCTTATTAGGCCTCATTTTAATCATCCCTGAAGGAATTGCTTAATTCTCAAATGATCTTTTAGGTATAAGTTTTGCTAGGAGATTCAATTCCATGGGGTGGATGCTAGGTAAGCATTCCAAGCCCCATCCAGGAAAGAGGGGGGGGGGGTGTGAAGCAACTATGAACGAGCTCAACAACATCTAATCAAAGAACAAAGTTCCTATCAAGTGTCAACCTAGATCAAGTTAGCTTTAGCGTACTAAAAAGGTGTTTCAATACTATGGAATGCCCTTGCTTGTCTCTCTAACCAAATAAATAGCATTGAGGGATGAACTTAAAGTCTTTCATTTACTTTTCTTCAAAAAGCAAAATGAGGACGAAAGATGGTTGAAAAAATTTAGCCACAAGAATTTTCGGTTACTTGCTTCCCACAAATGGTTGATGGCAGCTTCTCTGGGGCCTTCACTGGTGTTTATGGACTGCATGTCAGAGTTGACAAACGGAGGATGTGGGATGAGTTGGGTCGTGTTAGAGATGGTTGGTGTGGTTGGTGCATAGGGGGGATTTTAATGAGCTTTTGCATTTCCATGAGAGGAGCACTGGCGTTTGTCCTTCTGATGCAATGGCTGAGTTTTGGGATTTCATCAATTACTCAGCCTTGTTGGATCCTCCTTTGGGGGGGTTGGGGGGGGGGGAACTTCACGTGATCTAGGGGTGGAGATGCTTCAGTGTGCCCAAGGTGGCTTTCTTGTGTTGGCAGATTGAGAGGATTTGTTTTTGGACATGATTCAAAAAACGGTTGCCTAGACCTTTTTCTGATCACTTTTCTATTTGTCTTGAGACAATGGTGCTAGAAAGGGGTAAGTTCCTTCCAGGTTTGAGAACATGTGGTTAGAATTTGAGGGTTTCTTTGATCTCATTAAAGAGTGGTGGGTAGCGGCACAAGTTTTGCTAGCTTCATTGTTGCAAATGAACTTAAGTTTATCAAAGAGAAGCTCAAGAAGTGGAATAGGGATGTTTTTGGAGACATCAAGACTCAAAAGCACTACCTTATGGGAGTTATCAATTCTCTTGATGGCAAAGAAGGGTCTGTTGGCCTTACTAGCGGTGAAGTTCATTTGGGCTATAATTTACAAGTTGCTTTCTAAGGTTTTAGCCCAAAGGTTGAGGAGTGTCATTGGAAAATGCCTTTGTGGGAGGTCATAAGAGCTTTTTGATTTCAGGATCAAATCGGGAAAGGCATGAGTTGTTTGTAAGTTGGATATTGAGAAGGCTTAGTGAACTCGGACTTTTGATACCTGTCATGAAAATAATGGGTTTTGGGGAAAAGTGGATTGGTAGGATCTGCAACTGTATCTCTTCTTCGTCTTTGGCAGTTCTTCTCGATGGTTCTCCAACGGATTTTTTTGGGCTTCTAAAGGGCTTCAATAGGAAGACTCTTTATCTGCCCTACTGTTTTTGCCCGTCATAGAGGTATTCACCAGAATGATTGAATCAACTGCTGGTGTTGGGCTTATATCTGGGTTTTTAGCGGGTCCCTCGAGTATGACAACTTTGAAGGTCTCACATCTTTTTTCGGATGACACTATCGTATTTTGTGATAATGATTGTGAGCATATGGTGAACCTTTGTTCTTGCTTGGTTTCAAGCAAATACGGTTTTGTTCTTGCTTGGTTTCAAGCAAATTCGGGCTTGAGGGATGAGGGTTAACTTGGCAAAAAAGCTCTATCTTGCCTGTTGAACAAGTGGACAACATTAGGCTGCTTGCAGGTGTATTAGGCTACAATATTGAGGCCTTTCGACTACTTGCCTAGGTCTCTGTCTTGGTGCTAAATTCAAGGAAAAAGCTATTTTAGATCCAATTATTGTAAAGTTTGAGTAAAAACTATCTAGTTGGAAGCCAAATTACCTTTAAAAAGGGGAAGATTAACTCTCATCAAGAGTGTTCTCTTAAGCATCCCGACTTACTCTCTCCATCTTTCCTTGACCTTCGTCAGCCGCCCACATATTAGAAGCAATCCAAAGAAAATGCCTTTAGGGTTCTTTTGGGAGTGATTTTAAGCATCATCTAGTGAGGTGGAACGTTGTGAAGCAACCACCGTTTGCTGGGGGTTTAGGCGTGAGGGAACTGCACCTCTTTAACGAGGCTTTCGTGGCAAGTGGATTTGAAGATATAAGAATGAGAAGGGTAATCTGTGGAGAAAAGTGGTTACTATTAAATATGGTGACGCAAGATTCGGTTGGTTTCCCTCTTCACCTAACAACTCTTATAGGTTTAGCCTTTGGAGATATATATCCAGAGGTTGGGAGAGATTCTTTCCACACTTCTCCTTTGAGGTACGTGATGGTCCTACCATCTTTTTTTTGGCACGATCGTTGGTGTGGTGAAGCACCCTTGAAAGAACTTTTCCCTAGTCTTTATGTTCTAGCCATAGACAGAAATGCGCCCATTGCCAATTATCGGGAGCATCTTTTTAGTGCTTATGTTTGGGTGCCTATTTTTGCCCAAGATGGCTTTATCGATGATGACACTCTGATAATCTTTTTTAATAAGCCTAATGAGCCCAATCTAGGGGATTCTTCACTTGACAATGTGAGTTTTAAAAAGCGCGAGGCGCACTGAGAAGCATAGGGTCCCAAAGCATGAGGCAGGCGCGAGGCAAAGGCGCACTTATCATGGATGCGAGACGCACTTCTATGCTAAATTTTTTAAAAGTATTTCATATTTCACGAAGCATATTTTGCAGAAACAAGTTAAATAAATGCATTAAAAATGTGATTAGACATCAATATGACTACTAATACTGCAAATAACCTTAAGATATGTTAAGTTATTATTGTAGTTCCCCAATGCACGTACTTACGGTATAAGTTTAGCTCATCTTTTAGCTCCCAACTGAGGAAAAGAAGAAAAAAGGTAAAGGCAAGTCTAAGAAAAAGAAGAAAAAGGGGAAAGATATAGCTTCGCATCCTTGAGACACACCTCATTCCCTCCGAGGCACTGACCCAGTAGCCTCACGCTGATGCGCGCCTAGGCGTGCCTCAGGTGGGCTTTTTTAAACAAAGAGTCATTGTGAGATTGGGATCTGAATACTAAGGAGAGGGGGGTGGGATCATGGTTAGATCTTTTTATTTGAAACTTTTACACTTGAATTTTTTTTTTTTTTTGGGTAAGTCTTTTACACTTGAATTATTCGTCATTGGAGGTTCATTTTGAAGGTGGTTTCCCTTGCAAGCTCATATGGAAGCCTTTGGCCTCCTTAAAGTTTTCTTTCTTTGTATTGGAAGCTAAACATGAGAAGATACTAACTTGTGATAACTTGCAAAAGAAAGCGAAGATCTTGGTTAATAGATACTTCATGTGCAAAGGGGATTCTGAAAAATGATATGCTCCACCGTCAGTTCGCTAGGGCACTTTGGGATCTAGTGGTTAGTTGCTCGGGCATTTCGTGGGTTGCTTTGGATTCCATTAAGAATCATGTTTTAGCTTGGGAGGATTTCTTTGGTAGGAAGGTGAGAAGGAAGAAGAAGGCCGCCTTGGTTCTTCCTCATGTCATTTTTTGGAGTATCTGGAGAGAGAGAGAGAGAGAAACAGAAGAGTTTTTGAGGGTGTAGAAACTCCTTTTCAACGCTTGAAAGATAATTTCATTGAGATTCAAGACTCTCTACTTTTGGGATGATGGAAAGTTTAGCTCTTCCTCTTTTGATGAGGCCGATTGTGTAGATAGCTTGTATTTTGGATGCATACAGTCTTTTGTACGATGCTTTTCATGCATCTGATCTTTTGATCTTCCTATATTAATATATTACCTTTTCCCTATCAAGAGTTTTTTTTAAAAAAAAAGCCACAAGAACAATCCACGACATGCCAAAGCATTGGAAAGATAAGTACCTAAACCCTCAGAAAGCTGTGGCAGACTGAAAATGAAGTAACAACTAATCAACAGATTCTGAATCGCATGACAAGCATATATTCTCAGATGTTCCACCTCTTATGTCAATTATTTCTCTTCCAAAAAGCTGTCACCCTTGGCTTTTTCAGATTCAGGCTTCTGTCAGTCCGTCTCTGTCATCAGTAATTTTATTTCAGACTTTTCTCTAAGGAGTTACACATGTGAGATCCTTGGTGTGCTAATGGTAGAACATCCATTGAGTCCTCTAGGCATTATGCATGTAGCTTTTGTAGTTTGTCATCTTAGAGGTATGTGTGTCCTATGTACGCTTGGGAGTTCTGAGCATTTATGTTATCTTGAATTTGATTTCAATGCTTCTGTGTTTGTTGTAAAACTTCCTTCTGAAATATTATGCAATTTTTATGTTGACTTTTGCATATAGCAACTGTTTGTTTCTGGCTGCATGGTCCTACTGGTAATTGTATACTAATTATATTTCGTCACAGGGTGATTGTCAGTGGGCAAAATGGTTGCTTTTCTCTAGGATGAGGGGGCGAGAATATGATGCATCACTGTCTAATGCCCGTGCAATTCTCATGTGCAATATAGTTCGTGATAGTAGCGTCTCTGCTTTGGAAGCCAATGAAATAATTAGTACTGTTGATGATGTTGCTGAAGCTGGCTGGTTAATGGCGGCTTTGGCCACACTGATGTTTGCTCCTGTACCTATACAGAGCTGCCTATATAGTGGCAGTGTGAAGCGGAGCCATAGCTCTTATCAATGTACACTGGAAAATCTTAGGCCTGCCCTTCAAAAGTTCCCTACTTTATGGCGCATGTTGGTTTCAGCTTGTTTAGGGCAAGATATTAGTCACAACTTCTGGGGCCTTAAAGGGAGGAATGGTAAACTATTATTTCCTCTTTACTTGCTTCTTGGTTATATATGTATTTAATTTAATGGTACTCGTAACATGTTGGCAATTCAGCTTTGTCAGTTTATATCAACTGGCGAGAAACTGTTTTTTATTCTTCTGGACATGATACCTCACTTCAGCAAATGCTGCCTTGCTGGTTTCCTAAAAATTTACGGAGATTGATTCAACTTTTTGTCCAGGTAAGTTATATTTTCTTGACTTTGTCAATTCATCGTGCTTCAGGCTTCCTAATGTTCATGTTCAGAAGAGTAATGGTTATAACATGTAACACTTGCTTAATGACCCTGTCACCCTGGTAGTCTGCCTGAAATGGAAAGCTTTACTGTCACGTGGATACTGCTGTTGATTTTGGGAGCTTGATATTTTGGCTTTGGTAGGGATAACGAGTAAAAATTCTCATGCATATAGTGCATTGTTGACTGTCAGTGTTGTGGTTTATTTGGCTGGAGGTGCTCATATCTTCTTGAATGTCCCCACCATGCTCAGATTTTGGGTCAGATTGGTGTACTTAA
The DNA here is from genome assembly GCA_017589665.1 of Selenicereus undatus. Classification (NCBI taxonomy): domain Eukaryota; kingdom Viridiplantae; phylum Streptophyta; class Magnoliopsida; order Caryophyllales; family Cactaceae; genus Selenicereus; species Selenicereus undatus. The sequence goes on from JACYFF010031952.1 coordinate 11,091,414, forward strand.
CGCAAATGTGCAGGGATGCTATGTTGTACCCTCTAGTGTGGGAGTACTGAAAATGATTAAGGTACACTGGTACAAGGCCCCCGCGGCCTCACTTTAGGCTTTTGTGCAGAAAGTCAATACTATTTCCCTTCTTTTTTCTCCCCTTCCTACTCCCATCCTTTCTACATATGTTCCACTAAATCATACTCATAGAGGAATGTTTGCCCATTTTAGGCATAAGATAGATATTAAGTGGAGAGAAGAGATTGAGTGATGATGACAATACTAACTTGGGGGTAACATATTGCAATTCCTCCTCCCTCATTTGGCCCCTTGCAGCTGGGTGAACCTATTATATTTTCGAAAGCTTCTTGCATTGGACATTTTTTTTTCTCTGTAGTTATAGTCTTTACAATTTCATGATACTTATCTGCTCATTTTCTTTCGGGGGACCCGGGGGGGGGGGGGGGCTCACACCGTGCCGAGAATTATTCAAGGGAGTTTTGTTATGTTACCGAAAAATCTTAGGAAATTAATTAGCTAATCTATCAGCTATAGTACATATTCTTCTAAACTGTGACCTCTTAATGTTAAATATAATCTCAGGAAGACTCTAGAGCTCAAACTTTTATCAATCCTCCTGAGATGTATGTCTGCTCAATTTCTTTTACGGAATGTTATTTACTCAGCGCTCTTGTTGTGTATCTTATATGTGCTGCTGTTTTAGAGTCCGCTAGGATGGCAGTCAATGGCAGGTCTGCCAGCTGAAGAAGCTTGTTTGCAACGTGACATAGAGTTTCTCATGAATCATTCTGAATATTCTGAGATCAGTGCTGTGTCTTGGGAAGCGGCGATCCAGAGACACATTGAACAGGAATTATATCCTTCAGTAGAGGTATGTGGTCAAAAGTATTTCTTTGTCCCTGACTCAAGCTTATGTTGTTAAAAAGGAAGATATTGTGCTCCTCCATAAAAGGGGATAATATTGCATTTTTATTTCTTTGATGAATTTGTTTTTATTTCTTTGATGAGTTTGTTTCCTATGCAACCAAGACTCTGATCACCTTCGACAAGTACACTGAATGGTGTCAGACTGTCATGTAGCTTAACCTAGAAATTAGTATATTATTGTTTGTGCAACTCCCCTGGCTTTGCCTATCCTTAGGGCAGGGACGGAGACTTATGAAACTCTGCTGCTCTCACCATAGGCATCTGTGATTAGCTCTCTTGACTGACCTTCCTGATTGAGGCTGATGAGAAAAATGGCTAACTTTTGGATGTTACAAGCAATATTGATTCCACATTCTTTAGTATATTAAGGAAGTCATAATCACACCTCTTGTGCAAAGAGAAGTGTTCAATTTTCACAATGACTTCATTAAGTTAGTGTCAGTTGGCTTCTTTTTTGGTGAGTTCGGAAGGAAATGAAAATAGATACTTATTTCTCTAGTCACTTCCTTTTATCTTCCTTCTTTCTCATTTGCAATCTTTTTACCTCAGGAAACTGGACTTGCACTGGAACAGCACTTGCATCGTGGGCGTGCCCTGGCTGCATTCAACCAACTTCTTGGGTATAGAGTTCAAAAGTTGAAATCCGATGGCTCTGGTAGAGGGCAATCTAGTGTGTCAGCACGTGGTCAAGTGAATGTCCAAGCAGATGTGCAAACACTGCTTGCTCCACTAACACAAAGTGAACAGTCTCTTCTTTCATCGGTATTATTCTTCTGTTCTCATTTTAATATGGAGGAACTGAATGGTCCTGTATTGACTTACAGCAGTATTGTTTGTGACTAGTTCAATGTGTATTAATTGCTTCTATCAGGAATGTGAGCCCTTAGTCTGTTAGGATGGATAGGTACTTCAGGAGGTTGCTTTAAGCTGGTTTGATTTTGTTGTAGCTCAGTGATGCCATACTGGTCAGCAACTATGCTGATCATATTCTGCACTACCAGAAATAACTGGATTTGACCTTTGAAAAGGAGCTATGAGTTAATTATTTAACCCTCCCCCCCCAAAAAAAAGAAAAAAAGAACCAGCTAGGAATGGCATTAATGTTCACTGTTTGATGATAAAAGTCATCCTCTTTGGTCTTGCGAAAGATGCAATCATAAATCATATGCATATCTGTTATCCTAGTGCTTCTTTTACCATTTTCTGTATCAGCCTTCAATGTCTGCTGCTCTTATAGTTGAGAAATAGAAGCGACCTCATTAACCTTAATCTAGGTAGCCTGTTGGCCCAGATGAATAAGGTAGTCATAATCATCATCCTACCTTTGGCTCCCCCCCCCCCCCCCCCGGGCCAGCGTACCCCTGATGGACCTGTTAGTGGCATCCATACTCATTCTTTTTGCAGAGATGATTCCTTTCCTATGGTGGTGACATGGAATCCTGAATTTTTTGAGATTCCATAATTTGTGTAGGCTTCTCATTTTGTTATGCCTGTCCCCAGTGCACTTTTTCATTCATTTTAAATTTTATCCTTTTTTTTACTTCTGGTAGCATAACTTTTTGTTTTTTAATCCATTATTTTTTGTTTGGGTTTCCTGCTGATCAGTAGGTATCATCTCCATTGTTTCACATGATTTAGTAGTTTAGCATCGTACCTTAAATTTCAATTGAGAAATCCTTGAAAAGTTGGATGATAGAAGTTGGTTGGTTAGTTGGTCTTATTTTCTCTGTGTTACCTGGGCGAAGAGAAATGGTTCTGCTAACTACTAAATCCAAATCCAAATCCAATGCCCCAAAAATCTTGTCACCAGGTGGGGTTTGGGGGGTCTGATGTAGGAGTCTTACCCCTTAATTGCCAAATTATAGAGAGATTGTTTCCAATTGACCTTGGATTTAAAAACCCTAGTACCTATAGTCCACAAAATCGGAGCAGAGGAAGTTTGGAGAGGCATTTTGTTTAGTCCGTACAATCCAAGCTGAAAAACATAATCTAAACTTTCCTTTTTCAGCTCTCAAGATTTCGGACAACTCTCGATTGGTGCTCTGCTAACTACTGGTATATGGAAAAATGTACTTTTATGTTGGGTTTGATAACTTTTGGCTTGTTATGTTTCAGGTGGTGCCCCTAGCTATAACACACTATCAAGATCCTGTGCTGGTCGCTTCATGTGCTTTTCTTTTAGAGCTTTGTGGTTTATCTGCAAGCATTCTTCGTGTTGATGTTGCTGCCTTGAATCGGATACATTCCTTTTACAAGTCTAATCTTACTGAGCAGCAAAAGAAACTTTTGTCAAATGGTGCTACTCTTCATTCTGCTTCTAGTGATGCAACTGTTGCAGATTCTCTTGCTCAAGCTCTGGCAGATTATTACCTTCGCAGTGAGAATGGACTTATTAAGCGAGAGGGAACTCAGAAGCCTGTTGCACACCAACAGCCTTCTCCACCTCTCATGGTAGTCCTTCAGCACCTGGAAAAGGCTAGTATTCTATTGTCTGGAGGTGAGAAAACATGCGGGTCTTGGTTGTTGGGTGGGGAAGGTGATGGGAATGAGTTAAGATCGCAGCAAAAGGCTGCAAGTCAGCACTGGAAGTTAGTTACTGTTTTCTGCCAGATGCACCAGCTACCATTCAGCACAGTGTACCTGGCTTCCTTGGCAAGGGACAATGACTGGGTATGTCTTTCATATTTCTTATTAATACAAAAAGTAAAGTTAGAAAGTAGATAGTGAGAGTTCTCTTGGATGAGGTGAGAAGCAAGATGGTGTTTTCTAAGTTATTTCTAATGGTTTTACCATTCCATAACAGGTTGGATTTCTTTCAGAGGTGCAGCTTGGTGGATACCCTTTTGATTTGGTGGTCCAAGTGGTAAGGGATGCTTGCCTTCTTTTCCCAGTTGGATTGGATTTCTCATTGCATGCTAGTGGTTGTTGGTATCGGAGTATGGTAATGAAAATCTTTCTTCCTTTTGAGTGGTTTCATTTGATTATATCATTTCAGGCAGCAAAGGAGTTTACTGATCTGCGCCTTAGGACTCACATATTAACTGTATTGAGAGGCATGCAGTCTAAGAAGAAGGTGGATTCATCAGAAATCCGGAGCGAGTCTGTCCTATCAGGTCAAGATAATGGTCGACCTTCTGAACTCTTCCAAAATTTGGCGCAGTGTGAGAAACAGAAACAGCCGGGGAAGGCACTTCTTTTGAAGGCAAAAGAGTTGAGCTGGTCTTTATTAGCAATTGTTGCTTCTTGTTTTCCTGATGTTGCTGCACTCTCATGCTTGACAGTCTGGCTGGAAATTACAGCAGCAAGGTAATTGCTGATGCTTGTTTGAGCCATGATTGAGTATAATATTTGCTGACGCTTGTTTGAGCCATGATTGCGTATGATATTTAGATTGTTCTTTTTTTAATTTTTTTTTAAATATTTGCATTTGTTATCATTAAGTTGTTATGATGTTTGTTGTTACTACAACAGTGCAAACACTGACAGTTTTGCGTGCAATGGTGAAGAACAGATGTGTCTGACCTTATGCCTTACTAGTCAGGACTAGGATGAGGCAGTTTTTGAAACGCCCAAAATGGTAACTGTCTTAAGAATGATGAATAATCAGGAGAAGTACTGAATAGTAATGAAAAGTAATCAATGCCGAGAAATACTACATATTAATGTTTAAGGCACTAATTAATTAATTCAAGAAATAATGGCTATAGTAGTAATAGTTAACAGATAAAAGTAAAAAAAAGAAAAGAAGAAATATTGTCACAATGTGAGAATAAAGCTGCAGTTTTAAGGCTTAAATTATGTTATCTGGAGTCTTCATGTCATCTTAAGTACTCATCGTTGGATTTGCAACACTTTGTTGTGCTATGTATGCTTATTATTCATTTTGGACCAAAAAAGCTGAACTTCAGAAGATGGACAAGTACGGTATTTGGTTGAGTAACCATGTTGGCCCCTTATAGCTGAGTAGTGCTAAAAGCGAAGTGTATCTATTTTAGCTTGATTGGTGATGCTTTACCTTGTTTCACCTTGTCTCGTCATGAAAATTGTCTGGCATATAGTATGAACATCCATATTTTTAGAAAGGCTGTATGTTTTTTGCAATGGAATATCCTTGTAGACTTCTTATTTCCCTTAAATGATTCTTGGATTGCAGGGAAATCTCATCAATTAGAGAAAACGGCATTGCTTCCCAAATATCAAAGAATGTTGGGGCAGCTGTAGAGGCCCTAAATTCCTTGCCAGCAGATGATAGAGTCCCTACTTTCCATTATAATCGGAAAAATCCAAAGCGTCGGCGGCTTATGGATCAAGTTTCAGAGGAGTTCTCTGCTGCTTTCCCTAATACCGCCTCAAGTGCCCATGCAAAGGTACTTGAAGAGGCCAAGGAAATAGGACCTTGGAAAGGTGTCAAAGTGTCAACTGATTCTGATGATTGGCCCACATCTTTACCAAAATTGGTTGCCGTACTTTGTCAACAACATCAATTCCTTCCTTTGCTGAGAGCCTTTGAGATGTTTCTTCCCTCATGTTCGCTGTTACCTTTTATTCGTGCTCTTCAGGTTTGTATACTCTTCTAATATTCTTCCGGGAATGAGCCTAGGATTTTTGTTTCCTTTTTCTGTTTGGCTTATCGATGCTACTTATACAGCTCAACTTTTAGTTCATCATTATGATATTTTTTGGGATATTCCATTTAGTGCCCTATGCTTTCGAATATTCCATTTGTAGGGCAGTATAGACATAAAGTTAGTTCTGAAAAGAGCATTCATCAGTTTAACTTGAAACAACTTCTCTCTGTCTCGACATTGCCCTCCAAGTAGAATTTTAAAAATTATTAGGGCAAACAATGGAATTTTCATTTTTTTCATTTTTTTGGGTGTTGTTTCTCTTTTTAACAGGTTGCTATGCTTTATTGATGAAGGATAAGTGTAAAAAATGGTAAAACAAATTTTGGAAATTAGAATATTTTGATGAAGGGAAGCCTTGGAGCAACGGTAAGGTTGTCTCCGTTTGACCAAACGGTCACGGGTTCGAGCCTTGGAATCAACCCTTAACAAAGTCAGATTAGGCTATTGACAATTCACCCCTTGGGTTGGAGCCCTTCCCTGGACCTTCCGTGAACGTCGGATGCCTGTGCACCGGGCTACCCTTTTTTTTAAAGAATATTTTGATATTGGGGATCTTTTGTATTTTTTATTATTTTCGTATGTTATTTTTAAGCATATTTTAAGATAACCAAAATAAGGATATTTAGTGATATTTTATTAAGATTTAGCTTCCCAATCTATTAGGATAATATTATATTATATATTTTTATCCTTTTCTAGTTTATATTTTATTATTTAAGTTTCCTAATAGTAGTTAGCCTCTTGGTTATATAAACCCCTTTAAGTAATTGGAGAAGGCAGATTATGAATGATCATTGATTAATTTGAGTGAGTTAATATTTCTTGTGTGAGAATTTTTCTTGTACGATTGCTCTTAAAGCTTCCTACATCAATTCGGTATAAGAGCTTTCGATCCTAACCGATGCTACGTCTCTTCTAATTCGAGTGGCTACCAAAGCAAAAAAAATAAAATAAAATTCCACCCATCGACCAAACCCTAACCCACACGCAACCTGACAACCTCCACCAATTCCACTACCCAGGTCTATCAATCACCCTCAATCACCCTGCGCTGTCCACTCTCCACCCATTGCCTTCGCTGCTAGCTATGTTACTTGACGAAGTTCTGCTAAATAAGTGTCATTTTTGTTCACCTGTTGCTGTTTGTTGTATTGTTGAGCTGATGCATCTATGGCTTGGTGTGGAAAACATCATCGAGCTTTAGTTGTGCTCATTCATGATAAAGAACTCTTGTTACGATGAATGTTCTGGACCATGTTTTCTCCCCTTATGGGGAAGTGGAAAAGATTGCTAGATTCCAAACAATGGGTGATTTGTAGCTCGGTTGAATTTCTACTCGCATGGGGATGCTACTAATGGCTTTTGTAAGCTTCAAGGTCGTCAAATTTATGAAGGCTGTTGTGAGTTAGATCTTTACTTTGCTAGTGAGGTCATCTGTGGATGTAAGCCTTACATCCTTTGGTATATCATATATGTTGAACTATAGACCTCCTAGAGCTGCTTTGTTACCTTGGATAATTCCCACTAATGATTATGGAGTTCCATCTTCAAGGTTTTCCAAGGGACCGCCGATTTGTTTTTTGGATGAGGAACATTCCACCTACTCTGATGCAAATTATAGGTGAGCGTTCATTGCGGCTATAAGGAGGAAACCTTCGAAGAGGAGTCTAGAAAAGAAGAAGCTCAGGTGACAAAACCCCACCAAGTCTTTGAAAACACTGTTTCATGCCGTGCGTTGTTCGATAATGGAAACCGTCATCTTCCTTGGGTTGGCTTTCAATTTTATGTAGATTAGACACTTAAAAAGGAATCATCCACTCTAGATATTGTTGATGAAGTCTTCTAAGCTTAAATTAAAAAAGCCCGAGGCGTAAATGGGTCCTAGGGCCTGGGGCACAGGCTTCAAGGCGAAGGCGCAGGCTTTTTAGACGTGAGGTGCACTTATACTTTTAAAAATGCTAGAAAATCATTCCAAAATCATATTTCTTCGAAAATAAGCTAGATAATGGCATCAAATAAGTGATTTTCACCCACCACTAGAAAAAAAGCGAATCAATTAAACACGATGAAATACTATTAAAGCATTAAACACAACTCAATTAGATTAGTATAAATTGGCCCCCAAAAACATAACACATGCTGACAACCTGCCAGGAAGAGAGAGAGTCTAAGAGAGATAGAAAGAAAGAGAGAGATTTAGAAGCACAAAAAAAAAGAGTAAGGGTTCGGTACCATTGTAGCACTGGAGGAGGCGCCATTTTCGACCTCGTTGATGCCCCCACTCCCCCAAAAAAAACTGGAAATAAAGAAAAACCTTCCATGGCTGTCGAATCACAGAGGAGGAGGATGAAGAATGAAGTCTGAAAGAAGACAGGAGAACAAAGCACTTAGTAGATTGTTGTCATTAGGGTTTCTAGCTCTAAACTCAAGATTAGTAGCAACAATATGTTTTGTTTACTTCTAGTAGCGGCATGATTGAAAGGCTTCCACAAACAAAAAGAGGGGTCAAGTCCCCATAAAAGGTTTGTCTTTGTTTTTTTTTTTTTTACCCAAATGATATGTTAAGATCTATAAAGTGTGGGCTTCGAGGGCTTTGTGCCTTGTTCTGAAGCCCAGAAAAGCCCGGGAATGGATGAGCTTGACCCATTCGAAGGCGCAAGAGGGTGGGCTTTGGGCTTTTGTGAGCCTAGGCGCGCCCTGGGCCCGCTTTTTTAAACACAGCTTCTAAGGGAGGTTGACAAAGAGGATGTACTAGCAAATGAAGAGGATGCGCAAGTGGGGATGGATTTGGAACTGCTGCTAGGAGATATTTGAGTGATCCTAGGAGCTGTTACACATGCTGACCTTTTCACTCCAAAAGGCTTCTTTGCAAAGATTGAACGTCATCCGTTGTTTGCATGGTTACTATTATTGAAGAATATTTTGATAAGTGAGATTCAGAAAATCTATATTGAAGTCAAATCAATTCAAACTTCTTCATCCTCAATTCTGCTGCATTTCAAAACTCGAAGATGAGTTTTTTCCAACCAGATAAGAGTAAAGAATGGGAAAAAAGATTTAGGAAATTACAATTTTGACATTGGAGATCTTTTGTATTTTTATTATTTTCATAGCTTATTTTAAGCATATTTTAAGATAGAAAAAATAAGGATATTTAGTGATATTTAATTAAGATTTAGTTTCCTAGTCTATTAGGGTAATGTTAGGTTATATATTTTTATCATTTTCTAGTTTATATCTTATATTTAGGTTTCCTAATACTAGTTGGCCCGTTGGTTATATAAACCCCTTTATATAATTGGAGAAAACAGATTATGAATGATATTTGATTAATTCGAGTGAGTTAATATTTTTCTGCATGAGAATTTTTCCTGTAGAAATTGCTCTTAGAGCGTCCTACATCATTTATGTGTGCTACTTGTGTCTTAAGCTACACTATACATTTTCTTGTCTCTTTTGTCGTTGTCTTCTTGGCCTTAATCTAGAATAGTTTTAGGTGTGTCGTTTTCCCTTTAGTCCACATCATATGAGGTACTTGCGATTTAATAAGAGCTCTATCGCTGGGAAATTTCCTAATAAAAAGAAGGATGGCTCTGTGGAGATAAACTGACTATCAGAGAAAAATGAGCAGCTGCAGTTTGATGTGCCTTCTGCCAGCATGCATGTTGTGAATATCACTTGCTTTTTGACCATGTTACGTGGCGGTCTCCTCACTCTTCTGAATGGGAAAACTGATCGGTTCACAAAATGGCATGCTTCCATCAGTTATGTACAATGTTCAATGCATTATGTTTTCAGAAGGAAAAAGATTTCTAAATTTAGGATCATTGGTTCTACTTCATTTTACCCTATTGTTAATGAAAAGTTTTTCTTTCGAATATTATAATTTTTAGAATTATTTACATTAGAGTCCTAGGAGGGTTGCTGGATTCATTTATCAGTTGTCAAACACGGTACTTTGGAAATTCATATGTCCAATGACATTTATATATAATTCAGTTTTTGGGATCAATTCCAATCGTTGGAACTTCAGGAGATGTATAAGTACTAGAAAACCTTTGAATTAAATATGGTACTAGTTCATTCTGGAATCTGGAGGCATGTGCAGGTCTTTCTTTCTCAAGGTTTGTTGCATCCCCCTCTTGCCTACGCTCATGAATGCTCTGTTGCTTGCTTCTCTCAAGCGCCACCTCTCTCTGCAAAGTTCTTCTTTCATCTCCAACCCCCCCACCCACCCCAAAAACAAAAAAAGGTTTCTCTAACAGTCAAGCATCAATAGATCTATACCTCCACACCCCCTTCCTCTCTCTCTGTCTCTGTCTGTGTGTGTGTCTAAACTTTTTTTTGGGGGGGGGGGGGGACAGATCATTTCAACAGAGTGTAAAGAGCGCAAATAAGCAAGAAACTCAAATACCCAATTTCTTGTTTTTCTCTCTCCTCAGATGGCTTCTTGGAAAGGAGAGGAAGCAGCAAGAGAATCAGCAAGAAAATCCCCCAAAATGCTGCTAGTCTAGGGCCCCACAATTATTGAGGCAATGCCCTTTAGACTTTAGTATAGCACTGTCTGCTTGCCTCAGAAAACAGAAATTCCTTCGTATCTTGAAAGGCTTGCTTAGCTTCCTTATGGAAAAAGATCCCACCAAGCATAGTCCTGTGCTGCCAACTTCAATCTCTCTCCTAGATTCAACGAAGAAGTGAATGGTGCAAAGATTGGATTTTCCCCTTCTGTGCTGTCAGCCTTTTGGGTACTGATCTTATACTCTTATGATACATCTATAAGTGCAGAATTCCCAAATTCCTACTCCGCTTACAATGACACCACGGGCGTAATAATACTTGGAACTTGTGTAAACCTCTTGAGGGCGACAGAAGCATCACATAATTGATGTCCTTCGTTCTCATCATCACTCAATTGATCAGATTTTAGATTTCACACCTAAAAAAGGGATATCAAAGTATGTCAAATCCAAATCAGCACCACGCCAATTCAGCAATGACTTGAATATTGCATCCAAAGACGCGAAACATCAAATTTTTTTTTGGGGGGGGGGGGGGGGGGTGGTGGAGTGTACGTGAGAAGGAATCAACAATGGAGGGGAAGAAAAATAATTAAAGAGGCAGAGATTTTTTTGGGGTGGGGGGGATAGAGGGGGCAGTGGTGGGATCAAAAGGAGGGCCCATCTATTAGGAAGGGCATACATTGTCTTTAGAACCCGCTGAGTCATCAAATTCAACTGAATTTTAACTTTTTTTTATTGAGAATTTCTAATTAATCTTATATTTCAAAGGCCATGGGACTTGTAAGTTAGTTGCCGAAGTGTCTAAAAATTAATGCACTAAATCTCACAGGACCATTACATTTTTTGCACTTTTGGTCTGACCCAGCATTCCTTTTTTCCCCCTTCACCTGTTCTTTTTGTAGGAAAGAGAAAATACATTGAGTTCTACTGTCTCTAACTATTGTGGCTTAAAAACTTATTTGCAACTGCAAGGTCCACCTTTTCCTTGTGACCTTATGATAAATAATGCTTCCTTTAAGAAGTGAGAGAAGTGTCCCTTTATTACCCATACTATTTTCTCATCAGTATGGAGCAGAGACATTTTCTTGGTGGAGCAAGAAAGTCCCAATCCTCATGTCCACCAAGAAAGTCCCAATCCTCATGGGGTGGGAATTTGGAAGTCTATTTTGGCGGGTTGGAGTTCAAATCTTTGGTGTGTTTTGAGGTCAGAAATAGGCTAGCATCAGGTTTTGGCATGATTTGTGGTGTAACATCAGGTATTGAAGTCATTGCATATTGAGTGTAGTCATTTTGCCTAGGCGTTTGCAGCAACGTCATTGTAGGTTTAGATTTGTGTTTTTGTACTTTCAAGATGTTTCCAGATATTGGCTCATTTTATCTGATCCCTTGTGCTCTGCTTGTTGCTTAGTGACAATATTAGCTAGTTGTGACTGTTTGCGCTTATGTTCTATCTCCAACATCTCAGATTTGCATCTAACATTTCTTACCATTTAACTGCAGGCATTTTCTCAGATGCGTCTGTCTGAAGCTTCAGCTCACTTGGGATCATTTTCATTCAGAATTAAGGAGGAGCCATTCTTGATTTCAAACTTCAGCAGAGAAGGACCATCAGGTACATCGTGGATAAGCTCCACAGCAGTGAAAGCTGCTGATGCTATTCTTTTGACGTGCCCATCACCTTACGAGAAAAGATGCTTGCTTCAGCTTCTTGCTTCTACTGACTTTGGTGATGGGGGATCTGCTGCTGCACACTATAGACGTCAGTACTGGAAAATCAATTTAGCAGAGCCTGCACTTAGGAAATATGAGGATCTTCAATTAGGGAACGAGATTCTAGATGATTCTTCCCTCTTAACTGCACTTGAAAATAATGGCTATTGGGAGCATGCGCGTAACTGGGCCCGACAGTTGGAAGCGAGTGGTGGGGCATGGAAGGAAGCTGTTCACCATGTTTCGGAAAGACAGGTAACCCCCCCCCCCCCCAAAAGATGGAAAGAACAACTAAGTTCTTTATTCTCTTTCTGGTGAACTCATAGTTGGTAATATTTTCTTGTATGCTGCTGCATATTTTATTGTTATATGCTTCTGCTGGTTGACTATTGTAAAGATTATTACCTAAGTAGTCCTGGTAAAACACATTAGCTGGTTAGAATGATGTGATGGGACTGCATATCTGTGATGCAGAATCTAGTTATGGTTATCCTCTGTTTGCTTCTGCATCAGCTCACTCATCTTTTCAAAGGATATAACTCTGCAGGTTATGAAATTAGCTTAATAAATAGAACTAATTCTTTTATAATATATTTTTTATTTTTTAAAAATTAAAAAACAATTGTTGACAACGACAGTCTTGTTTTGATGTTGTAGATCTTGTGAACAGGTTCTATTTTGGATGTGCATAGACCTTTTGTCGGATGCTTGCTATGCATGTAACCTTTTGGTCATGATTGATTCATATCCTATTTTCCTTATTTAAAAAAAAAAAGACACAACAAGACCACCACCGTCCAACCACCGTCCAGTGTGGACCCCCAATTTTAGTAGTGTCTACTGGTATGGGAATCTAGATGTAGGCAGCCGTACCTTGCAAATAGAGAGACTGATTCAGACTATAATTTGTAAATCTATTGTTTTTATTTGATTTACTTATCACTTTGTTAAATTGGTTTACTTTACTCTAGTTTTGTCCATGCATAAACTCTTTAGTATGAAGTTTGGGTCCCTTGAGGGCTATAAGTTATGGTAGTCGAATGATACTGGCCTAAAGATGTATTTTTCTCTGCCTACCCTCTAATGCAAGTTATTAGTTCTTTTTCCTTTTCTTTTAATTTTTTTGGCTGTATAGCACATTCTAAATCAATGTGCAAAAGAAAAATTTCATCTGCCACTTCCATCCATAACAACAGTAATTTGATCTGGTTTATGGATGGTTGATATCCATCTGTTGACTAAAACAGCATCAAGATACAACACTGAACAAGTCCTTCAGAAACTACGATGCATGTCTACTTATTAGGTTTTTGCATTCTATAGGCTTCTACTTAAACCCATTCAGAATTAATAACTTCATTCTTGGAACTCATTATAAAAATTGGTCCCTTGTCTGTGAACCTTTCTTCTTTGTGTTGAAACGTCATTTTGAGTTTCATCATGTAACTTATCTTCCTACTGTTCCTTGTGTTTTGCCTATTCAGGCTGAGTCAATGGTCTCAGAGTGGAAAGAATTTCTTTGGGACGTACCGGAGGAGAGGGCTGCTTTATGGCGCCACTGTCAAAACTTATTCATCAGATATTCATTTCCTGCGTTGCAGGTATACCCTTTTGATTCCAACCCTCAAAATATCATATCTCAAGTCTAAACATGAGATGAGTGTGATAATACTCATTCTTCCTCAACTTTCAGGCAGGATTATTTTTTCTCAAACATGCAGATGCCATGGAGAAAGAACTTCCACCTAAGGAGCTGCATGAATTGTTACTTCTTTCTCTGCAATGGCTGAGTGGGATGATTACCCAAACTAGCCCGTAAGTATTCCTTTTCTGTCATTGTTAGGAGTTGCCTCTTTAAACCATTAATCTTATCTTAGCTGTAATGTGTACCAGAGTATGTCGTCTTCATCTCTTACGGGAAATTGAGACTCGAGCATGGCTTCTAGCAGTAGAATCTGAAGCTCAATCAAAGAGTGAGGGAGGTCCCAGTTTTGCCAGATCTAATCAAGATCAAATGTCTGAAAATGGAGCAAACATTGTAGACCAAACTGCAGATCTTATAACAAAAATGGATAGCCATATAAATATGATGAGCAGTAGGGTTTTTGAGAAGGGAGATTTGAAAGAAAACAATTTTCTGTATCAGAAAAGCTCACCACCCTGGGATGGTGGCTCATCAACTGCAGCTGGGGGTACAAAGACCAAAAGGAGGACTAAATTGTATGGCTCTTCCAGACGATCTGGGGCAGAGGTCACTGACAGAAGTGCTGATGTTGAAGAGAGTTCTCATCCCTCGTCAAACTTCAAATTTGACTCGCAGGATGAGAACCTCAGGCTCGATTCCTCATTTTCAAGTTGGGATGAAAGAATTGGGCCCATAGAACTTGAGAGGGCTGTTCTTTCTTTAATGGAGTTTGGACAAGTAACTGCTGCCAAGCAACTGCAACATAAGCTTTCATCTGGACAAATACCTGTTGAACTGAGGATTGTAGATGCTGCCTTAAAGTTTGCAGGCTTGTCAACACCGCTGCAAAAACAACCCCGATCAATGCTAGATGAGAATTTGCACTCTCTCATTGACTCGTACAATGTTCCGACTGAAGATCATCTGGTTGATCCACTCAAGGTCACTGAACATTCTTTATTGTGCCTTTTGATGTTGTCGTCTCCTTGCATTATTACTAGAGCACATCAACATTTTGTTTGAGGATATTATTCATCACTGTACAAACTAATCAGGATTTTCACCGTCTCCAAATTATAGGCATTGGAGAGATTGGCTGATGTATTAACTGAAGGCTGTGGACGTGGACTTTGCAAGAGAATTATTGCAGTTGTGAAGGCTGCTAATATCTTGGATATGTTGTTCCTTGAAGCATTTGGAAAGCAGCCCACTGAACTGTTACAGTTGCTTTCTCTTAAAGCCCAAGATTCATTTGAAGAAGCCAGGCTTCTGGTAGAAACTTATTCCATGCCAGCGACAAGTATTGCGAAAATTCTGGCAGAATCTTTCTTAAAGGTATGTTCTATCATTTCTTTTCCAAATCCCAAGGTCTTCTTCATAAGAAATGTAACATGTAACCCACTGATTGCTCCTTCCCATTGTTCTCCTGTTAATGTTATATTCTCCTACAACTTGTTTGTTTGATGTGCTGTCTGTAGACTTGAATATATGGGTCAGTAGTACTCATTTTGGGTGAAAATATGTTTGCTTGCATTGTCATTTTGTGGCTCAATTTTTTCCTAGTGTTCTGTGTTAAGTGAGATGAGAGATATTGTCACGACAGATTGACTTGATTGTTTTAATATGCTGCACATTTGCTTACACCAAGAGGAGCTTTAAATTAGGTGAATATAGATGCAGGCAAGATGCTTTGTAAGTCGTACTATAGAATACAGATGGTTCAACATGGTTTGCCCTATTTATGTTTGTGTTTCCTTGCTGTCAATCTTGTAGCATTTCTGAGTGATTATTCTGGTTACTTTTCCTTTTTCACCTTTTGGTTTCTTTTTTTTTGGTGTTTGGGGGGGGGGGGGTGTTAAGAGGAGCACTTCTTTGCCTTCTTTCACAAAAATGGGATGGATATTCGTGAACAGATCAGGTACTAGGCTGGAAATTGAGGCTTTATGTTGTGAGTTAGGAGCTGGGATTGCTGATTTTTTAGGCGAGGGCTGTTGGCTATCCATGGTTAATGGATAATCTCATATTATAAGCCTATTGCAAGTTAAATCATTATTGCAAGTTAAATCATTAAATTTTTACAAGTCAAATGGAATTGCACGTGGTGATCCACTGGTCCATAGCAACAGATAGCACAGACTTGGTAAATCTTACCTGTACCCAATGTCCCATTGGAACGACTCCTAATCACACCAAATCTAGGATCAAAAATGAGGGAACTTGAGTTTGGAAATCTTGTTGAGTAGACTGGAATTGGAACCTCTCAAAATTCACTAGACCAATATTGGCAACATTTTCTTGAACGAAAAGTCTTATTGTCTAGATGCACACAAAACCAAGGATACACAAATCTTGAAATGGCAACGTAAATGAGAAGAATATCTCACCAAACCATTTCAACGAGATCCTAAATTCAACTAAATTGATCCCGATGCGAACAACTTGTTTGGTATGTCTAAGAATATTTCTTTTTTTTTTTTGGGTAAGTAATCAAAGATGTATAATAAAAGGACATCGAGGGGATCTCACTCATGTACAAAAGGGGCAAAACAAAAACATTATGCCCTTAAGTCTCATCCATTATGCAATCGATAAAAGCCAAAAAATTTAACTCTTTGTTACCACTAAGCCCCACACTCCAACTATACAACAACCTAAAAAAATAGAGTTTGAAATCTTGAAACGATAAGATTTTGTTCTCAAAAATACGACGATTTCTCTCCTTCCAAGTAGCCCACTAAATAGCCAAAGGAATCATGTTCCAAACTCTAAGGACCCGACTCTTCTTCATCATTCACCTCCAAGCCACCACCACATCTCTCACATTAGAAGGTTGAACCCAACTAATCCCCATTAGCGAAAGAGATAAGTCCCAAAGCGAAGAAACCCATTGACAATGTATAAGAAGATGATCTACAGTTTCTTCCTCCTCCAAACACATGGGGCATGTACTTGGACCTCTAAAATTTCTTCTCTTAAGCATGTCATCCGTGGGAATCTTGCCTAAGGTGGTTGCCCAAGCAAAGAAACACACTTTTGTGGGAGCTTTAGACTTCCAAATGGACTTGGCAGGAAAATCACAACCGTCCAAGGCTTCAAATTGTGTGGAACAAAAATTCTTGACACTAAAGGAACCCTTAAAGTTTAGTGGCCACACAATCTCATCATTACCTTGGGACCAGGGGCGGAGCCAGGATTTAACCCAAGGGGGGGCGAGATTAGGTTCATGGTGTTTAGTAAATCATAAACATAATTATTTACAAAATAATTTACATAATTATTTACAAAATTAGATTTTGCCTTTCTTGATTGAGAATTTAGGAATTAGAATTAGGGTAATTTGTGTTTATCATAGACAAACATAAATTTGCCTAAAGTCAATAAATTTAACACAAATAAACAAACAATAACCAACAAATTACCCCAATTCTAAATTCTCAATCAAAAAAGGCAAAACCTAATTTTTTAATTGATGAGTAAATTTCTAAATTAACCACTTATTCAATATAAATTAGTAAACTAAACATAAACAAGGAAGTAATTACAAACAAAATTAGCCCAATTTTAAATCTTCACCCAAGAAGACAATTAGATTAAAATTCTCATTTTTCAATTCATGAATCATGAGTAATTCACTAAATTAATCAATTATTTAACACAAATCTAACTACAATCAATAAAATAAACATAATTATTTACAAAATAACAAAATTAAAAACAAAAATTGAGTATTTTTGAGAATTACCTCAAATTAGGGGTTGAGATTTAGGAGTTAGGAGGAGAACTGAGGAGGTGTGGAGGCGGGCCCGGCGGCGGCGGCGGCTAGTCAATGGACGGCGGGTGCGCGGCTAACCTCAGAGTCAGAGAGTGAGAGAGAGAGAGTGGGCAGGCTGAGGTGAGTTGCGAGCAACTGGGTCTGGGCGTCTGGCAGTCGAGTAAGTAGAGGGCATGGAAATCAAATAAAGTTCCAAAACTCAAAAAGAAAACATACAAGGGGCCTGAAAGCAACTAGCAAGAATCGAACCCGCAACCGGTTGAAACAAGGAGGGGGGCAGCCGACCACGCGGGCAAGCACGAGTTTGGGATATAAGTTTGAACGAGATAATATATATATATATATATATATATATATATATATATATATATATATTTAATCCACAAAAATATCCCATATTTAATTTTTTTTTTCCAAAAAGTTAGGGGGTCAATTGACCCCCCTTGCCCCAATGTAACTATGCCCTTGCTTGGGACAAAATCTTTTTCCCAGCAAGTACGGCTAATGAATTACAAATACTATCCTCTTCCCAATCATTAAGACTCCTTACAAAAATCAAATTCCAATGGCTAACGTCACGTCGTCACCATTCCAAGAAACTACTTCTTTAACCGTGGCACACTTCAAACGAGCCATCCTAAAAAGATCGGGAAAAAGATTCTTTAAAGGTCGATCCCCACACCACACATCGTGCCAAAATAACACCCTTGAGCCATCCCTCACCTCAAAATGCGCTAAAGATTTGAAACGCTCAAGACCTGCTAAGATAGATTTCCAACAACCAACCCCGTGAGGATAAGGACTCTTTTTACTCCAACCCAACTTGTCTATCCCATATTTTGCCTTGATCACATTTTCCCACATAGCACTATCCTCTTTTGCAAACCTCCACAGCCATTTGGTCTTCAACGCCTCATTCATAACATAGAGGTCTTATGCCAAGTCCTCCCTGTTGTTTAGGACAACATGCCTCATTCCAATTGACCTAGTGGAGGCCGTTATCATTTTCGTTGGAATTCGAAAGAAAATCTCTCATGATTTTCTCTAACCGACTAGCAATGCTAGCTGGGATAGTGAATAAAGACATGAAGTAGATGGGCTGACTGCACAAAGTGCTTCTCAAAAGAGTCAATCTACCCCCTCTGGACAAAAGTTTTGACTTCCAGCCTGCCTATCTTTTATGGAACCTCTCCACAATTGGATCCTAAATTGCTATGCTCTTATAAGGAGCACCAAGAGGAAGACCAAGGTATGAAGAAGGCAGATGATCAACTCCACACCCAAAGAAACGGGCCAACACATGAACATTAGGCACATCGCCAACCGGAATGAGTGCACTTTTGGAGAGGTTGACCCTTAGTCCCGATATAGCTTCAAACAGGAGAAGCATGCACCTTAAGTAACCCAAATTACTCTCGTCCGGCTTGCAAAAATTAAGGGTATTATCGGCAAAGAGTAAATGGGATATCACTAAACCCTCGGAATGAGGATTACTAATATGAAAGTCATTCAAGAAACCTTCCTCACCTGCTTTAATAACCAATCTACTGAGAGTCTCCGTAACCAAAATGAACGATAAAGGCGACAGCGGGTCACCTTGCCTTAGACCTCTTGAGCTTGAGAAAAAACCAGATGCTTCATCATTAACTAAGATAGAGAAGCGCACAGGGGAAATACAAAAAGAGATCCATTTCCTCCACTTGTTTGGAAAGCCCACTTTCTCAAGAATAGCCAAGAGGAAACTCCAAGAGACATGATCATAAGCCTTCTCAATGTCAAGCTTACATAGAATACTAGAAATCCCAGATCTAGTATAAGAATCAATGCACTCATTAGCAATCAAAGTAGCATCCAAAATTTGATGGCCAGGAACAAAGGCATGCTGTGAGGGACCCACAACTTTTCCAACCACTTTCCTTAATCTTGAAGCGAGGACTTTGGTAAGAATCTTATATACACTTCCTACCAAACTGATGGGCCTAAAAGACTTAATATCATCTGCACCGATAACTTTGGGAATCGAGGTAATAAAAGTAGCATTTAAATTTTTCTCAAAAACACCCTTATTATGAAAGTCAGCAAAAAATTACATAATCTCCCCGTTGACAATAGACCAACAATGCTGAAAAAAAGCTATATTGAACCCGTCTGGCCCTGGAGCTTTCTCGTTACCTAACTCAGAGATGGCATTCCAGACTTCATCTTCAGTAAAATCTTGATCCCTAGCATCCTCAAGGCTAATAGAGGCAAAAGCAATTCCATCAAGAAAAAACCTTGATGGTTGATCTTCATGATACAGATTCTCATAGAAGTTGACAATCGCATACCTGGCCGAGGCAGCATCAACATAAAACTCGCCATCCACTTGAATTTTGTGAATAGTGTTAAACTTTCTTCTCCTATTTGCCACCTGGTGGAAAAATTTGGTATTACGATCACCATCCTCAATCCACTGTTGCTTTGCTCTTTGGCACCAAAAAATATCAATGGATTTTCGCACCATAGATAGTTCTTTTTTAACTCCCAATCTTTCAAATCTATCCGCCCAAGAGAGAGACTGTTGCTGCTCCTCATCTAAGAGCTTCACTTTATCCACCAGCCTAGCCATCTTAAACTCTAAATGGCCAAACACTTCCCTATTCCACTATTTAAGTTTGGTCTTGAAAAAGATGAGTTTCTTTGCCAAAATAAAACTCGAAGGGCTAATAACATTCAGTTCATTGCAAACAGATTTGACAAGATCGTCAAAGCCATCCACCTCAAGCCATATTTTCTCGAACTTAAAAGGACGTCTACCTCTAGAGACTTCCCCAACCCATAGAAGAATGGGAAATTGGTCCGAAGTGATTTTCGGGAGGGTAACTTGATGAACCCTCTGGAAATTATCTTCCCACTCAACCGAGAAGAGAAATCAGTCAATGCGAGATAACACAGGAACCTTCTCATGGCTGTACCAAGTAAAGCGAGCACCTTCTAAAGGAGGGTCAACGAGATTGCAAGAATCTATAAAACTAGGGAACTCTCTCATTGCCCAAGACGACCAACCACCTGTGGATCGCTCTTTACGAAACCTAATGACATTAAAATCCCCACCCAAACACCACAGAATGTCCCAAGAAGACATAAAGAACGGGAACTCCTCAAATAAAGCCCGTCGCATATAGTTTCATTAGGCCCATATACCCCAATCAGATTCCACTCAAAATTGTCCTCCAGAGACTTAAACCTACAAGATACAGGAAACGACCCAATGCAAGATTCACCAAGCTCCAAGACTTGGGGATCACAAATGACAATAATGCTTCCTGAGCGACCCATTGAAGGTAAGTAAAGCCACTCAATCGGTCGACGACCCCACAAACTATTCGCTATTGGCCAACTAACCACCTCCAACTTAGATTCTTGGAGAATAGCAACATCGCAAGCAAAAGTACGCAACACCCACTTGACATCCCCCGGCTTGTTTGGACAATTGAGCCCCCTTACATTCCAAGCAAGCATATTAACGGCTAGCCCCATCCCAAAACAACCTATCCCTATCAACTTCATCCCCCATACGCTCTTCAGCCGACTGATCCCCTCATTCTATTTGCTTCCAACGATGCAAGAAAAGAAAGCAACTCCATTTCTGTACCTTCAATGGCCAGACCCATCTTTTTACAAAAAAAGACCATTCTTTTCAAGACCCACGCAGAACCCTCACAGACATTCCCTGAATAACTAGAGCCGGGCAAAGCAGCACCATTTGAACCTTGAGTGTGGCCTTGATGCAGAGCTTCCTCAAACGAAGAAGGCCCTCCCACCTCCTGCAGAATAGGAGAGCCCGACTCAGAAACAACGTGATTAGTCTTTCGAAGCTTCTTCCTACGAGAGTAAACAAGCACACTTGTAGATGGTGAACAACTTGCGGGATGCGACGCCTCTCATGGATTCAAAATATGGCAGAACCGTGCCGAAACGGCCGCATTGGAAAGGTTGCGAACCGCATTTTCATGCCGCGACAGCTGCGATATGGAGCGCAATTGCCGTATTAGAGCGATTTTGCCGTTCCACAACTGAAATTGAATTCGTGAGCGAAACCGCATTTTGAATCTTTGACTCCTCTTCCACCACTTTCAGAGGTGATTCTGGGATCCTTGAGGCACACGGAGAACTACCGTATGAGTTACACTCACAATCAGAGGATGGATAATTCTCCAAAAGATCTCTCAACGCTTGGAATTGATTAACACAGGGAGAAGAAGCCTCCAAAAACTCCGTAGAACCACTCTTCCTACAAGGAGACATTGCCGCATCCTTAACATTGTCCTTAAAGGAGACCTTCTGCTTCAACACATTACCACTAACATTTTGTTCTTCGCCAGTCACGGCTGCACAAATATCCCAAGAACCACAATCCCTACACTTCCACCCCATGAGGGGCGAATTAGGGGAACCACCTAGATGACCTCGAATAACATTAGCAAAATACCTATCCCTGGTCACCGCAAACCTGGAGGGAATAGAAGCATTACTTGGTGGAGGGGATGGCTACTTGTGACCCTCAATCAAAGTCTCCTTAAGAATTTTTGTCACCCCAAACCAGCCCTCTGCCTTAGCACCCTCAGGAAAGATCACTGACCTAGCCTACCCCCCATTACCCAAAAGGGAGAGGACAATGAATCTACCTTTGCTATTCTTTCTCAGTTGAAGCAACAGACACCAGTGATCCCACCTGAAAGTTTTCAACCGCAATGGTTCTCCCTTCGAGAAACAGAATCGAACCAACTGCCAACCAGTGAAATTCTTGGAAGCTCAACCGGATAAATGACCTTGTCCTCCTACTGGCCTTAGCAACTTTAAAAGGAAAAAGGCCTCCATCACCCCCAGTCACTTCTAGGAACTTCCCTTCTATCCTCACAGAGGCATACATGACAGAGAGACGGGGCAATGCAGCGTAGCCGGAGGAAGAAAGTCCACAAAGCGAAAAGAAAAAAACCCCTACTGCCCAGTAGTGGTGGACACTGCCCAGGAAGGAGAAAAACGCGGGGAATAGCAGAAAAAAACACTTACCCGTGGCTGTCTGGAAACCACAGCACCACCAAAGGACGGAACAGTTGATTCCGCACCGGAAAAGTTGGTTTGGGGAAATTCTGGCAAGACTCCGGCGACCGGAAAGTTCATCATCGACTGGAAACCGCAGCAGAGCTTGCCAGCGGTGACAGAAACTTCCGACCAACCCGAAACCTTGATCGGAAAACACCAACACCCTCCATCGACACACAGATCTGAAGAAAACCAAAGGGCGACCCGTCAAACCCAAACGACAACTGGCGAAGGGACGGCCGGCGGCTCCCGGAGACCCAAAGTCCACCGGACCTCAGGTAACCCTCCGATGACTACTCCGGGCACCCTGAACTTCACCAGCCACCTGCTGATGGGCCTGTTCTTGTCCTCTCGTTCCCAACTCAGAGGAGAGGGAGAAAGGAGGTTGGGGCTGTGGCCGCGTCTAGGTGGCTTCTGGGTGACAGGCTGATGTCCGGCAGTCGTGGTCTGGCGGCGGCAGAGGCGTGGCCCAGCTGTGGTGGCCGGCGAGTGAGAGGAACAGGGGGGTGGGGTTGGTGGTGGTGACTCGGGAGCACTTTGATTTCAATGCAATGCCTTTCCAGATCCATCTAAGAATATTTCTTTTTCTTATTTTCAACTTCCTTCCCATTGCTGTGCTCCCCTTTCCCAAAAGTTTATGTAAAAATAAGAATTTTTAACACTTTAGTACGCTGAAGGTTAGCCACTTAATAAAATAGTCCATCATGTGTGAGAAACAATAAACTGCTACTTAAGGTTAAATAATTTTTTTTTAACAGTTTAGTACCTTTGAGACATCTAAATTGGTTACTAACTTAAGGTACTAATTTTTTGTTTTTCATATGTGATGGACTGTTTAATTTGGTGTCTAAATCTCAGGTTACTACGGTCAAAATTTCTAAAAATAATAGCAATAGGTGGATCTTTGACAATTTCCTCGATAAGTTATTGCACGTGGAAGGTAAGGTGTTTGTGGTTCTTTGCCCTCGGTCTGTAGTCCATGTTGGCATTACCTTGTTTTAGGCCATGTTCTTTTCAGCTTGAAGTTTCATCTTCTAGTTCCTTCCAACTGCTTGGTGTTCTTTCCAACTCCTTTCAGTTCACTCCACGGGCCCTAGTAGGCGGAGTGGGGATGCTGAAGGGCGACATTTGCAATAAAAACTTCAAAAATCCATGGGTGATGTAGAAAGGGGAGGGCATGCAGATAAGCTCTCAAGAGACCCAAGAAAGACGGAGAAAACGTACAACCACATCTCTCAAAATAGCTCACAAAAGGGCTGTAGCAGGCCACATATTGGTGGCTTCTTGTTGTGCAGGATATTTTGTGACATCTTCTAGTCTCTCTTAGCCCATAGACTTCAGTTCTTGGAATCCCTTTTCCCAAATTTTCGATTCCTTCACAAATTGCACTTCTTTCATGGCTGGGGTTTTAGGTACCTTTGTTTCAAAAGAAAAACTAACCCCCCCCCCCCGGAAATAAACCATCGTTCTCGCCTTTATGGTCACTGCCAACTTTGAACTTCTTGATTCTTTGTCTTGTTCTTCGTAGTAGGGCCACAGATTCATACACAACCTCCAGACCCCATGTCAGCCAAAAACATCTTCTGCTCATTTAGCTGACAATGTTTATGGCATAATTTAACACTAGTCTGCTAAACTGTAGGTCTTCCCTTTCATCTGACTCTTTTCTGTTGCTACAATCTAGCTGCTGGGCAAGATGCTATGTCTTCTTCTACTTTAACTGTTGGTCTCACTGATCAACTGAGGACATCTGTTATCTGAATTAATGCTTTTGCATTGCACAATCTTCTCCCGAAGGTTGGAAGTATCCGTTGTGGTCATAAAACTTCTATTCTACATTTTTGTTTTAGTTCTGAATTTGGAGTCCTTGAGTTTTGTATCACACTATGTTTTAGGTTATAGAGTAGTGTTTTCCCGCCTACTGAAGCCTGTATGTGGTGATTTAACTCAACTTTATTTTCCTAGTTGAGGCTGAGTAGAGGTTCATTTAAAGCTTAAAAGTTGACATTGTCGTTTTGCAGATTCCTGGTCAACTTGTTTCCTGACTTTCTTTTTGCCAGTCCCGAATCTTAGGAAAATCATCATGGGGAAGGGGACACGGTCAATTTGGCAAATTAGCTGACTACCTGACAAAAGCTGATGCAGAAATGGCCCATAAAAGAAACTTGAACTAGTATGTAGTAGAAGGCTTATATGAGTTGGAAACTTAAAATTGCAGAACTGCAAATCTCTGACTTTCTTCCTGAGCTATGTTTTCGATATCCATGAGTAATTGCATAGACATGCATGCTACCTCTGGACCTATCTGCGGGATGTCGGAAAAATGACAGCGAATGTTGCGGAAGGAAGTTCCTCAATTATTCAGATGAAATTCATGAACTCATGGCTACTTACCTTTTATTTATAAAATGATGAGACTCCACATTCTGTAACAGTGTTTCTAACCTCTTTTTGATATGTCTCAGGGTTTATTAGCAGCACATCGTGGAGGGTATATAGACTCGCAGAAGGAGGAAGGCCCTGCTCCTTTGCTATGGAGATTTTCGGATTTTTTGAAGTGGGCTGAACTGTGTCCTTCTGAACAAGAAATAGGACATGCACTGATGCGACTAGTTATCACCGGACAAGAAATTCCACATGCCTGTGAGGTAGTGTTCATTCTTATTGTGCTTTAGTGTATGCACAATGTTCTGGCGGTTCTGCATTTTCCTCTACGTTTCTGTACATCATAAAAAGATATACAGAAGTGGGAAGTATTAAATAAAAATTGTGTTTGGTGGGCAGCTGTTTCTGTTTGTGGAATGCAAGCACAAACGTAGTCTGCTTATTTTGCTCATCTAATAATGTTTTAACTTAAGTATTGTGTCATTTTTTATTACTTCGATCATGAAGCACTTGACAAGTTATTAAGATATTGGTTTAGTGACTGGCAAAGCATTATTGGACAGACCAGAGAGAAGGTTGAGTTGGCATCTTGTTCATTTTATCTTTCTGCTGGTTTTGTTTTTGGATGGCTCTGCTATCTTTCCGTTTTCCTATTTATTTGAAAATATAGTAATGAATCATTGGAGGGAATATGGTGATCGGTTCAGGGTTTTGGTTTGCATTAGCGGATGATATCCTGACTGCATTTACTGCTGCTGCCACGAATGGTTGATTTCACCCCACACCTCGCTTTTATTCCTGTATAAATTAGCAAGTTTGTTGTATAAGCTAAAGTATGTTTTGGTCACTGATGTTCTAGGTTGAGCTTCTTATTCTGTCCCACCACTTCTACCAATCATCAGCTTGTCTCGATGGGGTCGATGTTCTTGTGGCCCTTGCAGCAACAAGGGTGGAGGCATATGTTTCAGAGAGTGACTTTTCATGTTTGGCTCGTCTTATAACCGGAGTGGGAAACTTCTATGCACTGAATTTTATACTCGGCATTCTTATCGAGAATGGGCAGCTTGATCTTCTTCTTCAGAAGTTTTCTGCAGCTGCTGATGCAAACACTGCCGTTGCCGAAACTGTCAGAGGATTTCGGATGGCTGTTGTTACAGCTCTAAAGCATTTTAACCCGAGCGATTATGATGCTTTTGCCATGGTTTGTGTCTTTCCACATTCTTGCTATATCTATTTTAACAAATGCTGTTGTTCCCTATGTATTGCCAAGGATGCTGAAAAAGAACAAATAAAGAGAAAAAGTGTTCTGTTCAGCATTCCCTCTGACTTCCTCTCTCATTCTGATGCCTTCATCAGTGGCTACTAAATTAGAAGCTATTGAAAGGAAATTCCTTTGGGGCTCTTTTGGTAGCGATTTCAAGTATCTTTTAGTGAGATGGAATATTGTTAAGCTTCCCATTTTTGATGGAGGGTCAGGTGTTAGAGAATTGAAGATCTTTAATAAGGCTTTGCTTGGCAAGTGGTTATAGAGATTCATGAATGAGAAGACCAACTGATGTAGGACGCTCTAAGAGCAATTCCTACAAAGGGGAATAATTGATGTAGGATGCTCTAAGAGCAATTCCCACACCGAGAAAATTCACACAAGAACTTTCAAGTATTCAATATTTCATCTCATTCAAGTCCTCCAATTACATGAAGGGGTTAATGTAACTGAGAGGCTAACTAGTATTAGGAAACTTAAATAATAAGATATAAACTAGAAAATGATAAAAATATATAACCTAATATTATCCTAATAGACTAGAAAACTAAATCTTAATAAAATATCACTAAATATCTTTATTTTGGCTATCCTAAAATATGCTTAAAAATAACCTACAAAAATAATAAAAAAAATACAAAGATCTCCAATATGAAAATATTCTAATTTCCTAAATCTTTTTACCCATTCTTTACTCTTATCCTGAATTATTCCCCGCCGGTTGGAAAAAATTCGTCCTCGAGTTTTGGAATGAAAAGGAGCAGGGGAAGAATACGAAGAAAATGATTTGAAGTCCTTGCACTTTTGCCAAAACTTGAGCCTTAGCATCTTCTCCTGCATTAAGCACCATGCCAAAAATAGATGTGGAGTGTTTTTCTCGAAGAAGTAATCAGGGATAAAGAGATAAAAAATTCAGCATACTCAGCATGTATGCGAACTGCTTGATCCATATTGGATCTCTTTGCTTGCGGTCAGATTCTTGAACGTCCATTGAAACATGAGGGATATTGAAAAAGTTGCTTTCTAATGTCTTTGTCTCTTCGTTCACTTGTACTGGTCATTATATGGCCCCTTTATTAGTTCCCCGAGTAAAAGTTTCAACATTGCTATTTCCAATGAACATCCGCTCATTGTGAACTTCATTTCCATATGATTTGCATCCACCAACTTCGACTTCTTGATTCATAGAACCAACGCTAATATCTGAAAGCTGACCATGCTCTTGTCCGTGGACATCTCCATTCATATACTCATCTTCAAGAGTTTCCTCTTTGTTGTCCTCAATGATAAACCTCCTATCATGAGCATCATAACATATTGAATTCGAATCTGTCTCATTCAAATAAGAAGTTGGTTGCCTCCCAAAAGATCTTAGAGACGAATCTCTATAATCTCTAGTGGGAAGTTGTCATGGTATTAACTAAGTTCTAAGAGGCTTATAATTAAGCTTATCCCTAGGAATGTAAGGCTTACACCCACAAATGAACTCATTAGCAAATAAAGATCTAACTCGCAACATCCTTCATAAATTTGACAACCTTGAAGCAAGGAGAAAGCATTTATAGCACTTCGGGTGAATAAATATTTGCCCGAGCATGAACATCGCCCATTGTTCGAAATCTGGCAATGTGCTCTACATCTCCACAAGTAGAGAAAATGCGGTACAAAACATTAGTTGTAATAGGGAGTTCTTTATCGCGAATAATCACAAATAGTGCTCGATGATGTTTGTCACTCCAACCTATGGCTGCTGTAGGCAAAAATCTTCAATCAAACAGCAGAGACACGACCAAATAGCAAGAACGTATATGGAAGCAATCATGAATAGATGTTGGCAGTACTAGATCTCAGCAGCTCTAACATTAACAGTTCTGGAAACTATGGAAGCTAGTAAATTGGGCTAGACGCTGAGAGAAGAGAGCTTCACACACAAATTAGCGTCAATTTTTTTTATTTTTTTTTTTGGTGGCTGACTTTAGAAACGAAGGATAGGAAGCAAAGAGAAAACAAATAGTGGCTAGGGTGGGATTGAGTAGCTGTGATACCAAGTTGATGTAGGACGCTCTAAGCGCAATTCCTATAAATGAGAATAATTGATGTAGGATGATCTAAGAGCAATTTACACACCAAGAAAATTCACACAAGAACTTTCAAGTATTTAGTATTTCGATTCATTCAAGTCATTCTCCAATTACATAAAGGAGTTTATATAACCGAGAGACTAACTAATATTAGGGAACCTAAATAATAAGATATAAACTAGAAAAGGATAAAAATATATAATCAAATATTATCCTAATAGACTAGGAAATTAAATCTCAATAAAATATCACTAAATATCCTTATTTTGACTATCCTAAAATATGCTTAAAAATAATCTACGAAAATAATAAAAAAATACAAAAGATCTCCTATATTAAAATATTATAATTTCCTAAATCTTTTTACCCATTCTTTACTCTTATCCTGTATGATCAACCTTTAGAGAAGAGTGATCTATATCGAGTATGGTGAGAAGGGTTTGGGTGGTATCCTTCTAAACCAATTGTTCTTATGGGCTAAGGGCCTGTTCTATGCGTTTTAGATAGATAGATAGATGTAAGGAGATATAAGGAGCTGTAAGAAGATGTAAGGAGTTGGAAGGAGATGTAAGGAGATATAAGGAGCTGTAAGAAGATGTAAGAAGCTGTAAGGAGATGTAAGGAGATATAAGGAGGTGTAAGAAGATGTAAGAATCTGTAAGGAGCTGTAAGGATAAATGTAAGGAGTTGTTGAATAGTTGAATAGTTGTATAGTATAATTTGTTTTACAATGAACGTTTTGGATGAAAAATAATAATATTAAAATAATATACTTATTGAAAATAAACAATTAATTAAGTTAATTACACAATAATAAAATATATTAATCCCCATAAATTTGGTGAATAAAATTTTGTCCACTTGAGGTGATTTTTTATATGAACATTAGTTTGATCGAATAAGCAAAGTATAACAAAAAAAATAATTTTTTTTGACAAAATTAAATACAACTCTTCAAATAAATTCCTATTTTAAGTAAATAATTTTAAATATAAATAAATGTATGGTCATCTATAATGATATATATTTCATGTCGAAACTCAAATATAATTTACGTCGTTATATTATGTTTCTATATTTATGTACATATTGTGTTCATAAGATATTTATAAATTTTGTATATTGGTAGTATCATTAAAAAAAATATACATATTTCTGTAACTAAAATAAATGAATGTTATAGAAAATCTACAGCTATAAGAAGATGTACGAAAATATAAGGAGATGTAAGGAGACGTAAGAAGATGTAGGGATTATGTTAAGGATGTAAAGAGTTGTAAGGAGATGTAAGAAGTTGTAAGGAGATGTAAACTCTTAGCTAAATCGTAAAAAACGCAAAATAGAACAGGGTCTAAGCCTTTCGAGGTACATATGTAAAGAATGGGGAAGCTTTTATCCCCGTTTGTCTTTTGAAGTTGATTTTGGGTCTTCCATCTTTTTTTGGCGTGACAATTGGTGTCAAGGGGGTCCCTTGGAAAGGACTTTTTCCCTCTCTTTATGCTCTTACGGCAAACAATGTTGCTTCTATTTCTGCTTAATATGAGCATGTATCTGGATGTTACACATGGTCACCTGTTTCAATCTGGGATGCCTTCATGGATGATGCCACTCCTGTTAGCTTTCTCACTAAGCTCAATGGAATTACTGTCCAGGGTGCTTCTCATGATTCAATTAGATGGGATCTTAATTTTGGAGGTATCTTTACCTTGAAGTCTTACTATATGAAGCTCATCTTTTTGCCTCTTCACCTATTCAGTCGCTTTCGAGAGATAGTATCAACTGGAAACTTATTTGGAAATCTTTGGCTTCATTTAAAGAGTTTTATTTTTAATTTTTTTTCTTTGGGAAGCATCCGACTTGTGATAATGCAAAAGAGGATCTCAGTGAACGGTGCTGTATTTGTTCAGCAGAAGTGGAGTCACCTGACCACTTGCTGTTACATTGTCCTTTTGCTAGAGCTATATGGGATCCAGCCTTTAGTTTCTTGTGAGTTTCTTGGGTTGTGTCTAACTCTATTAGGAATCATCTCTTCGCTTGGGAGGCCTTTTTTGTTTGGAAAGCTAAAAAGAATAATGCTATTTCATTCTTACATGCAATTTCTTGGAGCATTTGGTGTGAAAGAAACAGAAGGGTCTTTGAGGGTGTGGACATGCCTCTTGAGTGCTTTAAAGATGGTTTTGTGGAGACTCTATTTTTGGAATAGTGGGAACTTTTGTTATTCTTCTTTTGATCTTGTAAATTTTGTGGATAATTTCGATATTGGATGCGTATAGCCTTTTGTTGTAGGATGCTAGCTTTGCATCCAACCTTTTGATCCTGAAATAAATGTAATCCTCTTTTCCTGATCAATAAAAAGAGCAAATAAAGAGAAAATTGGAAAAAGATTCAAAGCTTTAGATCAGATAAGAAGCGCTCAATGTCTAACTTTACAGGGTCTGCAAACCTCGGGCCATATCACCCTAGTTTCCGCAGTTTCCACGCACTTCATAAAGGGTTTTTCGATCCAAAAAATAAACTGAGACAATTTATTGGGCATGGTCTAATGGAATTATCTAGCAGACAAATGTGGATGTCAAGTTTTCTTATCTTGGCAATCAGAACAGATTGTCATGTGGCAGATCTTGACGAAAACTTTTGTTACCGCCTCTAGTTGTGTTGTGTCTTGCTATGATCTCCTGTTAGTTCATTTTGGACTCCCTCAGGTTCCCACACTTGGAAGTGCCCCCCCCCCCGGGGAAAAAGGCTCGAGGGGAACATTTGTTTGGCAATGGTTCATTCTTTCCTATCGCTTCTAGATATTTATCATTTGCATTTGTTGGTTTATCCTTTCTTGCTAATATTTCTTATTTGCATTTGCTTGTGATCTTACATTTGTCTTGAACTGTTTTACAGGTCTATAACCACTTCGACATGAAGCACGAAACAGCTTCCTTACTGGAGTTGCGAGCTGAGGAGTCTTACCACCTGTGGCGTCTTCGCCACAACAAGGACCAAAACGAAGATCTGCTCGAATCAATGCGCTATTACATTGAAGCAGCAGAAGTTTATTCGTCTATTGATGCTGGCAACAAAACCCATTCCGCTTGTGCTCAGGCATCCTTAGTTTCCCTTCAAATCCGAATGCCAGATATACTGTGGCTAAATCTATCTGAAACCGAAGCCCGAAGATTGCTGGTCGACCAATTGCGCTTCCAAGAAGCATTGATTGTTGCAGAAGCTTATAAACTCAATCAACCTAGCGAGTGGACACCTGTTTTATGGAATCAGATGCTAAAACCAGACCTAGCAGAGCAATATATTGCTGAATTTGTGGCCGTACTGCCTCTTCAGCATTCCACTCTTATTGAGCTGGCAACATTTTACAGGCAAGAGCTAGCAGCAAGGGGAGAACAATCGCACCTCACAATCTGGCTGACCGGAGGTGGGTTGTCTGCTGAATGGGCCAAATATTTGGGAAGGTCATTCCGGTGTTTGCTCAAGAGAACAAGAGATCTGAGGTGTCGTTTGCAGATAGCTGCTATTGTGACTGGTTTCAATGATGTGATTGATGCTTGTAACAAGGCCTTGGACAAGGTTCCTGAAAATGCTGGGCCATTGGTACTCAGGAAAGGGCATGGTGGGGCCTATCTCCCATTGATGTAGGAAGTAGTAGTATTATTCGAAAGCAGAAATGGTCGGTCAGTGAGGAACTTTTGACGATAGCTCAGAAGTTACATGATCATATCAAGGATCATGAGAGATCCTTTGCATACTTGATTATTTTTGTTGGGAACAGGATAAAGCATGCTGAAAGATATTGCAATCGTTAGGCAAGTAGAAAGTTAAGGGAAGAAAATGTAGGGTTTTGAAGCAAAGCCTGTAGCGGTTGTCATTTTTGTGTTTCATTTGTTTGAGGCCCTGATTCTTTATCTTGAGCTGAGTCATAGTGAGTTACGTGTGTTGAGTCCCATTTTTTTTGTGTAAATCGATATACATTATTCTTTGATCGGAAATGATAATTCTGTACATATTGCTGTTTAGCAAGAGGAGCACTCACTGGGGTACAGTAATCTCCATAGCCTTTTTGCTTCTTTTCACGAACTGGAAGGGCTAGAAGCTGCTTGACGTCTGTTTGTTTTTGCTTCATGGGCAGCTTGCTGCATGTGAGAAGCTCCCTATTGAACAATCAACATGTTCTCTAACTACTCTATTTTAACTGTTGCTGCAAGATATTTCATGCTTACAGAAAATGCTTTCTGAAACTGAATTTGTTGCTTGTCATTGATGAAGCTATAAGAATTCGCTTACCATTTATTTTATTGATCAATAAATCATACTTATAACACATGGATATGATGTTATGCATATATACAGTGTTCCTGGGAACTACCGGCTGATAATGTATTAGTCCCCAGTTAAAAAGCTTTTTCACGGAGCATCAATGTTCCCATCTTTGCTCTTCTGATTGCATCCAACTCGACAACCATGGCGCCTAGGCTTCTGAGGTTTATCCAGCTCAGAGTCACTTGACTCAAGGAAGAGGCCCTGCAGACAACGCCTTTTGATAGTGGGTGCATATGCAAGCCTTTCTGTTAGGGTAGTGGATACTTCAGCTTTTCGAGCCTCGGTCGTCTGCTTTTGTGTGCCTGATGAGACCACAGGCTCCACTGGCTTCAAACGAGAGAGAACCAGATGAACCCCAGGATTTCTTTGATGCAGGGAACTATCGAATACAAGTGAGTTATTTATTCCCTGTACATTATTGTTAACATATATAGTCTCTATTGCATCCTGCTCCTCTTCTGCGACCTGTGTCTGGTCTTGAGATTTCCCGCCCCTGAAGCTGCCCTCATCACCATCAGTGGCTGCTTCTGCACTAGTCTCGTATGGGTTGCTCTTGTATCCCCTGTGAATGTGGATTGGCTTCTCTCTTTTTGAAGAAGAGTCAGAACTACTTAGGTGCATGATTGCTCCTGTGTTTTCCCCAGTTAGGGTGATAAGACTATATGGATGATCATGTTTTTGCACAGGCTTTGGTGAGTCTTCCTCCCTTTTAGGTCTATGAGCAACCCTAGTTACCTTTCCATGACCCTGGATCTCCTTCTTCTCAATAACAATTTCATCAGGAACAGCTGCCTTTTGCTTAGACTCATCAGAATGTACACCTTTAGGCATCTCCCTGGACTCCTCTACTCTTACGGGCTGCTGTTTGGCGTCTGGTTTTGGACTAGAAGCTTCTTTAGCAAGTTCCCCAGATGCTTCTGGAATCTTCTTTTCTTGTGCTAATGGTTCCGTCGCCTTCTTTGGTGGAGGTGGTGGTATTGTGACTTCTTTTCGTTGTGGTTCTTGCGGTGGTGATGGCGGAGTTTCAGACTTCATGAGTCCTTGTGATTGTCGAGAAAGATTAGTTGTACTCGGTTCTCGCATTGGAGGGAATGGGAACTTTAGGGTTGGTTGAGATGGTGAAGTTGGCTTAGCCGGGGGTGGTGGGGCGGCTTTGGGTGGTTCTTGCGGCTGGGGGCTGGGCTGACGTGCAGGGGCCCAAGGGATAGTATCTGGGATCTGAGGGGCAGACCTGGTTGGTGATGGAGGGGGCACTCGGGTTTGAGGAGTGGCGCGCGATGGTAAGGGTGGGGGCTCAGCCCTTGCTTGTTGGGCAACTCTTGCAGGGCGAAATGGTGGCCTCCGGGCTGGAGCAGGGGTCGAGACTGGGACCGGGGTTCTTGACCGGGGTGCTGCTGGGGTTGGGGCTGGCTGGGGTGGGGTTTGGACTGGGGCTCTGGGCGGGGGGGCATCAGGTGCAGGGGCTGATTGTGGCTGGGAAGTTGCTAGCCAAGGGAGTCTAAACCTGAATTGTTGTCTTTGTTCTGACATATTTGAATGTTATTCGAAAGAGTAATTTCTTTGAATGTTGTCTTATGCTTTGAGGGAAAGGTGATGATGCTCAAGAATCATCAAAAGGGTTTATTTATATATATAACTTTGGGTTTGATACCTTGGAAAGTTTTGAGGACTTGTTGGATTGCATGCATGGAACTTTCTGGGTTTATGTTGGTCAGATTTGCTTTGCTTTGCCACTTAACAAAAAGATTTCTTTTGTGGGAAATAAAGTAATATTCCACTCCCTTGCCTTGGGTTTGTTCGTTGGTGAGCGGGGCAAGCATCTCCACCTGGAAATGCTGGCATCTTTCTGATAAGCTTATGTTTGAATGCTTTGGAGATGGATACAGGTTGTCTGGGTTGAGTTAATATTTGATCCCACTAAAATGAGTGAATTGGATTTCTGTCAGTTAATTTTTGTTTGGGATACCTTTAAATTTTTCGTCCTCTTCCGTTAATGATAGTGGTCGGGATGAAAGTGCATTTGATCGGTGGCATCGTCTACTTCTACTTGATCGTGTTTCCGCCGTCAGATCACTTGCACAATTCGATATACTCTGATTTTGTCAATCTATTCGCAAATCTCTGTCTATTTAGTTCTTCAGTTCTTCTGAGTGTAATGTGTGTGCATATTTGTACATAAAGAATATTAAATTACCACGTTGATCTTCAATTCTTTAGAATAGAGGCCTCAACAAACGTCAGTAAATATATAATATAATTTGGAAAGAATTCTATCATCATGGACCCCTTATAAGGGTCATATGGCGTTATCAGTTGGGACTTGGGAGGATCATATGACTAAAAATACTATCTTAATTAGATTTAGTTTAAGTTGGGTCATCTTCGAATTGGCTTTGATTTGTCTAGTTTAACTAATGTCATAAAGGAAAGTCACGAGAAGACATTCGGTGCCAAGGCCAAGGAATTATATATAATTTGTCTTATCAAGATATTTTGTTGTCCTCAGCATCATTTAGCAAGTGAAGGAAAGAACAAAAAGAATACTTGAGTTTGCCTTGAAAATTGTAATTTACGTTGAAATTTTTACTTTGTCCTTGTTTATTCTTTTGTTGATAAATATGCGGTGATTTTACTCTAAAGAAAAAAACTAAAAAGATAAAATTTTGAACATATTGATCCTTGGAATCTCCTATTTTTATAATGATGCATCTTATATATCACGTTGAGCTAATACAAAACTGAGACAATTTATATTGATATATTTAAAATGATTGATTGATAAAAACCCCCTATTTTAGTAGTATTTTAGTTGTAGTTCTAAAGGAAGGGTTACTTTGGGAATTGCATAAACCTTGCAAACTCCAAACAAGTATCAACTTGAGAAGGTGTCTTCTAATGCAAGTGCCCACTGCCATGTTGCCGACGAGACTTGGAACCTTTGCATTTTGCCTGCCGCCATCCCATTATATTTCCTTGTGGAATGTGGACACTTCACCTTTGTGTTCTATTAGTTTGTCAAGCTCTTTCTATTCATTTGTTTCAATTATTTAAAATTTGACGCTTTACAGAACCCAAGTTCTTCTTCCCCTTCATGTCAGGCTCGCTTTTGCAAAAAGAAAAACCTTTTCTTATTGGTCCATCAAATCAGACAAAAAAATCAAACATTCATATATATACATATATATAGGTAAGTTGGGTCACCCATTAGGCTTTTTATCGCAGGAACGAACTAATGGATCTTACAGGCCTAGGGGATGAGGAACAGTTGTCGAGCTCAAGGTCCACAAACCACCCCTCCATTTTCCAAATAAGTGGGTGCAAGAGTTCCCTTCCCCAGGTTCAAACTCGAGCAAGGATGTGGCCTAGCTTACATACACACACACACACACACATGCAGATATCTATGTGCGTGCACGCGCGTGTGTATATATCTACATATTCGTCAATCAATTTTGATAGATCTAGAACCTCTCAAGAACCAGTAGGAGGATTCATCATTCGCGATTGGAGAGGAAGATTTATTCAGGCAGCAGTATTCAATCCAGGAACTGCATCAGTTCTAGTAGCAGAAGCCACAACTATGTGTAATAGGATCAAAACAACAGTTCAAGCCAAGTTCATTGATATTGATATTGAAGGTCACAATAAAATCCCCATTTAAGTAGCGCAAGGCCATATTCAACTGCCGTGAGAAATCCAAGTGTTATTGCAGGATATTACTAGTTATTTACAGGGCTATAATAGTGTTAATATTCACCACATTTTTAGGGAAGGTAACAGTGCAACCGACTAACTAGCAAAATGCGATTATCTTTTCATTTCACGAGTGTGTGGGATGTGATCCCATATAGAGACCTTAGTCATATCCTCAATGAGGATAATTTAGGAAAAAACATTTGAGAGAAGGGTTTTCTAATTTGTACTACATATATATATATACATATATATATATATATATATATATATACATATATACATACAGAGGCAGATTTATGACTAATGGGAGGGGTGTCCATGGATACTCCTAACCCAAAAAAAATCTAATGAATTTCTTTAGACCTCTTAAAAATATTATAGATGGACACTCCTAAAATAGGTCCAAAAAAACTCTAGATTCTCATTACTAAAGCTTGTCTGCTGAGAATGAAAGAACGTGGCCCATTAAAAATTTGGCCCATCCGGACATCTTAGGTTTCATTTAAAAAAAAACAACCAATTTTCAAAATGACCAAGAAGCCCCTGCTCAGCCCCACTGCCCTGCGTTCTCGGCTCTCCCTGGCGTCGCGTGTGCCTACTTCCCATTCTCCACGAACGCCTCAACGCCTCTTTCCTCTCCATCTGAAATCTGCCCCTGTAACAGCCAAGCCACAAACGCCGCCGCTGCCAACCGAGCCCCACCAGTCGGTTGTCGACAGTCGCCGGAATTTCGAGCAGGCAGCAGTAGCACTCACGGTCTCAGACTCTCAATCTCACGCACTCAACAGCCTAGCAGGTCAGATTTTGGCCGAGTTAGAGACTTAGGGTTTCGATTTGAGTTATTTGACGATTTTAATTACTTCTAATTGTTTGTTCTCAACTAGTGTTGTGTAGATAGCGATTTATTAGTGAATTGTTCAAGTGTTCAACAATAAGCATCTACTTCGACTTCGACGATTAGGTATGCTTTGTTCTTTCCAAAATTTTCTATTATTTTGTGTAATTTTTCATGCCGAAGTTCAGTTTAAATGTTTGATTGTGGTCTTTCCGGCAGTTGGTTAAGTGTTTTGCCCAAGTTCAGTTTAAATGATTGATTAGTAGATGTTTGATTTCGGTCTCTCTGGCAGTTGATTTTGCTTTGTTCTTTACAAAATTTTCTGTTGTTTTGGTGATTGATTAGCTTTTAGAGTGAACTAATGCGTTGCTTCTTGCTTTCGAATGTCATAAGCACTCCTAGCAACTCCACCACATTGAGTAGGAAAAAGATCATGTGTGTGCCTGCAAAGTTAATTTTCAAGACAATTAGTTAGTTTCTAACTAATTCGAACATTTAGTTTGTACGTCCACACTTAATTAGAGATGCCAAGAGAGCAATAACCCAATAGCAGTATAATATTCTCAAGACAAAAATGGTTTGAATGTGGTTTGCTTGTTATGTATTGATTCCAAAAAATGAAAAAACGTAAAGGGCAATTGTGATAGTAGATTATTGTAATATTTCACGTATTGTTAAAACTTTATTCTACAGTACACATGGTGATGAATGCTCGTGGGCGGACACCCCTAATTCGATATCCTAGATCCGCCACTGTGTGTGTGTGTATATATATATATATATATATATATATATATATATATATATATATAT
>JACYFF010031952.1:11129149-11164480 GCA_017589665.1 Selenicereus undatus
TATATATATATATATATATATATATATATATATATATATATATATATTTGTGTGTGTATATACACACACATACATACATATATACGCACACATATACATATATATTTTAATTATAGTCAAAAGGCGGCCGACCACAAAGGTTTTAAGAGAGCATGTAACATAGTACCAACCAAATTTCATACGCCTTTCACGACAGAAGTCGCCGGAACTCAAACAAAAACCCGAAGAAAGGGCAGGTCAATTCCCCGAAAGGAAAGCATGGATCTTATGGTTGGAGGCAATATTTCCGGCGAGCATTGAACTCTTCTTATGCGCTGACGAGGCTTTACATACTGCTAAGGTTCAAGGTTTCTCTAGTCTCTAATCACAGGGCTCTGGCTATTTAATCATTAGGGTTGAGAAGGGGGTTTCAGGGGGAGAGTTGTAAAGAAAGAAGACAATTTTGTTTTTTTTTAATTTCCATTAAAGAAATTGTCGATTTATTTTGGATAAACAAATTTATAAAACAGAAAATCGTAGGTTGGTGGACAGATCAACGTCTGATATTCCAAAATGGTCGAAAAAGTTAGGTGAGATTAAATTTTAAAATGCTTAGTTGGATTCATTGATAAAAATGATCTAAAATTAAATTTGATAAAATAAACTTAAATAAATGAATTTTGGAATATAATAGTCTGAACTTTGAGATGTAGTGAAAATCAATAATGCGACCATAAAAATAGCTCCCAATGCTTCAAAATTTGAGGTTATTAATTTCAATAGTATATAAGTCGTTCTGAATTCTATTTTTCAAGCTGTTTAATGTTTAAAATGAATCTAGGTACTTTGAATATCATTTATTTATTTTGTTATAGAGGCAATATCATTTGGAGTTGTTTGAAAAATACAATCTAAAATGATCATGTAATACTGAAAATAAATATCATCAAAGTTCAGAGCGTTGAAAGTTATTTATTAAGGTCAAATGATTTGTTTCCATCACTCCTAAATTTTGAATTGTTATTCCAAAAATCATAAATAAATTAATTTAACTTTGGCCTAAGTGTGACTAAAAAAGTCCTAAGGGATGACAATTAAGCATGAATCCCCATCTCTATCGGGCATCGGCAATGGTGAAAAATCCTCATCCCCAATGGGGATGAGGATGGGGTAAAAGTCAAACCCGAATGGGGACAGGGGCGGGTAACAAGTCAAACCCCATGCGGGGGACAGGAATCGGGCCTTATGTCCACCCTGTCCCCATCCCTGCCACCCCGATTGGTGTAAACTTCCGTCTCCATCCCATGCTTCTAATTAAAATCACATAATTACCCTTGAGCTGAAAATTTTCAAACATAAAATACAAGATTATTTTTGTGATTTTATTGAAACTCCTAATTATGTATCTTGTTACCTCTTGTCCTCTTCCTATTTTGCATGCTCAACCCTCAGAACTCCTTCATTCTGCTTCCTAATCTCTTCTTTCTTTCGTTCATGTCTCTTTCTCAATCTCTCATCTTTCGGCTTCTCCGCCTTCTAATGCCATGACCCACCTGTCGCTGGTACTTTCTTTCTCTTTTTCTCTCGCTTATTTTTTTTTTTCAGATTAGCATCACCGTGGACTTACTTTCTCTCCCTCTCTCTGTTTTTTACGTTATAAGTATTACTTTTGTGGGTGCTCCCGGTGTCAGGCTGTCACTTTTTTGGAGCCTCTTTATTTGACTCTGCTTCTTCTTCCCTCTGCTACTGTGAGCTTTTAATTATGTTTGCACACTTTTTGTGCGACATTCTGATTTGGTTTTTCAGTTTAAATTCTTTGTAAGTAGTACTGATTATTGAACATTTTGCATAAGGATATGTATAAATTGTCCCCAATTGTTCTCATGTTTGGCTTTAAACTTGTGTTTGTGTTGGACTCTTTATTTGGAATTTGGACTTTAAGCTTTGATAGAATTTGGAGTGTGGTGTTGTATTTATTGGACTGGACTTTTATCTAATATGAGCTAGAAGTTATTGATTGCAAAGGAAGTACGAGGGATTGGGAGCTTGTTAGGGACAAGAACGGGCAGAAAATTCTCCCCGAAATGAGGAAAGGAACCCAAATGGAGGGAATGAGGAGTCACGTAGGGACAAGGACGAGGACGAAGAAGGGGTTATACACTTATGCTCCCCGTCCCGGACCGCCCTGCCACCATGATTTCTTTTTTGTTTTCTTTTTTAAGTACCCGCTTGGTCTAACCCTGTAACGCCCCGAAATTTTTCTTACTTATTTTGAATTACTTGCAATATGTAAATTATGTGAATGTTGAACGTCTTTTATTTTATGCGCATATGTGTGTTCGATATTATTATTATTATTGTGTTTTGGGGGAATAATTAAGATATGTCTCATTTAGTAATTGTGTCAAAAAAAAAAAGGAAAAGGGAGTCAAAGGAGGTGGGCTTGAAAAAAAAAAGGGAAAAAGAAAAAGAAAAGGGATGGGGATTTTTGGTTTTATGTTTCACGTGAGTTATCTAAAAAGGGGAGGGGGTTTATTTTGGTTTGGGTTTTCTTCCTCAGCACACACACACGCGGCAGAGAGGGAAGAAGGAGAAGAAGAAAAGAAGAAGAAGAAGAAGGGGGAAGAAGAAGAGGAAGGAGAAGGGGATTAAAGCTTTTGGTTTTGATTTCAATTCAAGGTGAGTAATTTTTGCTTTTCTTCAACCTAAAATTGGTTTGGGAAAGATTAATTTGAGATTTCTATTCAAATTTTGCAAGATTAATGTCGAATTAAAGCTTTGAATTAGATATTCTAGGGTTTGATAGATTAGAACCATAATTCCACCCCCTAGAAACTCACCTCTATAAGTTGTATGATTGATTGTGATCTTTGGAATAATTGGATGTTATGAATTGATGTTTGTATTCTGAATTCATCCACATACATGTTCTAATTAGGATTCTTGGGTTGATTGATTGTATTCAAAGAACAAGATGGAAGAAAACTAGATGGAATTTTCGGATTTGTGCAGAACTCGTGTGCTCTCTGATTTCCTGGGAATTATTGGCTTGCTGAAAAATTCTGAAATTTTTACTGTACGTTACCCAGGATATTAGGCAACTTCTGGTAAATTTTCATGAATTTTAGATGTTTGGTTTATAAGTTATGAAATTTTGATCGTAACTGTCCTGATGTTGTGTGCGAAAAGTCAGATAATGGTTGAATTACTGTGAGCGATTGGATTGGTTATAAATTCTGAAATTTTTACTGTAAACTTATGGTGATATCTGGAAAATTTCTGTAAATTTTCATGAATTTTGGATGTGTATTTTAGAAGTTATGAATTTTCGATTAGGACTGCCCTGTTTTGCATGCATGGTTTTCGGTTATTGTTTTAATTATTTTGAAGGATTTGTTTGGAGAAAAATTATCAAATTATTACCGTAGCTTCCTCATGATATGGGGTGATTGCTTGTAAACTTTTGTGAATTTTGGTTGTGTATGCTAAAAATTATGACTGAGTTATGCATTCTTTTGAGTTAAAGTACCTTGTTTGGTGTAATCATGGATTATTCGTATGTTTAATCTGTGAATTCGATATGGAAAGGCCATTGTTGAGCCTCCTAAATATTCTGATTGTGTGAAGTAGTATGAGTAACTTGTGGAAGTTATTTTAGATGGGACTATGTTTCTCTTTGACTATGTTTTGTTTGTGAGATCGAGCTTCTTTGAGAAACAAGAATGTAATTATATGGGTTATACGATTTCATTAAGTTATGCTTTTGGGGAAAGAAATTTGTGTCTTGACAGAGACTATTGCAGAACGTTCTAGAGCTATGGCCATAGTAGTGACTGTCGTTATGTTCAGGTCGCCTAGTGGGAGAGGCTATAACCAATCCCCTAGGGTATGAATGTCGACCTTGTGTATGTGTGTGAGCCTTGTGGGTCCCTAGTGAGGAGGGTTTCGGCCTAAACTTACTAGGATATGAATGCGATTCCATGGTTTGTGTTGTGGGCAGTTCGCGTCCTTCAGAGCGTTGGGTGTCTGGTTGGGACCATATGTATGAGTTGCGGCTGGTCCACTATTGGTTGGTACCATATGCTTGAGCCGTAGCTGGACCATCAGGATGTGTTTGTCAACCCTGTGTTGTCATGGTTCTTTGCGTGGGTCATGAGTTAATGTCCCATAAACTAAAAGTTTTACAGTCAGTTAAAGATATGTGATGTGTTGTGAAATTGATTTTGGATTTGATTTTGGATTTGAGGGTTCATTCAAAACATTTATGAGCTTGTAATTGATTTTGAAACACATAAGTTATTCATAAGCATTTTGTAAGACACACGTTATGTGTTTATGGCTAGTATGTGAACTTTTATGATAAAGCTGTTTTGATGCGTGTGCCAATTGTGGTTATGGGCGGACCGTTAGGTTGTTTAGCAGGTTTTACTTTCTTTTGGACTCCAGTGAGGACTAGTAGCCCAAAAGACATGATTGGTATGGGACAATCATGGTTAGTTTAGTGAATAAATTAACAGCAAAGCTTGTTCGATGACTCAAGTGTAAACGTGGGTTCTTGAAATGTACCTGGTATGGGACAGGTGCGGCTAAATTAATCTAATTGCCTAACTCATAACAGAAATATGTGCGTGTTTGTGATATTCATGATGAACATATTAGATATAAACGATATAAGTGCTTTTTTTTTTATTTTTGAAACATACGCGTGTCCTCTTATCGCCTCCTATATGATCTATGAGATGTTATGTTTAGATGTCATAAGATACGTGTACTGTGTGCTTATGTGTTAATCGGTTAATGTGCAAAGCGTAACAACGGGGAAGGTAAGGGTTATTCACTGTGCTCGAGGAGCTCATGATTTCACCATTTTTTTCAGGTTTTGGAAGCAAAAAGGGTTCGTAAGAGCATTAAGAAAGTTGGATCAGTTGTGGAAAACTTTTGAAGAACTTATTTGAAACTGTAGGGCTCATTATATGTATATGCTATGGCTTATGTTAGTAGTTCTGAATGTATTTTGGTTCGGATATATGTAAGAATATTATGGTAATGCATGCTTTAGAATAACCCTACCCAACCTCAGTTGGATTTCGATAAGAGCTTCCGCTGCTATCGACTATCAATAAGTTAATTAAGATGTTTAAATAGCCTTGTGGATGTTCCTTCTGGGACTTCCACGGTGGTAACGCGCTTGCCCCCTTCGGGCGGGGCGTTACAAACCCACAGGGCCTCGCACGCGCTAGGGTTCGAACCTGTCAGGCTGTCACCCCTATTTTTGGTTGGTCAAGCCCGGTTAGTTCTTTTTTGACCTAGTAGTCGATTGCTTGAATATAAAGTCAATAAAGAAAAACCCCTCCAAAAACCCTTCCATAGTTCCATTAGTTTTTCTT
Source organism: Selenicereus undatus (assembly GCA_017589665.1). Taxonomy (NCBI): domain Eukaryota; kingdom Viridiplantae; phylum Streptophyta; class Magnoliopsida; order Caryophyllales; family Cactaceae; genus Selenicereus; species Selenicereus undatus. The sequence continues at coordinate 11,134,516 of JACYFF010031952.1, forward strand.
TCTCAGCAATTTCCAACTTTCAGAGAACAAAAATGAATCCCCAGCATGGCCAGGCAGAAGCAGAGGCCGAGGACCTGGGGGACGTCTTCCTTGATGAATCCGACATCATCCAAGAAATCCCAATTGATGAGGAAGGTCAAGACCCCATCTCTTTGTCCGTTCCTTTGAAATTAATTCATGCCACCCTTTTCTTCGCTTTTTGGGTTATTTTACTGATTTTCTATTGTGCTCTTTTGCTCAGAGCTTCCTGATGCTGATGATGAGCAGGGTTCTGATGCCGAGGATGTTGGTAAGAAGAATTTGATTTTATTGAGAAAAAAAACAAGGGACTTTTGCTGGATTTATTGGGTTTTTCTTTTTTTTTTTATTGCTTGGTAAAAGTTTGCACTTTGATTGGGGGATTGCAGATGAGGCTGATGATTCTATGCACATTTTCACTGGTCATTCTGGTAAAAGCTCTCTCTCTACTTGTTGTGCCAGGAAATATTGTTGCTGCCTGAATAGAGTGCTTATTTTGAACCATTGTTATCTATAATTCATATTTTGGGAATTCATTGTGGTGTGTAAAGTCGTATCTGTTGTTACCTCTTTGAATTAGGAAGTCATAATCATTAATTGAGTACTTGTTATAATCAATTTTGAAGTTTCGAGTCTCAATGGGGTGAATTGATTCATGTACCCGTTTGTTGATTCGGATGCTATTTCTAATCCAATTCCCTTGTTGGTTTTTTTGGTCTACTTTCCTGTTCTGTGCTCTAATCTGAGTTGTTACAATGAATTTATGATCTCTGTTGTAATGCTTTTTTCTAGGCCTCCCTACTTGTACTGTTAGGCTTTGACCGCATTTAAGAGCTCATAATGATGAGAGGGTGCCGGAAATGCAATTCGATTTAAATACTTAAATAGAACTTTGACACTGAGGTCTCCATTTCCCTTTCCCTTGAAAGCCCCCGATTAGGGTAGAGAAAGTAATAAAAAAAAGTTAGAAGTTGTTGGATTCTAGCTGTCTTAACATTCACAGGATTGAAGTGGTTTACATCCATGGATCAGTGGCCATGCCTTTGTTTTATGAGCTTTTTGCATGCTGAAATAGTGAAATGTACTGGACAAACTCACGCTAGCAATCATCTTAATTTTTGTCTGTCTTATGGATAGGTGAGCTTTATACTGTTGCCTGCAGCCCAACGGATGCAACACTAGTAGCAACAGGGGGTGGCGATGATCGGGGTTTCATGTGGAGGATTGGTCAAGGAGATTGGGCTTTTGAGCTCCAAGGTATTGTAAATGTATAATCCAGTGTGGTAATTTAAGGGCTTGTAGTCCTTGTATCTTTGTCAGTGTTTTGTATGCCCCCCCCCCCCCAAAAAAAAGCTTCTGAGTTCTCTAAGATGTCTTTTCAATAACTTTTTTGTCTGTTTGAAACAACCTCTATGCATGACAGGGTTGAGGTGATATCCTGCTTTAGCATGGTCCAAGCTGGTGGTACACTTTTGTATGTTTGTGATTCTGCTGAGAAATTTGTGGTTGTCACAGGTCACAAAGACTCAGTATCCAGTCTAGCTTTTAGTGGTGATGGGCAGCTGCTTGCATCTGGAAGCTTTGATGGATCTGTCAGTGTCTGGGATACATCTTCACAAAGCCTTAAGTGCACATTTGATGGTCCTGGGAGTGGAATTGAGGTATTGCTACTGAGGATCTCCATATTGGTTTATACTTGGGCCATATATTTGGGTATTTATAGTCAACCATGATCATTCAGTGGGTCAAGTGGCATCCTAGAGGACATCTGGTCTTGGCAGGCTCAGAGGATTGTACTGTCTGGATGTGGAATGCCGACAAAGGCGCCTATCTTAACATGTTTAGCGGCCATGGTAGCAGTGTGACTTGCGGTGACTTTACTCCTGATGGTATCTTTTTCAAACATTGTGGTTCTTTTTCTTGGGTTGCCTGTTTCTTACCCGAAAAAGCAGTGTGATATTCTGTTTCATTTTTGTTCTTCAAGGAAAAACAATCTGCACTGGTTCAGATGATGCAACATTGAGGATATGGAATCCAAAAAGTGGCGAGAACATTCATCTTGTAAGGGGTATGAACTGTTTGTCTTCTGTTCTAATATTGCTCATAAGTTTATGATTTTTTTTTTGAAGTAAATTCTTACAAAAACCATTTCTACTTTATTTCTCTTCGTAATTAGCAATGCTTCTAGTTTGGTTTGGAATATTGGTTTGAAGGCCAATCAGAAATCGAATCATGATTAGAGTTCAGATTAGTAACATGGTTGATGTGATGAGCTTTATTTTCCAAGGATAGTCCTTTTCTTTACTTTCTTATCATGTTCTGTCATATTGCCCTTGCAGTTGAAATTTTAGTTTCTTTGTATTAACTAGCTACTTGCACCAGAAAAATAGAGCATTTAGATTTTGCTTATCTACAAGTTACTGTCACTGAGCTGATAATGTGGATGGTTTTGGGTGGAAAATCTAGTGTGATGAGATGGGTGACTGGACAGAGCAAGAAGCTCAATTGAGCTAATACGCCAGTTTTGCATTATGTAGTATCACTGTTAGGTTGTGCACGCACTAAAATTAGTATTGGGAGGTTTGAACTCAGCCAATAAAGAAGCAGCAGTTACATGAAAGTACATATGCAAAGTAAAAGTCCAGTGACAAATCAAATCAATATTTTTAATGGCTTAGGAGTTCAATCTTATATTATTGGATTTTATTTTATTCTTTTTCAACGCATACTTCAATTCTGCAGTTCATTGTTATTTCTAGTTGGGATGTCACAAAATGTTTTTGAGTTAGAGGAACTTGATGCAGTAAATCCATGATTGATGGGAACAGCCTCTTTATAATGCAAGGGTAAGGTGGAGGCTATTCAAGGGTAAGGTTGTGTATATTTGGTCCCCTTGCACATGAGCCAGGAGGGCTAATGGGATTGATGGAGTTCGATTTAGTAGCTAGCATTCAATGCTTTTGAATATTGTGTCTAATAGAAACAGAAACCCCTATGGATGAGGTTATTTTTATACATCTGTTCCTCCCCCTCCCACAACTCATACACTCAAGGTATTGGTTTTGTTTCATTGTTGTAAAACATTCTTTGTGCGTGTGCGCATGTGTGTACACTTCCCAAGAAGCATGGAAACTTTAAGTTGTACTCATTTGGATATTCAATCAATCTCTTAGGCTCCGTTTGGTTCTTAGAAAATTTGGTGGAAAGAAAAGGTGAAAGATAAAAATGTGAAGGAAAAAAAAGGAGGGAGAAAATGAGTTTTTTTCTCTTGTTTGGATTGAGGAAAAAATACAAGAATTTGAATGAGAATTTTGAATGTTGATAAACTACTTGAATCATATTGATATCATTTAAGCAATGTGAGGTAGGAGGTTGGGAATTTTCTCCAAATTTTCTTCATAATTTTATGAGAAAAATTTTATCACTTGTTTCTAACAATTTTTGCACCTAATTTTCCTCCATATTTTTCTCTGTGATTTTCTCTGAACCAAGCACAAGAAAAAAAGTAACTTTTTCAAATTTTCCAAGATCCAAATAGAGCTTTAATGATAATAGGTGCTTTTTGTCACTTTGAGCCTTATTATAAATGGTGAGCAACTGTGTAATGAATTATGTTCCTTCAATTTCTTTTTCTAATTTTAAAATTTAACCATCTCTTTTGGGGTATTAGGTATTCGAATTGACTGCACCCCCCCCCCCCCAAAAGCGACAAAACGAAGGTGACTTGGTTGACTTGTAGCTCTTCGTTTTTCATCCTTTTGGAATTTTAAAATGAAACATGAGATGTTTCCATAGATGAGTATTTTGATGGTTTTGATTCTCTTGGTCTAGGTCACCCTTACCATACTGATGGATTAACGTGCATGGCCATAAGCCCCGACTCAACTGTTGTTTTGACGGGTTCCAAGGATCATAAGGTTCACATGGTCAATATTACATCTGGGAAGGTTTGGGTTGCTTCTTTAACTCTCGTCCATCCCCTAGCATTCTACGCGTTCAGTATATAAGATTCAATGTTGTATAAATCAGGTTTTCCTTTCCTTTTTTTGTTCCTTTTGGGGGGGGGGGCGGGTTGATGCTGACAAGTATCAACTCTGGTGTCTGAATGCTTGATCTAAGCAAGGTGGCCAGATGGCACTTATTGTAGTTTTCGAGGGGTTTAAAAGCTAAAAGTTGTCACCTGTGCAGGTGGTTAGCTCGCTTATTGCGCATACAGATTCAGTAGAATGTGTTGCCTTTTCACAAAGGTCTGTATCTCCCCTGTTTTTTTTAATGTCTTTCTTTGTTGTAGTTAAAAGGAGGGGATATTTGATCCCTCATGTTTCCTATCTTGAGGCATTACTTCAGCCTTATTACCCTGACTGATGGATTTAATATTATCCCCTGCTAGTCCTTAGTCTCATTTGCCCTCAAGCAAGGCTGGGTGGGGAAGGAGATGGAATCAAAGAAATGGGAGGTTGGTCTCAAGCAACTGTGCGTGAGCAGAGAGTAATGATCAGAAAAGACACTCCAAACAAACAAATGTATGAATCCAGGGACTTTTGAGATGATAACTGATTTAGTCTTGCAGCAGAAACAAATGACCAGCATCAAATGTTTGAGAGGTGCCCAGAAACCCAAATTCTTATGTTAATATATGAAGATAATCCTTGAGAGATCCAAATTCCTAGCTGAACATGACACTATAGCTTCATCAATCAGAATGATGTTGGTTTCATGATGTTTAAGAATTGTTAAAAATTATTTGAATGGTCAAGGTTTTAAGAGAAGTCAACATTTGGACATGAAGACGGATGCTTGGACTGCTCAAACCTTCTTTTTCGGACCTAAAACATGGAAAATTCGCAGTCTCCTGTATTGGACACACACCTTAGTCAGACACTTGTAGTAGAGTCCAGTTAACAGATTTCATTATTGCTTTGTTTGTTGTTTTCCACCATTTGCACATTTGATTACTGATTTTTCCCCTCATCATCCTGACAACAGTGGACCATGGGCTGCAACTGGGAGCTTGGACCAGAAACTTATTCTGTGGGATCTTCAGCATGCATCAGCTCGCAATTCATTTCTGCATGAGGTTGCTTAGATTTCAATAAATTTCCAACTTGAATCTCAGTACACTATATGCACGTAGGCAAAAGTGTCATATGCTCCCTAGAAATGAGACACAAGTATTCTCCAAATCAGCAATCCCCTCCCCCCCCCCCCCAAAAAAAGTTCCCACTGTCTAAAGCCCCGTGCATGTGTTTGGTTTGGAAGTAGGCTTGTGTGGTGCCAAAAGCACGTAATAATCTGACTGTGATGCATGGTTATTTGTGGATTATAGATAACATCTCCTAACTTGGATATTGTTGATGACTGTGTCTACAGGACGGTGTGACCTGTTTGTCATGGCTCGGGACATCCAGGTACATAGCTACAGGATGTGTTGATGGGAAAATACGAGTATGGGACAGTCTCTCTGGTGAAGAGACTGCCGTCAGAACCTTCAGCGGGCACTCTGATGCCGTTCAGTCACTGAGTGTTTCAGCCAATGGTGACTTCCTTGTTTCCGCCTCACTTGATGGGACTGGCCGGGTTTTCGAGATCGATGAATTCAAGTGAACTATGAATTTTGAGTCGGGATTGTTGAGGGGAATACTTATTTTCCGTCTTCTGGCGTTGTGCAAGTGGGTTTCATTGTTGGTTCTGATCTGAACTACTTTGCTGCTGGTGTGATTCTCTGTATATCTGAAAGAAATGAATTGATCCTATACATTTGTTCCTTCAGAGATGGCATTCTTAGGCTTGTCAGTTTTGCCCGGTTTCAGTACAGAATGAATTAAATTGGAGGAAGACAGTAGTAACTCAGCCCCTCTAAAGAAGGAATTATTTGCTTTTGAGTCTCCTGGAGCAAACTCTTGACCGTTCTCTTCTGCTATCAAAAATTAACGTACGATGATGACCCTGCCAAATCTGAAATTCTGCATGCTTTTTAAGCTTAAACTGAAGCTCACGTTACTTGCCCATCATTAAAGCCATTTCCTCCTTGAATTCTGCATAAAATCCTCTCTTGCACAGCTAAAGTTAGAGTTGTCAACTTGTGATATAGAAACCTCTAGTCAGAAAGAAACTAATCCTGTATTCTACTTAAATTCATGTCGATTTAATGCAAATGCTCGATTGACTTGTTCTAGCTGAGTATGAGCTAAAACTGATTTCATTCTACTTCTCAAGTGACTTATCTTGTCTTTCTTTTTTCCTATTTCAAGATAGACAAAAGAGACTATAATGATCAAACCCTAATCTCACAATTAGTAAACCATACTCTATACGACTGTAATCTCTTGTTGTTTAGGTAGGTCAAAAAACGCATATAGTTTGTCAGTAAAATTCATCTTCAAAAACTTAACCAATATTTGCATGTTGTTGGATCCCTCATGTTTAAATACATCAAGATTTAGAAATACCCTCCTTAAAACGTCTCATCTAATTTTCTATAATTAATAAGGTAATTCTACATGAATATGTTTTTAATCCTAAAATATCAGTCACAAAAGGTGATTATGATCTTAAGCAACAAATCTGAGTCTCTCATGATAATCCTCGTGTGCATAGCTATGATTGTGGTCTGAAGCAAACGGGGAACAAAATACAAACTATGGGCTCATTAACAGCTAATCACTCCCTCCTTTAATTTTCTTTACCTTTTTAAATTCTTCCTAGGTGGGAAAGGAGGCGTTAATAATAAATAAATTTATCTCTTTTTCTGAAATTGGATTGGAAGTTGCAACTTTGACTGTCTATATACTCCCCTATATAAACCAAACAAGACTGCTCCTCTCTTCCTCAAGAAAAAAATATTTTGTGTTCAACAAATCTAAGATTGAAGATGGGTGGGGTTATGGTCGTCTCTATGGTGCTCGTAGTGTTGCTGATTTCTTCTCCTGGTACTCTCTCACTCTCTCTTGCTCTGTGTGTGTGTTTTGGTGCCAAAGGGATGCAAAGGTTGATGTAACATGAATTTAAATTGAAGTATAGGGTAAAAAATAGACCTGGTAAATGGACCATTCGGTTTGGGTATAAGTTGGGTCATGTTTCCGGTTAATTGACATTTCGATCGGTTCAATTTGGGTCAGATGAACTTCGGCTTGGGTCAACATCGGATCACGCGGATTTTGGTCAAATACGCTTGTCATGTAAAAATACGCGACTGTTAAAAAATTCAGGTCATGAATGGCTCAGTTCGGATCAATTTGGGTTTCAGATCTACTTTTGGGTGAGCCTATTTCGGATGCCAAATCGGATATGGGTCCGGGTCGTTTTCGGGTTTCGGATCTCGGGTTAGTTTTGTCAGATCTAGTAAAAACTTTAAATTTTTTAATAGTTGAAATGGTTGACACCTACAACCTTAGCTTATTTCTGTGTGTGTGTGTCTGGCTGACTGCGAGTTACTCGATTGCAGCTAATCTCTATGTATGTGTATAGTCATACGGAATGTATAACGTTTTTTTATTAGGGCATGAAGCTTAAAAAAATAATCAATTTTTTAAATCAAAAATTGGTAATGTAGGTTTCAAAGCTCTGGATGAGCAAGGTCCGGCTTTGGCCTAGGCACGAGTCAAACTTACATGTGTCGCTTTGTTGATTTAGATATCTCAAAGACAGCCAAGCTAGGTCCTAGTAATGAACCAGATCCAATTTAATTTATCGATCAATTTGACTTCAAATTGATGTAGTTCAAAATGGCATACGCTTTTCACTTTATATATTGAAATCTCATTAAAACTTATTGTAACGTGTCTTCTCTACTCGAAAAGTTGTTCAATTGAGGAGAGAACATTGTACCTTTTAGAAACACACATACGCTAATGAATGAAATATATGTGAATTGGTGGTTGCAGGGACAATGGGGCAAGGAGGGCTATGCAGGGATGTGTTTGAGCTACTTATGGAGCCCCGATGCATGAAAGATCAATGCAAGAAGTTGTGTCAAAGTAAGAAGTTCTACAGGCTATTGGCTGCAAGGTGCACTGGAGATAGCAGCTGTGAATGTACTCATATTTGCAAACATCGTTTTTGACATTTTAGTTTTTGAGAAATTCTGTTCTTCCAATGTTGAATAATATGCACCCTCTCTTTTTGATTGGTTATCTGTGTGATTTTGCCTTTTTTGGCACTGTTGAATCTTGCTATTTATTATTCAGCAATGTAATGTAATGCCAAAGGTCTTCACTAATTTGACACTATTGGATGATCTAATTTAATGTCTTAATTAGGGACATCCCTCATGTTTAAAGAAAACGTATTAATGTAATTAATTTGACATCTAAGGTGATTTAATTTGATATCTTAAATATCGGCGGGTAGAGAATTCAATTGTTATTAACAAAAGATTTCCCATAAGAATCGAGTTGATGCCTTTATGGGGCAAAACCATCAATCATATGGAGAGGTTTTTACAGCTACCTGAAATTATCATGTATTATTATTATTTTTTTTAACACTAACCTATTTGAATTAATTTTTATCCCTTCAAATTCATCCAAATTTTGAAAAAACCTTTCATTTTTATGATTTGTAATCACCAATAATTTAAGATAAAATAAAAAATCCTTGTTAAATTCATAATAAAGTATGAAAAGAAGAAAATAGCAAAAACTAAAATTTAAAAAGTATGATAGATAATATTGTGAAAATAATGAGATATAAGTGCCAAATAAAGAAGTGTAACATAATCTAAGTCACAAGTTATCTTACATTGACACTAGCCAGTAAGATTATTCTATAATAAATTAGAGTCGCTATGTTAATACCTTTGTTTTCTCTTTTGCTTTTTAGTAATTTTGTAGCTCTTCAAAAGTAAATTCTAATGGTCGATGAACATATGAGTTGCAAAAACGAACTTATTGAACCCAATTATTTATTATAATGTGATTGTGAAATTGTGACCGTAATTACTTTATGAACAATATATGATTAAAGCCACATGTCTCAATTATTAGTTGGTGAAATGGTTACCAATAAATATCAAAACTTTAAAAATTAAAAATTATTCGACATGTTTACCTTTTTTTAATTTTTTTATAAAGTATAAAAGTAATTAAAAAAGTTAATAACATTTGAGCACCGCTATGTTACAACTTATTTCCCAAATGTATGTGTAAATTTCAACAAGATGAAGCCAAGTTTTGACGTATCTAACAACATGTCTATTGTTTTCGTGGGTAAATGTAGATTTCTCATAACTTACATTCATTTTGACTCCTCACTCCTAGAAATTTCTAAGTCACCTGTACCCCTCACCCTCTTTGAACCCCCTTCCCATTCCTTCTCACCCCTTCTTGCTCCCAATATTTTTACTGTGCACTCGGTCTCGACTCTCGGGTCCAATGGACCTGGCACTGTGGGAATGGAAGGGTGGGGGGGTTGGGAAAAAACAAAAGAAAATGTGGAGGCCGCCATTTTTGTGAGAGCCGAGTACGTTACACTGAGGTCTATAGTATAATTTGAGTCTTAATCTAATCTCTCACTTTTTCACATCCTTTCTAAGTGCGCCAAATAGGAAATGGACAATAATCTCATTCGTATCCAATCACTAACCTCTTTTTGGAGAAGGGGGGGGGGGATGAGCTAACCTCTTACTTATTGTTTTGCTCAGTCGAAACCCCAAAAAAAAAAAAAAACACACACACACCAATTTCTCTTATCTAACCAATGGAGTATTGAACCAGCTATGTGATTATTACTCAAATCTCAAAACATAAATTCTATATTCGACTCCCCATCCTACTCTTTACTCTATTTTCTTCCCTTTTTTTTGTTTGGGGGGGGGGGGACGCCTTATGAGGGTTGATGCGAATTTTTAAAAAAAAGGCTACATGATGTGGAATGTCCTAAAAGGGACCAAACCACAACCAAACACCCCCCCCCCAAAAAAAAACAAAACCATATAATGAGAGGGGGGGGGGATTGTATGATCACATTACTAAGAAAGAATAGATATATGGAGCAAATTGTTGCAGCATTTGAGGTCTTAAAACAGAAGCGATAATGCCTGAATGTAAATGCCAAAGAACACAAGAATAAATTTCACATCTTGAAGTGAGAGTTAAGTCCCGAGGGAGCATACAAGAGCAAGGCTTCAGAATGCATCTTCCCCTTGTGCTAGGAAACAGAAATGCTCAAATATCACTGACATTGGCCAGCTGGCATCCCTGTTCAGCAGCATAACATTGAGACAAGAGCCGTATGCAAACACACAGAGTCAACCACTCGATTTGTCCTTGGTGGAGTCTTTAAGCGAAGATAGCCATGTAATCTGTATGAATGATGTCTGCATGTACGATGAATCTGAAGTCTGAACCAACGAACAAAGAGGTCAAGCAGCAGTGACTGCACTGCATAATGATTTGTATGCATTCACGCATTCTTTGAATTTTTCTTCAGCTGCGGCCTGTATTCATTAATCACCAATAAGAGACAGAAAGGCTAGTTTTGGAATAAATGGACCAGTAGCAAGGTCATGACTGATGTCAGATAAATGGAACGGTCACAATGTAGATACATATTCCACTCTCGCAATATAAATGAAAGCAAGACATGTAGGTCATATGCCATTGATCAAGTTCTCATTGAAAGAATCCACACAAGTAGAGCACTTGACATACGGTTAGTACTCTGCCTACCCATTCTGGGCACAACCAAACCTGAGTTGACCAAAGCCAAACTGTCTCCCCTAACTTCGTGGCGAACCAAGGGAGGCCCACCTAACTCTCTATGACAGTTTGAAAGTTCTGCACATCACATGTTTGATCTCAGCAAAGCCTCTCTATGCAAAGGTAGCTCAGCCAGTAACATCTCTCGGTTTGCTGCTCCCTTTACTGTATTTGAGGCATCGCATCTGATATAATCTCGGCAGCACAGGGTCATATGGGCTAACGGAAGGAACACCAAGGGCACAGGGTCACTTGGGCACCAAATGAGAGAAAATCCCAAATCAAGACCATTCCCCGGCATGCCCAAATTGTCTACACCCTAGTCATGACACAGCAAAGCCATGCTAGCATCATGACTAGGACATAGGATGCCAATGGCAGGAATGCCTACAATGTTGAACAACAGAAATGTCAGGTTCTGGGCCATTAGCAGGAGGACTGTAACACCAGGTCCAACCTCTATTCTATTTAGGCCTCTCCTCTAGCCCTTGATAACTCCCAAGTGCATGTAAAAAAAAAAAAAAAAAAAGAAGACCTAGGAAAGCCCAATGATACTCGATCCAAATGTCATAAGTCTCGACCACAAGGTCCCAAGAGCAAATGACAGGTACTGAAGCCTAAATCATTGCCCACGGGGCCCCTCTAACCCTACCTCTAGATCCTTGGGCTAGGTTATTGGGGACCCAAAAACCTTTGCTCGGCAACTGGCACCAAAACAACACCGCCTGCAGAAGGCAAAAGAGCAATATTTGATGCCCCAAGCCTAAATGTACGGGTCTTTGGCAAGTCCAGAGCCAGATTTTTCCCAAAACTTCCCAATTATTATTACACATTTTACATAATTGTTCGGATACTTTTTTTGTTTTTGGTATACAATGCTTGATAACTTGCATGCCTTTTTTTTTGGGGGGGGGGGGGGGTTCCTAATGTAACTATCATGCAAGACCGATAATGTTTCCTCATATAACCACCATGATAGCTTTTAAGATTGTTTTGGCTTTTGTGTAGTCACACCTCATGCCTAGACTTCGATGTGCTAATAACCATGTCATAGGAGGTGCTCAAGCAGGTACATCATCCTAAGCTGACGAAAGCACAGCTCCTGGATCATGAACGCATGACCCTAGCATCTTTCTCCGATTCAGAGTGGACAGAAATTTTTTTCTTGATCAATTCCTTCTATTATAAGCAGTAAGCCCACCACATGGTGCTCTTTACTCTCACGATATGGTGGCGAACCCAGGGTTAAAAGTTTTTCGCCAAGGTCGCTGCCTTCTCGTGTGGGATGATTATGGGAACACAGTGGCATGAGAGGTCCGAACTGGTCATCGTAGCTTCTAGTGAAAGTGGGAGAGCTGTTTGACACAGAATTTATAAGGAGTTCAAGGTGTTGCAGGACTTGAGATTACTAGTAATCACTTCGTGCAAAGATGATGGGCTTCCTTTCCTAGCTGTCACAATTCACTCGCGAGGGTGGTTGACGAAGAACTTCATAGTAGCTCGAGGTGTTGGGGTGGTTGACCTTTATAGTAATACTGGGCGTACACAAATGCTCTTGGTATAGGGGTTTTGGAGGTGGGAAGGCCAAATTTTTTTTGATAGGGAAAAAGAGTAAAATATATTAAACTAAATAATGTACAAAGGGATAGTTGCAAGCAAACATCCTACAAAAGGATTATATGCACCCTACATGAAACCTATCCACAAAATCAATTAAATCAAAAGAAGAATCGCAAAAGTTCCCACTATCCTAGAAAAAAAGATTCTTGATAAGGATATCTTTGATTCATTGAAGGGGCGTCTCCTCTCTTTTAAAGACTCTTTGTTTCTCTCTCGCCAAATGGCCCAAAAAATCGCATGTGGGATCAATAAGACACTTCTCTCTTTAACTTTTCTACCCAAAGCACATTCCCAAGCCAAAAGATGATTCCTCACAGAATCCGAGACAACTCAGGAGACTCCCAAAGCAACTAAAGGATAACTCCCATAGAGCCCTTGCAAATTGACAATGTAGTAGTAGGTGATCAGGAGACTCCAAATCGACTTTTCACATAAAACATTTGTTCACCAAAATAATTCCCTTCTTTTGTAAATTATCACATGTCAAAATACTCTCATGCGAAGCTTCCCACACAAAAACTAACACCTTCATGGGAGCCAAACTCTTCCAAATGATTTTCCAAGGGAACCGCCCCAAAAATCTAGACTCCATAGTGGAGGAAGAATTAGAGAAGAGCTTTATATAATAAGATTTAACAGTGAAAAAACCTTTTGGGTTGAGATCCCCAGTAACCGCATCAAGTAAGTCATGAAAAGAAGTCTCACTCAACTTACGGAGAAAGGTGGCAAGGATAGAGTCATCCACCAAAGCATCACGAATGAAAACAGGAGACCACACAATAGTGGTAAGCTCATGTTGGCAGAAATCTGCAATAGTAGCATCTCTATTCACCGTAAGCATATAAAGAGAGGGGAAGCTATCTCGCAGAGGGCCCTCCGTACACCAACGGTCGTGCCAAAACAAAATAGAAGAACCGACAGCAGCCTTGAAGGAAAAATGATGAAAAAATCTTCCCCATCCTTTGTGAATGAACCTCCATAAACTATGCCCATAAGCACCACTTGGTTTGGATGGATACCATCCAAGACCATTATCCCCATATTTGCTCCTAATTACTCTTCTCCACAAGCTATCCTTCTCATTCATGTATCTCCACAACCACTTGCCTAGCAATGCTTCATTGAAGATTCTAAGATCTCTAACACCTAATCTCCCTTCTGGTATGGGATTCTTGATAATATTCCATCTAACAAGATGAAATTTGAAGTCACAACCAAAAGACCCCCAGAGAAATTTTCTTTGAATAGCTTCCAACTTATTAGCCACTGAGAGTGGTAAAGGGAAGAGTGAGAGAAAGTACGTTGGAATGCTCGCCAAAACACTTTTAATAAGTGTCAGTCTTCCTCCTTTGAAGAGATACTTTCATTTTCACCCAGATAGTCTTCTCTCAAAACGCTCGATAGCAGGTGCCCAAATGGATTTATCCTTAAATTTTGCACCAAGAGGGAGGCCAAGATAAGATGATGGAAAAGAACCAATAGAACATCCTAAAATCCCTACAAGCAATTGAATATTGCCCACTTACCCAACTGGTAAGACAGAGCTCTTTGAGATATTGACTCTTAGCCCAGACACCGCCTCAAACCAAATAAGAATGCCACGCAAGTTCACTATTTGCTCGCAATCATTATCACAGAAGATAATCGTATTATCAACAAAGAGTAGGTGGGAGACATCAGTGGCAGAATCATTCAACCAGCCTACAGAGAAACCAGAAATAAGTCCTGCTGTAGCAGCCGAATTAACCATCATTGTGAACACTTCCATCACCAATAAGAACAGAAGTGGGGATATAGGGTCACCCTAGCGCAACCCTCTAGAAGCAGAAAAGAATTAAGAAGGGGAGCCATTAACTAAAACCGCAAAAGAAGCAGAAGAAATACAATGACGAATCTAAGCAATCCATCTCTCCCCAAACCCCATTCTTCTCATCACGTAAATAAGAAGATCCCAATTGACATGATGTCAAGCTTGCACATAACCCCCAGCGTACCAGACTTGATCCTGGAGTCAATAAGCTCGTTTGCAATGAGTACTGCATCCAAAATCTGCCTGCCCCCAACAAAGGCATTCTGATTCTCAGAAATGAGGCCCCCAATTGCACTTCTCAACCTATGAGCTAACACCTTTGAGAGCAACTTATAAATACATCCAATCAAACTAATTAGACGATAATCTTTGATATTCTGCGAATCAGCTCTCTTTGCAATAAGCCCTATGAAAGTAGCATTGAGGCTAGCCACAAATTTCCCATTTGTGTAAAACTCCGAGAACATAGTCAACACATCCCCTCGCACCGTATCCCAGTTTGCTTGAAGGAAAGCCATAGTCGTTCCATCTGGGTCAGGCGCCTTATCCCCACAACAATCATGTAGAGCTCTAATGACTTCTTCATCATCAAATGGCATCTTAAGGACCACCCTGGCAGAGGTAGATAAAGAGGGCAATGATAAGCCTTCCACTTTCGGCCTCCAGGGTTCATTTTCAGAGAACAGCTTCTTGTAGAAGACATGTATAGAGCTTTTCATACTTTCAATTGTTTCATAACGATTCCCGTCAATCTCCACCCCTAACATGAAGTTGAATTTCCTACTCAGGTTGGCTGTTCTATGGAAAAACTTTGTGTTGCGATCCCCCTCTCTAAGCCACAGAGCCCTTGACTTTTGCCTCCAAGAAACTTCTTCCATGTGCAATACCCTTGCCAACTCCTCTCTTACCTCCCTTCTTTGGTCTATTTCATCACTGCTGAGATCAGCAGATTCTTCTTTAACATCAAGTGCATTAACATAATCCAGCAGTTTGTATTTCTTAAACTTAATATCCCTGAAGACTTCTTTGTTCCATTTCTTCAACTCCTCTTTAATAAACTTAAGCTTCCTCGCAATCACATAACCAGCAAAGCCTTCCACTTCCACCTCTTCCCACCATTTTTTAACAAGGCTAGAGAACCCCTCAACTTTGAGCCACATGTTCTCAAATTTGAAAGGAACATTCCCCCTCTCCAACTTGGCCTTCTCTAGAGTTATTGGGAAATGATCTGAGAGAGGCCTTGGCAATCTAGTCTGAAGTGAGTCTGTGACATGTTCCTCCCAGTCCAAAGAAACCAAGAAGCGGTCCAACCTCGAGCGGACAGCTTCCCCACCACTCGTAGACCATGTATAATCACCCCCACGCAAAGGAAGATCCACTAAGGCAGCATAATTGATGAAGTCATGAAACTCCACCATAGTATTCATTGGACATAATCTCAAACTCCTTTCTTGAGAATATAAAATTTCATTGAAATCTCCCCCGATACACCATGGTCCAGGCCATCCATCTCTAGTTCTTCGAAGCTCCTCCCAAAATCTCAATTTATCAAATCTGTCTTGAGGACCGTAAACCCTAGAAAAAGCCCATGCAAAGTCACTGTCTACCATTTAAAATGTGCAAATAATGGAAAATTCCCCTTAAGAAGAGGAAACAAAGTTCAAAGTGTTCTTGTCCCACATCACTATGATGCCCCCAGAGGCACCTTCAACTTTAAGGAAAGCAAAATCCACAGAATAGTTCCCCCACAAACTACGAACAACAGAACATGTAACTTCCTCAAACTTTGTCTCTTGCAGACAAATCAAATCACATTTCCATTCTCTCAGAAAACTTTTTAAGACATCTCTCTTGCGAAGATCATTAATGCCCCTCATATTCCAGGACAGCATCCTAAACATACGGAACCAACATCCCACTAGAAGAGGTGCTTACTCGGTCATAGTTCACACCAAACTCAAGCCTCCTTAATTCTCTTTGCCTTCTGATTGCCGATGGTGTCCTTTGCACACTCTGTTTAGACACGACACTATTCCTTTCAATTCTAGAAAGTAAATGAATGACTTCACTTTTATAGCCTGGAAATGCCACACCAATGGTAGCAGCAATACTTTTGAGCTTTGAGACCACCCATTTTGACACATTCTCAGAATTAACATTTTCTCCATCCCAAATATCTTTTACTAAGAACAAATCATTTGAGCTTTGATGAAATGAGAAATCAATTGCTAGAGGAGTTTCCACATCTTCAGCATTAGTTTGCGCAATGGACACTAATGGCCAATCATGGTGCACAGGATGCTCACACCTATTGTCAAACACCCCTGAAAAAGATGCACTACTTCGAGCTACTAAACTCATAGCAAGTGCATCCCGAACCATTTCTCTGGGTAAGTCGCAAGGCACACCACCTAAAACACCAAGACCCAAATCAGTAGAATGAGAGGAGTGGCTTCCCACAGAAAAAAGAGGAGGCTTAACCACCAGGGTTGTAGGAGTGTAGGTTGGTCAATCATATCATTGAACCAAGAATAAGAAGTGGAAGGCGTATGAGTTGATGCCACAGAGGGAGAAGATAGTGCATAGGTTGAGGAAGAAGGATAAACACTCCTCACCAGCTCATTCCTTGTTATAGGAGGAACATAAGCATCCCTCACTCGTAGCATGGGTGTGCCCATATAAAGCTGACTAGCGATATCTGCTTCCAGCCTTGCTGGATCAAACCACGCACCCTCATCAACTGAAGGAGAACTTGAAGTAGGAGCTAACAAGGCAAGAGCAGCATCAGGGACTCCTTTTGCTACTACTACCTCCACATTGGTAGTTGTGCCTCTGTTAGTTTCCTTCAAGGTTAACCCCAGGGAGCTCCTACGAACATAGACCTGCTTTGGTTGACGTCGATAAACATGCCCAAGATGCTTGCCATTTCTCCTGGTTAACTTGGTAGTCTCACCATTCCCTTGAACCTCTAGAGCAGATGATGGTTCTACCGAGGAACTTAACCACAAGTTAGTAGTCAAAGCAGGAGATGACAAGACACCAGCATAGGAGCGGAGAAAGCTTGCTGGCTGGCCAATGAAACCACACCGAGGGCAACATCCTGGGGGTGGCGGCGGGGGGGCTGGGTCCACCCCAAGGCTCTTAGACTTCAGTGCTTGCAAGTTGCACCCTTTCAGTTGCAAAACTGGCTCGAGGGGAGTCGGACCCACAATCTCAGCCATTGAATCAAAGATTTTAACCCAGTCTTGTTCATTCCGACCAGCTGGGAAAATAACGAAAGTTCTAATAGCTTCCTTGATTACCGAAAGCTGCAAGAATTTCCTCGCATGATTGCTCTTGAATTCCAACATATAAATCCTGGAATGAAGTCTCATTTGATTACACCAAGAAGGTGATTTAGACTTCCTAAACCTACCCCAAGCTGATTCCCCCTCCCATTCTCTGAGATTTTCAATTTGTCCTCTTTATTACCAATCACATTGAGATCAAATGACTTACTTTCAATAGCCACAAATTTCTTGCATCCCCCCCTCATAATACCGGCTAAAACCGGCTCAACAGCGCAGTACGAGCCAGAACTGGATCAAAAAGAGAGAGCAAGACACCAACCCAAGGTGCAAATGGCTCACCGGGGATCTAAACGTCAAGACCAAGACCACCTCCGAGTTGTCCTCGAAACAGAGAGTCTGAAACAGTCTGCCGGCAAAATTCCGCGAGTTTCCGGTCACCGGAAAAGTCACCGGCGCCTGATATGCCGGCGCCGAGGGAGCTGGCGATGACAGACACCACCGACCAGCCCAGCCCTCACTTCAACATAAGAGAACCACACCCCCGGAGACAGATCTGAGAAAACTTACCCGATGCACTCGAAAATCCGGCAACGTGAGCAACCGGCGATCGGTGAAGGGAAGTCGGCAGCTCCCGTAGACCTAAGACTCAGCAAGTCTTAGGTTAACCTCCGATGACCGCTTTCGAAACCCTGAACCACGAAGACCAGTGTGCGAACGGCTCCCTTTCTCTCTCTCTCTCTCTATCGGCACTGTTGTTAACGGCGACAGCACGGCAAACGACGGCGACCGGCCGGACGGCAGCGCTGCCTGACAGCCACTGCGTCAACCAAGGCAACCGGTTGGGCTATGACTCTCCGCAGACTCGAGCTTCCCTCTCACAAACTGATAGGTTTTACGGATTCATATACATCCATAAAAAAAATATGTTGATCTAACACATAGTCTATGATTCATTTGAAGAAAAGTGAAGGGAACGTAGATAATAGACACTAACTTGAAACTACGCCCATTGTGAGTTACGAGGAGATACTCGAGAGCCTTCACAACTTCCATTGTGGGAAAGCCATTGTGGGAAGGCCAAATTACCAAAGGAAGATGCCTTGCCAAAGCCACATCTCATGTCAGGCGGCCAATAATTGGGCACCCCTAACTCAGGTATCACTTGCGAAAACGGTGATTGAGCAATTTCAAACTATCAATCATATGATCTCATAATTTATTGCTCAACCAATTTGTCCGCGATGACGCTCCCAAGCAAGTGCACCCTTGACACTGAACATTATGTCCCTAACGCATGGTGACATGACCGTCAGGCCTTGCCACGATGTCCCTTGTGGTTTATTGGGAAATTTCTTGGAGTTTTCTTTAGTTTCTGTCATGGCAAATGCTGGTTGAAGGGGTTTCCTTGCTATTATATGGTTCTATATGACATAGGTGCATATGCGGTGAAGCTTTGCACACTAAAGAAGACATGAGTTGAAGTTGGCCTGGTTTGCCTGCTCGAGTGGCAAACCATCCTCTTCTAAGATTGCTTCGAGGGCAACCAGCTGAGGGTAAACTGTAGTTTCTCATGTTATATGCGTACTGAAGGCATTGCGACCATAACATGTTGAACATTTGCCCAACATTCTTTCCTGGGCATCAAGTGGACCATTTAAGCTAGGGTTTATTCCACCACGTAGTGCATTGATGCACTTGTGGCATGAGCAGCTGTGCAATGCAGACTACTGTGCTGATTTCAAAGATGTTGACAGGGACCTATAGAAAACAGCATTTAAGAGTAGGAAGTTTCTCCAGCCATCCCTATTTTCCATCAAAACCTCCTTAGTGTGTCCCCATGTGTGATAGGTCCCCCACATGAATGATCTGCACATTCACCCTACTTGATGGAATGTACGGCATGTGCAACTAGACCAGCTCTTTTCCTTCGAAGGTTGGTTAATACTAATTGCATATTATTGACAAGTTAATTTGAGATGCTGAACATCATATCCAAATTTGACTAGATGTGACATAATTAGTGCTCCGATTATGTTGCGATCTCAATATTACACTAGCCATTGTAAGCCTGATCAAAATTTACTATACCCAAACCCAAGCATCCAAAGTAGATGACCTATTCTCCAATTTTATGCAAATTCAATCAAAAGACAGTACGAATGTAGCAACATGAGAAAGTAGAGGCACTAAAAATTAGAAAACAATCCTTTGCAAAATAGATGAAGACTCCAACACATACTTTATTACAGAGATTTCATAGTAAAAATTGGAACAAGATATTGGAAGTTTTGGGCTAACCTGTGAAGGGCCTTGATGTTTATCGGGATGCCATTTCAGTGCGGACAAGTGAAAACTGCAAAGGGGGAAAGGTCCTTTTAAGAGAGCAATTAACAAAAGAAACAAGGTGCACCGTGCACTCACTGATGTAGGACGCTCTAAGAGCAATTCCCACACCTAGAAAATAACACAAGAACTTCTGAAAACTTAATAATTCAATTCATTCAAGTGTGTCTTTTCCCAAAGCACGAGGGGGTTTATATAGGAATCAATACAACTGAAAAAAGGAATATAAAATAAATCTAAAGATTACGATAAGATTTTGATAACTAAAATAATCTAGGAAAATAAAAAGATTACGATAAGATTTGATAACTAAGAATAATATAGGAAAATAAAAGATTTTATCCTAAAAGAGGATTCCTAGGTTACGAAATCTCCTATTCTTCCTAGAATAGACATTGCCATAGAATTCCTTAGGAGATACGACATCACTCACCCATCTAAAAATAGCACAGGGATCAGATGCCTGAAGTACGTGTTTAGCACCCATCATTCAAGGAGCCAAGGACTATGTCACTAGCACAGTTTCAGATGGCCATCTAAAAACAGCACAAGGGGCAATTGCATCAAGCACTCAATTTTTCATGGCCACGGACACTGGGCCCTTCATTTTCAGACTAGAACACACCAAATTTCCAAAATTATCCAAATTCAAGACCTTGGTCCTTGAGTAGGCCAACTATACTTGATACTCTGATATGAGCAATGGCTGAGTCTGAGTATCATGGCAAACACCGTAATTCTACTCCAAGCTAACACCCGAGTATCTTGCCAAGCATGATGTCAAGAGGCCAGATTTACAAAACCTTAAACCCTAACAAGCACAAAGGCTAGTTCTATTGCACCTAATTAGCATTACAGCTACTAAATGACAAAAAAGTACAGGACAATTTAATCAAAGAGTTTGCTTTAGTTCATTACTAAACAGAAAAAGTTTATCTAAAATTGACCCTTTTCATCCACATAGAAAGTGTCCACATAACATTCACATAGAGCTTACGCATTTTTCACATCTTCCTTCTTCAGAGGACCCTTCAGCGGCAGACCAAGTACTGCCCTATCAGAGCATGAGCCGACATTAAATATCTCATATTCACATTGAGTTTCATCTGTCTCCTCTTGTTCTTCCTGCTCATCATTTGTATGATGAAAAGTCTCTCTCCACTTGAATCCGGTTGTTGAACTCTGAGAAGATCGAGTCCATGGGTTAAAAGACCATGTGTACCATTTATTCCCAAAAGTTGCATGAAAGAGAGTTTCAGGATAGTCATCCTCATCTTCAGATAAAAGTCCTTTTCGAAGCTTACCTAAGCATATATCAGCTTTATCAGAACCCAGTTTCTTTTAGAATAGAGAAATATTGATTGAAAGAACTGAATGCACACAATGGAGCAGATGGCTAAACAAAAACCTCCAAAATTTTAATATGCCATCCAACACACAGGATTAGAAGAATAGAGTCTATCCTTCCAGAAAAACCAGTTCATTCCAAATTAGGCATTATTGCACGAAATAGTAAACTGATTGAAGGCTTCCATTCCCCCAGATACCCTCTCAAAAGAGCTATAGAAAGGAGATGATAGGCCATCATAGTCAGATGGAATTGGAAAAAGAAAAAAAAAAAAAAACAGAAAACCCCTATGCATGATAACTGAAATGAGAAAACTGAAGCACCGTAATCTTACGTCTCATTCTATGGTTATGGATCTTCTGTGCACGGCGAGAATCTGACTTTGATCGGCCTTTTTTGGTAGAGTTATTCGAGTTGCTCCCAGTGTCAGTATCCCAGCCACTTGCTCGTTCTTCATTCTGAATTAATTAAGGACCATGAAACAAAATTACTGTAATTACATACAGTCCATTTATGTCACCCTCATTAATAAAGCAGAAGGCTTACTTTCTGCTGTATTAAAATACAAGTCCATCAATGACATAATTTAACAATCGAATACATATCCATCAGTTTGTCTCAACAAACTAAGATTGAAAGCCAGAATTACCCTATGTCAACCTACTCAAAATCAAGGTTGCACAAAGGATAATTTGAAGAGTTATACCTCAAAAGCAGCTCCTATGCTCTCACAATTAAAGAGTAGACTTCGAAGTGCTCTCTTTGCATCAGCGCGCTTTTCACGTATTACATATCTTGCATAATTCTGGAATTGAGGTTAAGCTATAACAGACTGGTGACAATAAAAGAGAAGCAAAAAGTTTGACTGAAAAGTAAAGAATGGTGTGAAAATACATACTTTTGATGGGTGCTGTCCTCTCCTGAAATCCTAACATAGGGATGAAACCACTTGTCACAATTGTTTTAACAACTTTAACAGAATGCAAACTCATCAGAGAAAAGATGGTGCATAATTGAAAAATGCCATTGATAAGCATGGACCAAACATAAATCAATTAAATGGCAAAAAAAAACAATTCATCAATTCTCATGTTAAGTGCCCCAGTTTCTTTTCCTCTCAATTTACATGCAGGATAAATTTCAACGGAGCAAGACAAAATGAAGCGCAAGAATCTCAAAAGTTGAGAAATGATTCCTAAGGTGCAGATGTGCATTACGTATGCAAGGCCAATATTTTCATTTGCTCAAAAACTAATATCTTAGACATTTGTATTCCAAATTTTGCTTGTAAAATATCTTTATAACCATATTCAGCAGAAAACTTTATGACTAAAAGAAAACATAAATCGATTACATAAATTGTTGAAGTCATCTTCTCAGCAAAGTTAAAAGCTCACCTACTGGTTGCGCTATATAAAATTCAGAAATTAAGGTTCAAAATCAATTGGAATTTTCATTTTGGGGCTCGATTGGAAGAATTTTCAATATTTTTCCAAAAAATGGCCAAAGAAGGTCCAAAGGTAACTATGTACTCCTAGGCACAACTCGAACTATTCTATGCAATCTTAGGTTACTCCTAGATAGATTCAAAGGTAGCATATGGCAACATAATCTGCGTTTTTAAAATCCAAAAGTTGCTGGGAATGAATCCACTACAAAAATTAAAATTACATAAGAGGAATATGTAGAACAGAAGAAGTTTTGAAATGCCTAAGAAGTTGCCATAATGACTATATGCTACTATTGAACCGTTTGCTTTGTTCTAGACTTCTAGAGTATTCTAGTACAGCTATATACAACTTACTATGCATTGTCTATAAGTCAATATGACCATAATGCTTTTTTGGAGTTTTGGAATCACTCCCCAAGACTAGAATATGGTGACAATAAATCCATCATGCTCGCTGACATTGTCTAGATGGTGTTTAAAATATCTCAGGATGTCCATGGGAAAGAGTAGTTTGAGCCTCTCAGAACCCAAAATTGAAGGCTAGAAAACCATGCGCACAATTTTCTCATTTTCAAGAAAAGAATGTTAGGCATATAGAGACTATGTGCTCTTTTTGGCCCCTCAAGATGTCTTGGGTATTTTAGGACCATTATTGAATGTGTTCATGCTTCAGAGTGTACTATATAATACCATAATTCTTATTTTTCAAAGTTTTGGAGTTATGCTTCAATACTTACAAGACAGTGCCAGTGAAGCTATTAAGCACATTCAAATTCTACAAGCGAATATTTAGAAGCCCAAAGGGGCCAGCGGCTAGAGTGGTTAAAGCCTCCAAGGACCCCTAAAGCGGTGATCAAAACCCAATTTTGGGTGTCTATTAAAAACCATCAGACTTATGTCAAATGGTTACTATAAGGGTCAACATAACTAGACGCAATCGCTGCATTAATGCAAATGCTCAAAGATGATGAGACCTTCAGCACTAGTCACAAGTTTTCCTCTATGGTGAAGGCATGGCTTACACACTGAAAAAAGGGCAGTATACTACAAATAATTCCCCACCAATGAAGCCCATACCACTTGTTTCTCATGCATGATCCAGGTCAGAAACCGAAGGGCGTCAGTAAAGGCACTGCACCCAAGCATTCTGTTGAAGACCTTACTAACAACAAGGTGTTCTAGACATAAAGGGCAAGGCCCCAAAACACAACGATAACAAGTCTTCAATTGCCTGCATGTTCTGAATACCAACTAAACGATTTCCTCACCTCCATCAGTAAGAAGGCGTCTATGTTCAATAGCAAAGCACTAAGACACACTAAGATCACTTCATATTCTCTGAATCCTCTAGTACCCACAATGCAAGCTCAATCTTGATCATTGTTTCAGTAATGCAGAAAAATTCATACAAGCTCAATCCAACTCCTCGCAACCTACATAAATCATAGTCAGTTACTCACATGAAAAACCAATTTCCCCTCCTCCTCCTCCCCATACATCTAAGGATTATATTATGTTCACATACGTACTGGATATCAATAGGGTTGCCCCTCCATTTATTCCTTTTCACCTAATGTAAGCAATAACCAGCTACAAAGCTATCCCACGAAGGAACCCAAGTGACGATTTCATTTTTCCCTCTCTCCGTCTTTCTCCCTCTCTGCAATTTTCAAGTGCTGCATCATAAGAATTGTAAAATGAACCTAATTCATCCATCTGAAATGCAAATTAGACTACAATACACGAAAAGCGACTACAATATGAAGAGAAAACTAACTCTTATAGGGAATGAAGAAAGGAAAGAACTCACAGAATTCCATTTTTTCTTCCATTTCTCATTGCAGATAGCAGTAGAATGAAAAGAGGCGAACTGGGTGGACGAAAAATGAACCGAATTCCTCAAAATCAATACACTTCGCCATCTGGGCACTGATTGCATTTTCAATTTGAGCACCCCCAAGGCTAAATTAATAGAAGGCAGAAAATGGGTGAAATTTTAAAATTGAAAGAGCTATATAACTCTTGAGAAATTCTTAGAATGAGCAATCTCCTAATCTGAAGACAAAGTTCAGACTTTTGCAATAGTTGTAGGAAATTGTCTACTGTATGACAAGGGCAAATCTCTTCCGTTTATGCCGGTGGAAAGTAGAAACTTTGAGGAACCCCTTTCCCTTGCGTTGCTGCTCCAAATCTTACGTTGGCTTTGCCGCTTTGGTTTTGGCTAATTAGTTCTGTTCTGTGCTGGGGTAGATGTGATTGGGAATACATGGGAGTTTCATTGGGGCTAAGTGGCTAACCTATGTTTCTTTTCTTTTTTGTTTTTTGAACATTCTGGCTTGACGAAACTTTAATACTTCACCACATGCATCCCAAGCCCAATCTGAGATTACTTTCTTTATTTCCCTTGAAATGGGACAATGTTTCATGCGTTTGGGGTTTGTAAAAATTGGGGTAAGATTTAGGCTAGACTTTTGAAATGCAACCAGAATCAGTATTGGTTTGATTGAATTATGACACTCTGGGTTACAAAAGTTTTCAAGTTAAGAAATTGTTGTATAACATTTATTTTGGATTCTTAGAACCAATCTCTGTATTTATAAAAAAAAAAAATTGTAGGGATAAGATTACCTATATCTTGATGTCATCATGTCTATAAAAACAGGACCTATGGTGAAAGTTATTATTGTTGTTAAAGGGTATCTGATTTTCACTCTTAGATTTGCTTGCATTTAATTATTTAATTATATAAAATAGGAATTTTGATCTATTTATCCTATTAGTTAAGAAGTGTTGCCTGAGTAGGCAATGAAAAATTAAGAAATTGTATGCAACGTTATCCCTCTTTTGAACTTTCTACAAATTATAATTTTACGTGTATCAATTAAATTTTATGAGTGTCTCATTTAAATTTCAAAAAATTTACTTGAGTATCAACTCTACAAGGTACTACCCCATGTGTACATCAATCACTATAACCATGATGTGGGGTCCAAATGTAGCAATCCTACCCCTCATTTGCAGTAAAGGCTAGCGTTCTACTCAAAATTCTTTGAAAGTACATTACTTCATTAAAATAAGTATCAAACAATTTTATATGTGTATCATTTTGTTATCATTCACTGTAATTGAAGCTAAAAAGAACCATGACAAACAAGTTCTCTATTTTTCTTAAAAGCTAATTACATTTGATAAGAAAGACAATTCAAATGGTCAATTTACAATGCAAAGGTTATCGTACAATAGTTAGACCTGCTCTATTGTGTGGATCGGAGTATTGGCCTTTAAAAAAAACACATGTTCAACGGTTGATGGTAGCAGAGATGAGGATGATTAGATGGATGTGAGGTATACAGGGATGAATAAAATTAGTAATGAAGTAATTAGAGACATAGTTAAAGTGACTCTCATCGAAGATGAGACAAGAGAAATAAGACTCAGATGGTTTGATTATGTGAAGAGAATGAGTGTGGATGCTCCAGTGAGAAGATGTTAATAAAATTAATAACATCCCTGAAAGCTAAAAAAGGTATGAGACGACCAAAGAAGAGTTTCGATGAGATGATTAGACAAGACTTGAAAGTTATGGGGTTGATGGATGACATGACTCAGGATATGAGACTATGGTGGAATATGATTAAAGTCTTAGATCATAGAGAGATGGTCTCGTAGTTGTCGTTCAATTGTAGTATGGTAGGTTTGGCTGTGGTTTTTTCGTATGTCATGTTTGTATGCAGATAGTTCATACATCTGTGAAGAGATATTTGTTTGCCTACATTTGGTTGTTAAGGCATAATACTTTCCTATGCTTTATTGTACTTATGTTTACCATCACCTGCTTTATTAGTATTTCTCAGTTCATTCCCTACTGTCTTTCCTTTTTTTTCTATAAAATATTTTCACAAAATCCTTCTTTTATAAAATGTTTTTGCAAAATCCCCCTCTGCGAGTAAGAATTTTAATAAAAGTAAGGTTGCCTACATCTGCAGCTTCTCAGACCCCACAAAATCCAGACCCCCACTGAAAGGTGGTGTTCTTATTATAAGAATTTTAATAAAGGTAAGGTTGCTTACATCTGCAGCTTCTCAAACCCCACAAAAGCGAGACCCTCACTGAAAGGTTGTGTTGTTATTGTATGTTTTATCAGCGATGACTTGATCAAACTTGACTTGTAGTATTCTCAAACCTTATCCAATCAAACGAAAACAACAAGTTATTATTGATGTCAGAACCTTGCAAATGCGAAATCTTATCACAGGTCAATATCTATAATAAGTACCATGCGTCCATGTGCGAAAACAATACGTTAGTATTCAAAATGAATAAGTAACTAATTATTATATGAGAATCAACTCATTTTTCACACACTGATACAACAAACTACAGCATGACATGGGATTATTTCTGCCACCTTTTAGGCTCTGTTTGATCATTAGAAAATTTGGTGGACAGAAAAGTTGAAGGGAAAAAAAATACAAAGGAAAAAAAAGTATGGAGAAAATGAGTTTTTTTTTTCTTTTGTTTGAATTGAGGAAAAAAAAATACAAGAATTTGAATGAGAAATTTGAATGTTGATGAACTACTTGGATCATGTTGATGTAATCTAAACAATATAAGGTTGGAGGAGGTTGGGAATTTTTCTCAAACTTTTTTCACAATTATATGAGCAAAATTTTATCACTTGTTTCTAACAATTTTTCCACCTGGCTTTCCTCCATATTTTTTTTCTTTGTGATTTTCTCTAAACCAAACACAAGAAAAAAAGTGACATTCCTAAATTTTTTTCATTTCGCCAAATTTTTCAAGGTTCAAACGAAGCCTTAGATTTTAGGACAAATATTCATGTATATATCATTATGGATTGATTAACCCAGACATTAAATTAAAACATTGTCTATATATGTATAGCAGACATGAATTTTTTAGATTTGAAGTGAGTGGCATAATAATCCATTCTTGGGGTTCTTTGATGGGGGAAAAAAGAAAAACAAGACTATGAATTTTAAGATTTTTGGAGAATTTCATTTAACTTAAAAGAATTACTAAACGATGTTGACACCGCGACAATCCATATTTAGAGAGATCGAAAATACGGGTTTCTAAAAGTTCGTATCTGGTCTCAATTTAAATTTAGATACCGAAATAACTTCGTCGCAAACTCCTTGGTCACAATTTGAATTTGGAGACAAAATTACAAAAATTGGTCTCAAACTGAGACTGAATTTAGAGATTGTTCACTTTGGACTCTATTGAAATCCAGCCCAAATCAGTCTCATATAAACATCAATAAATTCGGTCTCAAATGAGGCCAACTCTTATACTTGGCCTCAATTAGAGAATTGTTTTATATGGTGCAATCTTAGAGACCTGTTTTTGAATTTGCTCTCAAGTGGTGACTAATTTTTTGATTAGGTCTCTAATTTAACAATTTGTTTTAAATGCTTTTTTTTCCATAGTTGTTGTTTGCATTGTTCATCTTTGAAGATTGAATAACAATTTTCATGTGGTCTCAATAAACATGTAACCCAACACTAAAACAATATTAGTAAAATAAACATTTTATTTATTGTATCAACAATCTCAATAAGTACAAAAAAATATATTATTAATTTACGATTATTTTTTTCCCTATTTTCTAGGAAATAATAGCAAAAAGGAAAAAACGCATGCAGTGATGCAACTAATTTTCTGTAGCTGTAAACCATAACTAGAACTTGCATTCTTCTACATATATATGCTTCCACGATCTGCATTAAAAAAAAATAACAAAATATTAGAACTTACTTCTTCCAAAATATGCATTTCTCTTTGAAGAAATATTAAAATGCATAATAGAAACTTCAAGGTATTCTCTTTTCTGACATCAACTTTTCCTTTATATTCATCTATCTATATAAGCAAAGTCCTATAAATTAATTAATAGATTTGTAAGAGGATATTATCTAAAATACAAAAGATAATTGTTTAAGAAAGAGGAAGAAAACAAGAAGAAAAACCTCTAAAACTTTTTAACAGATATTTGACTAATTGCACCAAATTGAATAAAAACAAAAACCGAGCACAAAACTGAAACTTTAAACATCTCAAAAGAAAATTTAAAAAAACTCAATCAACGAAGTAAAAAGAATAGATTACCTGAAAATTCTTCAAGAATTAATTTCATGAGTCATGGAACCCCAAAATCCCAAAATTATCCCTTGTGGTCTTCTATGCCATTGTTGTTTAGGGTTGTGGAGAGAGGGAGATAGTAGGTTGTGAGGGAGACAGATGATTTAGGGTCTGTTTGGTTCACTTGGAGTGGAATAGAATGGAATGGGATAGAATGGAATGGGATTTGAAATCTAGAAGGAATGGAATGAAATTTGATTCTTTGAAATCATGTGTTTGGTTTAATAAAGGAATGGAATCAAATTTTTTATTTTTTACCTTTTTATATTAATATTAATATTTTTAATCTAAAAAACCTATTATTAGGCTCTGTTCTTTTCATGGCTAAATTTTTTATTTTTTACTTTTTTATTTTTTATTTTTTATTTTTGCATTTATTTTTTGTTTAATTTTTATTTTTTATATTTTATTTATTTTTTATTTATTTTTATTTATTATGTATTTTTCATTATTTATTATTTATTATTTATTATTTATTTATCATTTATTTATTTATTTATTTATTTTTATTTACTTTAGATTTTCTAATTTTTTGTTATTTATTTATTTATTTATTTTTATTTGTTTTTACTATTTATTTGTTTATTCATTTATTATTTTTAATTATTTATTTAATTTTTATTTTTATTTTTATTTTTTTATTTCTTTGAATTTTCTGTAGGTTTTTTGGAATAAAAATAAAAAATTTAAAAAATTAAATACAAAAAATTTCAAAATTTCAAAATTAAAAATTAAAAATTAAAAACAAAAATAAAAAATAAAAAATAAAAAATAAAAAATTAAACGCAAAAAATAAAAAATACAAAATTAAATACAAAAGATAAAAAGAAAAAAAAACAAATAAATAAATAATTTAGAAATTAAATGTAAAAATAAAAAAATAAAATAAACATTAAAAAATACAAAATACAAAAAATTAAAAATTAAAAAACTAACAAATTAAAAAATTAAAAAATTAAAAAATTAAAATAAAAAATTAAGTACAAAAAATAAAAAAATAAAATACAAAATGAAAATTAGATAAAAATTACAAAATTACAAAATTACAAAAGTACAAATATTCAAAAATAAAAAAAATTCTAAAGTATGATAATTTACAAAAAAAGTTATATAGTAAACTTTTTGGTGCAAGAAAAATTAAATCTCACATGACACTTTACAAATAAATAAATAAATAAATAATTATTATTTTTAATTAAAATGGGGAATGGGACTTGAAACCCT
>JACYFF010031952.1:11164880-11176948 GCA_017589665.1 Selenicereus undatus
TGAGTATGAGAACTTGATACCTAAAGGTATCAAGTTCCATTCCTTTTCCTCCAACCAAACAGGCCCTTAGGTGAGGGGGAACGGGAACTGTGAAGGTTGAGACAAGAGCACCAATATAATTACATTTGAGATGGATAGGGTTTATTTACAATTCTCAAGACCAAATTGTAGAGACCCAATTTTCATGAGATCGCAAAAAGGCTCAATCTCAGAGACAAGCAAGATCATTGGATGCTAGTTTTGGTCTCTACTTGAGTCAAACAATTGTCATCTCTAAATTTCGTTTAGAGTTGATTTCTATCTTCAGTCTCTAATTTTGGCCTCAAAAGGAAACAGATCTTTTCAACATCGGTCTCTAACTTGAATTAGAAACCGAATTTATATTTAGTTTCTAATTTTCAGTCTCTAGTCACACAGATTTTTATAGTGTGATAAAGCACTATGTATTCATATAAAGCTCACACAGTCACGCCGTTATCTCAACTGATCTATCACCAACTTCAAAAAGAATCTGTAGAAATTCTTTTCGCCATAACATGCATTGACATATATAAGCCCTGTTTGGTAAACAATTTTTTGGACCAACAAATATTTTTTTGAGGATATTACCTGTTTAACCTTTGTCAAAAAGCTAATTTTATCAAACATTTTGAATCTTCTTTCACACCAAAGAAATTATACATTGCCAATATTTACAGTGAGATTACTCCCTTCATTTTCAAAGTGTTATCCATTTATATCACATCATATTGATATTCTAATTCGCATGGTTTTTAATTGATGCACTTTGTCGATGAACAATATACTTTGTGAATGAACGATTTAATCTTATTTGCAAACGATATATATTATACGATACACTCCTAAAGAAAACTCAAAATCATATACTCTTTTATATACTCTTTTTATTCATTTTCATTGTTTAATTTTTATTCACCCCGTTCAGTTTAGCCTAATTTGTTGGTTGTAAGGCTCTCTTGTTGATTAATTTGATGTCGTGTAGTGTCTTGTCTCGTTTGATTGTGTAGTTTCCTGGTGTGTTTTATTGTGTCTTTCATGTATTGTACTTTTGACCCTTTATATAGCTTATTAATAATCGGAAAAACAAAAACTTAAAATTCACCATAATAAGAGTATACATGAAGATAAATTATTTTCAACAATTTTTTTAAATTATATATAGAGAGATATTCATTTTAAACGATACCTATGTTGAGCTTTCTACAATCAACGTACCATGAAATATTACATCAACCAAGTAAGGGTTTGTTCTATTTCGCGTTTTAGATAGATAGATAGATGTAAGGAGCTGTAAGAAGATGTAAGGAGATGTAAGGAGTTGTAAAGAGATGTAAGGAGCTGTAAGAAGATGTAAGGAGCTGTAAGAATATGTAAAAAGCTATAAGGATAGATGTAAGGAGTTGTTGAATGTTATAGAAAATCTACATGGAATGTAAGGAGATATAAGGAGATGTAAGGAGAAGTAAGAAGATGCGAGAAGATGTAAGGAGCTGTAAGACGATGTAAGAAGCTGCAAGGAGAAGTAAACTCTTAGCTAAATTCTAAAAAATGCGAAATAGAACATGACCTAAATGAAGTCAACTAACACTACCCTGAAATTCTGCCAACCCAAAAAAGAAAAACAAAAGAAAACTAGTTGTACCCTATTTCACAATTATCAATGCTTAAATAACTGCCCATATAATATCCATAATTGTACATCACTAATCTGTGTTTGCGCTTTTGCACAGGTGTTTAATATTAAAAAGCAATATATGAAAAGAATATAATTTGTTAGCAAAGAATTCTGATTTTTTTAAAAAAAAACACACACATAATAGCTATTAAAAAAAAGATAAAAATTATCACTTAAATGATTAATTAAATGGACAATCTATGGTATACAAAAATGTATACATTGTTTGGACTTTAATTTTTCAATCTTAATTAGCTGTGAATCTTATGGTCAATAATTTAAACATTGAACTAATTTTTTATTTCCTCAAATCCTTATTTTATCCAGGTATTTTTTTTTCTTTCTAAATGCAACAAATAAAAAACCCTTCTTGTTAAAATTATATCAAACTGATCATCTCCTTGTGTTCTTAATGAAGTAATTGAGTTGATAACTTTTTTTTTTTTAGAAATTGGGGTGATAACTATAAGAAAAATAGTATATATTGATTTTAGAAACATAAAATCATAATATGATATAGTGAAAATGATCTAGATTAATATCTCCCCCCTTAATTTGTTTTTTAAAAAATTGCTAGTTGTATGAGAAGGAGGACGAACATAATTACACAAAAGAAACTTGTAAATACAACCAAAAAAATGGAACACTGTAATTATTTGGTTGTAGTTCCTACATCTACCACAAAAGAAGTAGGGAGAGATCAAAAGTAAAGAACACCTCATTAAATGAATAGAAGAAGGGATGAATACCAAGGATTATGCTTATTCTACTAATAGTAGTATTATGAACACCATACATTAATAATTGAAAATATCATACCTCGTAGAAGGATATTAGAACTTATTTAAAATATAATGAGAACATAGAGTAGAGAAATAAAGAATAAAGCTAATCTACTAAAATTTTAAAGAAGATAGCATAATAAGAAAAGGGTTGGATGAGGGAATCATGGTAGCAATTACAGAGTCTTTATTATAACTAGTATAGACCCGTGCTTTGCACGGTGCACATTACAGTACAAATATATATAGTCAAAATAATCGAGGAATGTTCATTGTATACAAAGTTAATATTGTAATTTAGAAAATGATACTTAAATTTATTGAAAAATATGAATAGATAGCACTTTTATGTATAACCATTGAAACTCAATAATTAAAACAACGTATGATTATCAAATACGCGATATAAAGTATGATAGATATTGTAGGTAGTCAAAATGAAACTAAAAATCATGTTAAATGATATGATAATTCGTTAATTTGTGGTGGCAGTGACGAAGAATTCACATTCTCTTCTTCTACCTACATTAAAAATTAAGTTCTTAGTAATAATTTGATTAACAATGATATAATGAAGATTACAACTATATCTTGTGTACATGGTGTATCTAACATTAGTGTTTCGTAAGTAATACACCTCCGCCTTCCAACTTACTGACGCAATAAGAGTGATAGACAATTCTACTTCATGGCATCGTCGATGCTCCATAACAAATACCCATGGTTTATCCATACAATCATTTATAATCGCATATACTGATAGATGACCATACAGCTGTAGAGAATGTTATAACGAGATAGTAATCAAAAAATAAAGCATCCAAAACGTGATTGGCACAACTTCAGTCTGGCCTAGATTTGATTTTTCGGTGTTGGTCGTTCTTTGGATAACTGGATTCTCTATTCGGTTCATATATACGTTCAGATCCGGATTTTCATTCTAGGCCAGAGCTGATGGGAGTTAGAGGTGAAGAGGTTAAGTTTAATTTCTTTTCTATTTGTTAAGTTCTCTGTTTGTATTTTGGTTATTCAAGTTGACTTTACTTTGCATAATTTGCCCATAATTAAAGTTAATGGTGATGGATAGGGTAGTTTCTTCCTGATATTGATCTTCCAGTGTAGCGTGCTGAAATAATTGGTTATTAATTAACTAAACCTTGACAATTTAATTCAATCGTATCACATTTAGTTTTATAGCGATCTAATTTTATAACACTTCCCTAAAGATCAACACTCGTACTTGCTACAACGATCAACCATACACTTGCGAAATTCATAATATAAATATACAACTGAAAATGTATAATCAATAGTACCTAACAATGAATAAATTAGATAATTTTTTTAGACTATCATAATTTTCAAATTATTATAGAGAAATTAAGATATTATAATTGCGATCGAAAATATTTGCTAAACTTATTGTAGTATATTTCGATATATTAGAAATTTTAGTTGATAGTTTCTCACAATTTGCACCTGTCAATAATTGCTTCTTCTTAAAAAGTTATTAATTACTTTATTTAAAAAACTCAAAATATTGTATATGACATGGTTGCTATATGGAATATTGTAATATTTTATAAATAATTATTACCAATAAAAACCTATAATTTTTTTCACTTACTATATGGGTATAGAAATAATTGTTACAAATAAAAAAAAATATAAAACTTCATCAACCTCTTAAAAGGAACATTTTTCAACCCTTAATTAATTGTCATTGTGCGAATTTTTGTTCATAAAAAAAAATAGTGATTTTATGAACTTTAATTCATGACCAAGAAATGTAAGAAGAAAAACACCTTATCCCGCATTAAGAATGTTTGGAAAGAAAATTCTTTTGTCTAGGTCTAGCTCTTATATTAATTCATATATCTCTTTTATTTAATCTAAAAATAATATGCAAAGTGGCTAATTTCGGGTTTACCATTAAAATAAGAAAAGTGAAACTTTAATACTTTATTCCTTCCTTAGATCACTAAAATATTAATACCAACCATAAACATCAGTACACATATTTTCAGTGATTTAGAAAAAGTTATTAAAGTATATTTTGTTTTTAGGTAGTTAATAGATTCCACTATAAAAATGGGTCAAGAAATAATATACTTTTAATTATGATGGTAATTATTTTTATTGAAAATCTGATGGTTGTGATTATATAATCAAATAACCTAATGATATTATGATGATAATTATTTTTATTGATTTAGGAAAGGATATCAAAGTATATTTTGTTTTTAGGTAGTTAAGAGATTCTGTTGCCACAAAAAAAATCAAGATATTATATATTTTTAATTATGACGGTAATTATTTTATTAAAAATCCGACGGTTGTGATTATATAATCAAATAATCTAACGGTTCAAAATATCAAATTTATGAGAAAATTCGAAAAAGCCACGTCATCACAACATTGCTTTTATATATAGTATAGATAAGAATCAAAACCTACAATATATAACCCAAAATATTAACCTCAATTGTCTATTATAAGTTGATGAAAATAAAGCAGGAAGAAAAACAAAAAGCCATCATCAAAAAATTAAGTGGATAAAGGATGATGATTATTTTCCAAATCTAACAGAGAGAGTAGCATGACATAAGAACTCCATCTGATTGAATGAATACCACAAAAGCAACTCAATATCTCATTAATGAAAGCATGTTGATACGGCCAATAGCATATTGATGTATGATCATTATAGAAAGCATTATCCAAAATTAAAAACTGATTAACGAAATCATATTAATGATAATAGTTTTCAAACTCATCTACGTCAATGCATTCCTAACCCTTTACACCTCTTTTGTTTTTTAAATTAAAGATTAAATTTTTGAGCAAATTTTTAACGGGATTGTACAAAATTGCAGGAATGAGGAAGGGAAGCCTTTAGAGCGTTTATTATTATACTATTTATAATATAAAGATTCACATCTTTTCCAACTAGAGTATCAAATCATACGTATTAAAAAAAAACTAATACTAATAACAATTGGCTACTTTTGGTAGTCTACTAATCTTGCAGACATAGCGACAACATAATTAATAATTATTGAAAAGGAAAAACCATCAAGTCTTGTGTTCTGCCAGGTGTGTGTGAAATGCGTGAGATTTAAGAAGAATACTCCAAAGATAATGAAGCTGG
This sequence comes from Selenicereus undatus, assembly GCA_017589665.1. Lineage (NCBI taxonomy): Eukaryota > Viridiplantae > Streptophyta > Magnoliopsida > Caryophyllales > Cactaceae > Selenicereus > Selenicereus undatus. The sequence continues at coordinate 11,170,510 of JACYFF010031952.1, forward strand.
GAACCCCCCAAACGGCTCTACCTCATCAAAAATCACACGCAAACTGCTATGATGAGGAAAGAGAGAGACTAATGATTTGGATAGGGCGGATTTTTTAGTGTACAATTCAAGTTTTAATAAGTTACTCATGACCTAGAAAACTTATCTAAAATCATATATTTTTAAATTTTTTAAAAGTTGACACCCATAAAATTTGAGAGATATTATCAATTTTAATTATCGGTCTTATTGAAAATTGGATACTCAGTAGTAAAAATCATACACTGATATTGGAACTCAAACACTACCCTAAGGATCTTTTTTTCGTTGGTAAGTAGGGATTGGTGAATGAATGAAGTTAACAAATATTTGTAAAAGTGAGTAGAAATTTGTGTTGTATTTTTTTGGAATGATTGATAATAGTTGGTTGAGGTTAGGAATGATTGGAAGAAATTGATAGAAGTTAGAGGATATTGATAAGAAATGTAAATGAGTATGTATTTCTTTGTAAAATTTTTTGAAGAAGATTTATAAGATTTGATATAAGTTGATAAAAGTTGGTTGGAGCTAGAAAAGATTAGAATTTTTTTTGTAAGAGTTGGCAACTTTTAGTGAGAGTTGGCAGAAATTCATAGAAGTGAACTTAGCAGTGAAAAGAGCAAACCCTAAGTATATCAAATCATAAGTTTAATTTTGCAGTTTTGCTTTACATTGTGTTATACTTCCATTCGTTGCTCGATCTAAACTAGAAAATTTAGCTAAACTCAAACAAATTAATTAAGTTAAATTATAAATAAGTAAATAAAAAGGAGAGGCTAGAGGTACATATCATCGGCTATTTTATTTGGTTCAAAGTACATGCCCACACGACACAATGATATCGAGAGGCACCAACATCCACAAATGAAAAGGGAAAACAAAAATTGGAGACAATATTTGGAGGCTAGCAAGCAGCAACTGGCCATATATATAAATAAATGGGCTACTCAGATAGAATTAAGGATGACAATGGAGCATGTATGGGGTGGATTAAGTATTTATGGGGTGGATTAAGTCGTAGCCTTACTCATGTCCAATTTTAAAAATTATATTCATACTCATCGGGTATTAAAAAACAAAACGCATACTCATACCCATCCAATTTTGCAGGTTTTATTCGGGTTCACATAGAGAATGAAAATTAATACCCATATGCAACCCGCGTCCAAGTACGATATATATTTTTGTCATTATAAAATTGCAAAGTTGTGATATTTTGAGAATATATTGTTTAGAAATATGAAATCAAATACATTATTGACTAATTTTTTGTTAGAAATGTTTGGATTGGACTTAAACCGAACAAATGTCAAACAAAAATAATTTTGTTATCTTATTATAAAAATGGGTACGACTAGGGTGTGGGTATGGGGCGGGTGAGGGCTATACCGATACCGATACCCATATTCGTACTCGTTTTCCAATACCTGGCCCGTAACAATTTGAAACCCATTTTCACCATCTGCTTGGGTTTTACATGGGCGGGTTTTACAGGTTTTAAATAGGTACGGGGTTCATTGCAGGTCATCCCTAGGTAGGATGAGGTTTTGTGTAGAATGAGTAGGATGAGGTGCTCAATTGATATTGTTTTAGTGATTATGAGTATTTTTGGTGATCAATATACCTTCAAATGTAACCCTTGCAAATGTGATTAAGATATGTTGATCACTGAACATAACATTGACTGTCGCTAATGCTATATCTTGTAAATGTAATTCAAGACTCTGACCCAATTAGGGAGCCGGACACTCTATATATATTGATGTAGGGAATACAAAAATTACATATTTGCCCTATGTACAGTATTACGTCCCCTCAATCTGTTGGGGAGGAACATACTAACAAATTGTCCATAAAAAAATCAAACAACTTAGAAGACAACCCTTTGGTGAACATGTCTGCCAACTGAAGCTTAGTAGGAATGTAACAGACGACAAGATCCCCATGAACAACACACTCACGAATAAAGTGGTAGTCAGCCGCGATATGTTTGCTGCAATCATGCTGTACCAAATTCACAGCCATGTAAGAAGCACGAATATTATCATCGACAGAGGCAGCGTTGATGCAGGAAACAGAACGCGCGGCCAGGGTTAGGGAAAGAAAGAGGAGCTCAAAACTTCCGCTTGCTTGAGAAGGAAGAAAGCAAAAAATTGGGGTAGGATTTGTAACTTTGATACTATGTGAATGTAATTCAAGGCTCTGATACAATTAGAAAACCCGACACTCTATATATATTGATTTAGGAAATATAAAAATTACATATTTGTTTTCTGTATACTATTATATCTATTGATCATCTCATCCAATAAAAAATCTCATCCCACGGGAATAATCCCATATATATATATATATATATATATATATATATATATATATATATATATATATTAATATTGCTTTCGAAGATTGATATATAATATTAGAAATTAGGAAAGTGATTGGCCACCCAATGACATGACAGCTTCTTGGATTCTTGGATTTTCTCCTTGTCATATAAACACTGATGTTGATTAATAATATACTATAGTTCCCAGGATCCTTTATCCTTAGCAGATCGTATCGATCAATAAACTTATGCATTTTATTTTTCTTTGGTCATCAGATCATATCAATAAATTGACAACTTCAGCTTACGTGAGAAGTTGGGATAGGTCCTGGGTAGTATCCGGTTTAGTAAGTTTTTGGTTGTTTATGTCAGTTACGTGAGTAATTATGAAATAGATAAAATATGATAAATAAGAATTGTACATGTACCATAAAAGGAATAACCTCATCCATTAACAATAAGCTACTTGGCATCTACATTCAACTTAAAAAGTTACAATTTAACTAAAATGTCAAAACTAAATCTAGACCCCAAAAAATCCAACTTGACACATATGGAATGCTTGTCTTTCTTTGTATACCATTGTTTCCTTCTAGTTCAACATGGGAAAGGGATCCACACAGTAGCGGAGCCAGGATTTTAAGCAGGGGGGCGAGATTGGAAAAATTAAAGGGCACTTCCAAAAAAAAAAAAAAACAGAGGAGGTAGAACGAAGAGTTGAACCAGGGACCTCTCACCCAAAGTAAGGGGCAACCACCGCCATGCTATGCACTCCTATAATGTGTATTTATGAACTAACTAGTATATATCTATTTTTCTTATCCACAAAAATATCCCACATTTAAAATTTTTTTTCCCAAAAAGCGGGGGGTCAATTGACCCCCGTTGCCTCCACATGGCTCCGCCAATGGATCCACAGACTTTCTAATAAAGCAGAGTCGCTAGTCTGGTGCAGATTTTGTGGAGGGGATATGTTGTTGACAAGAAGGATTGTATTTTGAAGGATTGCAAACAGAGGCGGAGTTAGGATTCAAAGCAAGAGGTGTCGAGATTAATAATACATATAATATAAACTTTAATAGTTCTAAAAATGAAATGCGTAACTAATACATTTAAAAAAGTTGTCCTCGATGAGATCTCATGCTTTGAAATTAAAGCATAATATCGTCGTTCGACAGACTTTTAAAAAGATCAATCTAAAAATAAGTAACAACAGTAAATTAAACATAAACAAGCAAGCAATAACAAATAAAATTAGTCTAACTTTAAATCTTCAACCAAGAAGACAATTGGGTAAAAATTTTCATTTTTCAATTCATGAATCATGAGTAAATCACTAAATCAATCAATTATTTGACATGAATCTAACTAAAATCAGTAAAATAAACACAATTATTTACAAACTAACAAAATTAGGAACAAAAATTAGGGATTTCTTGAATTTACCTCAGAACTGAAATTAGGAGAAGGAGGACTGAAGGAGGTTGCTGAACTTTGGTGCTGGCGTCAGTGGCGTGCTGCGGTGGCCATGGCCGGCCGGATTTCGGCGTGGGCTGTGGGCAGACTGGCAGAGAAAGGTTGAAGGGTAATGGGGTTTTGGGGCTTTGGGTAGAGAAGAGAGGAGGCAAGGTGAAGGTGATGCAGCGCTGCCTTCGACCTCGAGTCAAACTTGACGCTTCTATTGCTTTTGCGGGTGTGTATATTTCGTTAATGAACTACGGGCAGATTCAAAAAAAAAAAACAAGCAACTCGCTCAAAGGGAGATTCAAACTCGCAACCAGCTGTGCAAACACCCCCACAGCAAGGACTACCCAACCATTCCACCACTACTTCTTCCCTATCACATAAATACATGAAATAATATATATAACTGTTTTGCTTTTTGCCATAATATCTATATTTAATTTTTTTTTCCCCAAAAACCTGGGGTGTCAATTGACCACCCTTACACCAATGTAGCTCCGCCTATGATTGCAAACCATTGAAGCTAGTATAGACTCAAGTTGGTATCTTGACAGAGATCATATCAAACACAACAAACAAAAACAACAAATACCAAAAAACAAAGCAAGCATGAACTCCTGGACAACTGTTGAGACAAATATAAATAATAAGATCAAGATATCTCATAATTGCCGAGATAGTGCTTTCAAAATTACATTACACACAAAGAAAAAAAGACAATTTACCACACACTAATACAGGAAAGAGAGAACGCAAGGGACCGAAAATGACCAAACATTGACAATTGACGTGAAGATCAACGGCAGCAAAGGAGAATGATGGTCTTGGGTTGAAGATCTTAGGAGGCGGTTGTGTGTGAAGATGATTGAAACGATGGTGCAACTTTAATTTTCTTGGTATTTACCAGCAACGAAACTATGTAATTGTGCATGTAAAATTATGTATTTAGAAATTATATTTGGTTAAAATTAAGATGATGTTTTTAAAACGATCAAATATATTTGACTATATCTTCTCTTTTAATTACGAAATTAATTGAAAACATTAAACGTAACTTAAAAAGTAAATTTCATAAAATTACTGTGATTACAAAAAACATACACAAATCAAGTTTGGAATCCTCTTCCCCAATCCGCATATTACACATATCAATGGTGATTTCTCTTCCATTTGCTCTTCTCAATTTGCCTACTTGTTGAAAACCTAAACCTACCCCACCAACCCTCCTTCCTCTGAATTCCCCTCCCCCCTTATATTTATTACTTATTTGTCACTCTTGTTGTAGTGATCATGTACATCAAAATAAGTTTTTTTTTAAATTACATATTTTTCAAGCACCATTACGTTACTAATATATTTTTTAAATCACCTTGAAGATGGACATGAATAAAGACTTAACTATATTTTTGAGAGACTAATAGAGTACATACGTACCTAACTAGCTAGCTAGCAAATAGCGAGATAGAACATTAATGAACTTTTGATTTTTTATGAACACCTTAATGAACTTGTTGATGAAGGATTGTGATAGCATTGCTTTGTCCAAAATAATTGGAGTTTAATAATATTTGAGAATTTTCTTTCATAATCGAAATATTAAAAAGAAAAAAAAAAGAACCAAAAGGATCTACATCTAAACACATCCTTGCACTCCTTTGCACTTGTACCTACCCACATTCTCTATCCAAATGCATGTGCTCATTCTTTTGAAAAAAAGATACAAGATATACATAGTACTTTAGATTCAGCGAGAAATTCATGCTCTAATTTCTCGTTCTTTTATATTGTTTGAGTAAAAAGAGGTACAAAAATTAATATGTAAACAAAAATAAACTACTATATATTCTTGAGCTAAATGGTGTCTAAAATTTAAGTCTAAATTACCCAGCCTCAAAGATTTTACTAATTAAAGTTTTTTTGACAATTACTAATTAAACTTAATGCATATTTTTGGGTGGGCTAAACATTAACAATTGAATTACCACAATTATCCATATTTAGTAAACATCAAAACAAATAACAGCCTGTCCCTTAACTGTTATCCCACATATGATAGTATCACACCCTGGACAACAGGAAAATCATGTAACAAATCCAAAACTTTCCATGAAAAAAACATATATGTTTTTTTAAATAAAAAAAAGACAGAAAAAAGAAATTTAGCTGGCTGTGTAATTTGTCTATATATTCTACAAGCTTTTCTCCTCGGCTGAATTATTGCCGCACCGTCTCTGTCCCTCTCTCTCTCTCTTACTTTCTCTCTCTACAATTTTCCTGTGTTTTCCAACCAAGGCCCTCTTTTCTCTCATAGAGGGAGGAGCTTTTGAGGAAAGAGAAAGGGACAGAAAAGTAAATTTGCATAGTAATGGGGAACTGCGCCAACAAGCCGGCCACCAAGGAGGCTGAAGCACCGGCGCCGGAGGCAACTGAGAGAGAAATCCCGGCGGAGGAAATTAAGGTATATCTCATGTGTATGCATTTAATTTATCTATTTTCAAGAATAATAATGAAAATAGATTTTTATGGTGATTTTTGCGTTACTATGTATATTTAATTATATATATTTGTTTATGCATGTAGAGTTTTTTGCTTAATTGCTTCCCTTTATATATATATATATATATATAT
>JACYFF010031952.1:11186948-11254151 GCA_017589665.1 Selenicereus undatus
GTTTTTAACATAAAGAAGCTAATGTGAGGATTTTAATTTTTATTTCTGAGATTACGCTTACGTTGTTGGATGTTATGTTTAATGTTTAATATAAATTATTTAGTGTTACATTTATGTTTACAAAGCAAGAAATTTCATTATTTCGCGGAAATGTAAAGGTGTTAAGTTGAGTATGTGAAAAGGGAAGTGTTAATCCTATGTTGTTGATGAATTTTATTTATTAAATTTCCAGAATGTAAATCTTAACAAGTGAAAATTTGATACTTTTTTATTTTTTTGATTTGTTAAGCTTCGTATGTTAAGTTAGTATGTTTAATCAATATATTTATTCAATAACTTTGGTACGTTCATGTTAAATTAATCATTAACTTAGTATGCTTGATTTATTATACGAGTGGCATGTTTATTTAGTTTGAACAAGTGGTTATTTAAAAGTAGTATGCTTAGTTTAAAAATGTTTATTTACTATTGTTTAGCTTGTTAATCATTTTTAATAGTTGTTTTTTTTCTGAAAAATCAAGAAATTGTATTGAGTAGTTTAGATTGAACTTTAAACTTAAACTATAATGTAGGTGAACGTTGAAATGGACCTGAATGACACACAATCATTCTTACACCTACTTAGCGGGGACGAGTCACAAAGTGAAATTGGGAATAGTTCAAACCTTCCCCCCCCCCCCCCGAATTGGCAACACTATCCACCACTACATAATCTCCCACCTTATTCCCAACAATATCCGCCACAATACCCTACAAATTGACAACATTACCGTCCACCACCAAACACCCCTCCCCAAACTTTTAGCTATGCAACAATGCCCCTTCCATGTTACCCACCTCAACCTCCTCATACAACCTCACCAGCACCTGAACCTCGTTGTACGACCTCACCAGCACCTCGTCCTTCGCCAAGTAATAACCCCAACAACAAGGAAGGTGGTGTGCAACCCCCTAAGTGGACATTAGAGGAGGATTGCCGCTTAGTTAAGTCATGGATTAATGTGAGCACTAGGGCTGTCAAATAGGTCAGGTCGGGTTGGGTTCGTGTTCGGGTCGAAGTTAAACGGGTTGAAAACCCCCCGACCTGAACCTGACCTGTTTAATAAACGGGTTGAAAAATCCAACCTGAAACCGTTTAACATTTAAACGGGTCGACCGTGTTTAACCCGTTTAAGTTAAACGGGTCAGAATCAGGTACCACTTACTTGTTTAACCTGTTTAACCCACTTAAGTTTCAAACTTTAAATGAACATGTGTGTGAGCCTGAGACTGCAGCTGGACACTTTGTAATCAACACATGATTACATGAATTCTTGGTATACCAACTACTGAACGAACCGGCTTCTGAGGAGATCAGTAAGTCCTATAGATCAGTAGCGAGGAGATGGGGCGAGGGGAGTGGAGAGGACATAGGGAGATCGGATCAATAGAGAGGATAAGAGAGGGGCGACTGAAGGCTGAAGCAACTCAAACAAGCTCTAGCTCTGTGAGGAGGAGTGGTATTGCGAATGAAGAACTGAAGAAGGCAAGAAGCCTTTTATATCTAGGGTTTTCACTTAATAGGGTGGGCTTTATGGGCTTAGGAACAAAAAATGTGAAAAATATAAAATTTGAACTCCCCTCCCCATAGCCAAAAATCTGAAAATTAAAATTTTAATGGCCCCCAAAAATGTTCAAAAAAACTACACATAATTATATACCGATAGACGGGTTAAACGAGTTACTGTAAATGGGTAAACGGGTTAACCTGTTTAACCTGTTTATTTAAACGGGTTAAATAGGTATTTTTTCGTGTCGAAAATTTCAACCTGAACCTAACCCGTTTAATTAAACGGGTTAATCGCGTTAACCCATTTAATTAAACAGGTTGAAAATTTTTACCCAAACCCGCCTAATTTCGTGTTCGGTTCGGATCGGTAATCGTGTCGGGTCAGCTTTTGACAGCCCTAGTGAGCACCAATCCAATCACCGGGGCTGATCAAAAGTTAGCTGGGTTTTGGACTAAGGTGGCCAACATCTTCAACCAGCATGCGCCAGACGATGCTTCAAAGAGAACGGGGAAGGTTTGCAATGCCTGATGGAATCGAGCAGCTCCATTAGTGTCTAAATGGTGCGCTTGAGTGGGTCAGGCATACCGGGCGAAGCCAAGTGGTGCAAACGAGGACGACATTACGCAAAATGCCCAAGATCTTTATGTTACTATGGTGGGAAATTCATTTGACCTCATGTATTGGTGGGTCTTACTGAAGGACCAACCAAAATGGGAAACCTTCTACGATCAATCTGCATAAGCGTCTTCCAAACGGTTCAGAGTAACTGAGGTGGGGGCGCATTCCGAGAGTGACACCCCCGACACCCCTACCACTCCTGTAACTCCTGCCACTGAGGGTACATCAACCGGGTCTGCCATTGAAGTTGTTAGAGGGCTTATCCGCCCCATCGGAACAAAAGCTACCATGAGAAAGGCGAAAGAGCTAGTTGCAGACCCGGTGTTGGATATCGTGACAACAGAGGTGTCGACGATACATGTGAAGAATAGCACCATGTTCGAGCAATATGTCATAGCCCAAGAGAAGAAGGCAGAAGTAGCTGTGAAAGCAGTTGAGTTAAGAGATCGACATCAATCATTGGAAGAAATGAAGCAATGCCTTAAAGAGATGAAGTACGATGACAAGATTTTGAAAATGAAGATATCAGATATGTGTCCTGAAGATCAAGCTCGATATGACCCCATTCAAGAAGAAATTAGGAGTCGCTACCGTGAAAACTCATCCTCCTCTGATATTGACCTTAATTTAGATTGATTGTTAAGTTTGTTTAGTGACATGTTTAGTGACCTCTGATATTCTAAGTTCATTGTGTTTCATTTTGATTGATTGCTAAGTGTATGCTGTTTTCGTGTAACAATGGAAGTACTACAAACATTTTCATTTGTTTAATGACATATTTACTTATAAGTTGTTTCTAAGTTGTTTCTAAGTTGATCGTCACGTTTAAATTCGCAATTAGTTGTTTCTAAGTAGATTTTTTAAAATTTCTCTAGCTTCATTTTGTAACATATATTTCATATGGGAATTACATTTATAACTTGATGTTTAAATACACAGGTATTCAAGAATGAGTGATTCATCGTCCTCCTCTACAACGTCATCCTCAACAAATGGTTTGAGCTTCAGCCTAGAAGAATCGAGCGATGACTCACCAATATTGGAAAATATCATTAACAATGACAATGCCCCGAAATTGTTGGAATTGGCCCTGAAGTTGAGACATATTAGACAAGAAAGTAGGGCTTCATCATCATCACGAAGACTCAGAAAGAAGAAAAGATTTGTACAGAGAGATCGACAAGAAGCACACGATCACCTTTGCAAAGACTATTTCGCCGAAGACTCCATCTACAATGAGACCCACTTTCGGCGTAGATTTCGTATGCGATAGCACTTGTTCCTTCGCATAGTTGACGCTTTAGAGAGTCATTTTGAGTACTTCCAATTAAGGTACGATGGTCTCGGTAGGCGTGGGTTGTCACCACTCACCAAGTGCATAGCAGCCATGCGAATGTTGGCTTATGGTATATCGGCAGATTACGTCGATGAATACCTAAAGATTGGTGAAAGCACAGCTATGGAGTGCATGAAAAATTTTGTTGCTGGTGTTATTCAACTGTTCGGGGAAGAGTACTTACGAAAGCCAACACAAGCTGATGTCGATCGTTTGTTACAAGTGGCAGAAGTCCACGACTTTCCAGGTATGTTAGGGAGCATCGATTGTATGCACTGGGAATGGAAGAATTGTCCCACAGGTTGGAAAGGAGTGTTTGCAAAAGGGGTGTACAAAGTTCCCACACTGATTTTTGAAGCTGTTGCTTCCTACGACCTTTGGATATGGCACGCTTTCTTTGGGTGCCCGGGAACCCTAAATGATTTAAACGTCCTCCACCGATCCAATGTTTTACAAGAGGTGTACGAGGTTCGGGCTCCAAATTGTGAATATATCGTCAACGGTCGCAAGTACAACATGGGGTACTATCTATCTGATGGTATTTATCCGAGATGGGCCACCTTCGTGAAGACCATCCCCCTTCCTCAGGGAGCAAAGGCAAAGTTATTCGCCGAACGTCAAGAATCTGTTAGGAAGGATGTGGAGAGAGCATTTGGGGTTCTACAAGCTCGCTTTGCCATCATCCGCGGCCCTGCACGAAACATGGATAGGGCTTAATTGGGTATGATAATGAAGACATGCATTATACTCCACAACATTATCGTCGAGGACGAGCGTAATTCATACGACCTTAGTTTTGATTATGATGATGTGGAGGACAACACCCCGCAACCTAATGTCCAACGGAACCATTATCCATGCTATGCAGCCTATCTTCGTAGAGTAGCACAAGTTCACAACCCAGACCTACATGCGCGTCTTCAATCCGACTTGGTCGAAGAAATATGGAATCGACACTTGGCGCGAAGAAGCTCGCAAACGTAGTTATTTCATGTTATTTGTTGATATTTGGGGATGCAATTTTTTTTCCATTCAAATGTCAAACATTCGTGGTGAATTTTTTTGAACATTTTCAATCTTCATATTGAAATTTATTTTTAAGTGTGATCCTTCTTTGTGTTAGTTTTAAATTGAATTGTACTTTCGAAGTTTTTTTTTTAACTTGTTGAAAAAAGAGAGGGAAATTAAAATCAATTTATACATTTTTATGGCAACAAAAAAAATATTCATAACTCTAAAAAAAAATTCACACATGTTATAAAAGTTAAAACCCAAACACAACATAAAAAACAAAAAGTAATAAATTAGGTTCAAATTGTGGGCTCCATGTAATTAATTGTCCTGAAATGAGTTCCATTGATTGGAAAATTAAATGGAATGCAATTGAAACTCATGCTGACGTGGCAAGCTTGAGTTCCAAAAAATGGCACTTGGGTTGGGGATGCCCTAAAGATCCCATGTTGATGGCCCTTCCCTGAATGCTGCTTAATTAAAGTCTGCCCCTCTTGGCGCCATCAAGATAAACATTAGTAGTCGGTCTAGGAATTTGAACCGAGTGTCCATTTATTAATATTAGTCGACATTTTCAGGCTGTTTTCTTTTTAAGTGTTAAATAATTGGATTGGATTGATCCATATTTAACTGTCCTGCCAAAAAATGGACAAACCCACAAAACGATAATTTGAATTCTCAGAACCACTAATTTAGAAGTTCCAAAATTCAGCATGCTAATATCTTTGAATTTTATTTAAAAAAATCAAAGGTCCCTACAGGCCTACACAATTCTAGACAAGGGCCCTGTTCGGCAAAATTAGCAGTTCAAGTAGTGGATAGCGGTTCAGGTAGCAGATAGCTGTTCAGGCAGCGGATAGCTATTCTAATTTAGCTGTTAGCGGATAGCTGTTTAGATAAGCAGTTGAAATAAATGTGTTCGGTAAATTTAGCTGTTGGGTTAGCTGATTAATGTAAATTGATATAAAAGGATATAGATAATTTCCAAATATAAAATTTCATAAGGATATTTTTTGGCAAAAAAATATAAAACGCTACTTTTAAATGCCAAACGTTAATACTATTAGCTTTTCAGAAACGCTGCTTAAAACGCTAAACACTACTTCAAACGCTAGTCAAAACACTATGTTACCGAACACTAAAAATTACTTGATGAGTGTATTGACTTAGTCAAAACGCTAAATGCTACTCAAAACGCCGTTGCCGAACACACCCAAGATATGCAGTGATGGATCTAGCGTTTCGAATCAAGGACGTCCACCTACGAATATCAATCACCATATGTGCCATAAAATAAAGTTTAAACAATACATGAAATATTACAATAATCAACTATTACAATTGCCCTTTACAATTTTTCATTTTTTAGAACCGATACTTGATAGAATCCTTAGAAATTGAGTCAAATACATCTTTTTTTATATAACAAACCAAGCAATCATTCAAAAATGAATCACACATTCGATTTCGAAGTCTATTTTTTTACGATTTTTATTGCCAAAACAGCAACTTTGACCATTTCATTAATCAAATAATTTAGCACATATGAAATTGATTCCAAAGCCTATTTTTTACAATTTTCACATGTCAAATATGAAATTTGAAATTAACTAATCACATATTCATTTAGCACAAGTCATTTGGCAAATTCTTCCCATCATTCAAACTTCATAGACACACAACATTACAACAACACAAGGATTTGCCAACACAACATTACAACTTTTGAAGGTGGAGACTGAATCATATGATTTGCTTAAATACTCTTCAATTACAGGTAAAAAGTGCTTCTGTTTCACACCGGTTTCAGTTCCTTCAATTATACTAGATAACTCATTAGTAGGGGTGGGCAACGGATCGGGTCGGGCAGGACTTGGCCAGCCCATCAACAAACCGGGGCGGGTTGGGCCCAACACATTTGTTAATGGGCTAGACTGGGTTATGGGCCATGTGAACCCGACCTGTCCATGGCCCGCCCATTGTCACTAAGGAGTATTTTTAGTGAGTTAATTTTTCAACTAAAATCTCTATAATTTTCCAACCAAACTAAACTAGTCCAAATCCAAAGTTAGAAAATACACAACCAACTAATAAATGGGTTGGGTTGAGTCGCTCATGGGCGGCCCGCTTTGGGCTTGTTTAAAAATGGAACAAACTTACTCAAAAAAATGGTATATAATAATTATTGTCTTGTACAAAGTATTGGTAATAAATTTAACTAATTAGAACATGTAAATTAGTGTGTCAAGTATGTTGAAAAAAAATTAATGGGTCACTAAACAGACCGTTAATGGGCAAGCTCAGTCCAGCCCGTTAATATGCCTGAATGGGCTGGCTAATATTAACCCAATCCATTATTAACCCGGCCTATTATTAACCCTATTTTAAACGGATTGGCTATTTAATTCAATGGGTATCCGGTCCATTGCCTATCCCTCCTCCTTAGGGTCAAGGACTCCTGAGAGCATTCCCAATGGCATTCCATTTTTTGGAACTCCAGCATGCCACGTTAACGAAAGTTCCACAGTTCTGGACCTTGCATTCCTTCATTTTCCCAGCAAATGGAACTTTATTACATTTCTAATCGGCAACATAATTACATACACATTTTCAAAACTCACAAACCATATTATGAAGTTAACATTTGAATCAAGCATTTTGTAAATTGTAAGTAACAAATATAATCAAAAATTATAATCAAGCATTTAGTAAATTGTAAATTCTAATATTAACATTTCAACTCTTTACAATCAAGCACTTCAAAATGTAACAAAAAAAATACCAAATTTCTATTTTCTAAACATTTCAACTCTAAATTCTAAACATCTCCACTTATTCCATTCATAGTTACGAAACCACTTTTTGTTTCTTTCTTATTAAAAATACATTCCGACATTCAATTTCTAACAACAACAAATTTATTTCATAAATTCAAGCAATTAATAAATAGTAACCATCAAAAATTTCAACTTACTGTCAACTTTTGAATACTAATGTTACGTATTCTTACCCTACCTTTATTGAAACAAATACATTCATGCATTCATTTTCTAACAACAACAAAATTAATTTCTAACGTATTCTTAGTAATACAAATTTTTAATTGTAACTAATACAAATTTCATATTGTAACAACAACAACAACATAAATTTCTAACAACAAATATTGATCCACGTTCACACATTCTACTTCTAACATGAGGTTGACAACAACGAAAAAAATTTCTCAAATCAATCATTTACTAAGTTGTAAGGAACAAATATTTCAATTATTACCCTACCATTATTTATGCACAAGAAAACATTGAATTCATACACTAATTGCGCAACCATTATTTTTTCCCAACAATAACAAAAATTAATTAACATGCTTACGCAAGCAATTTTTTCTTCTTCTTTGTGAACAACGTTAAAAATTGTATTTTCTTATCAAAAATACATTCAAACATTCAATTTCCAACAACAACATTAATTCTAACAAATATCTCCCAAAATTATCATCAAGCATTTCGTAAATTGTAAATTCTAATGATAACAACAACAAAACAACAACAACAAACTCCCAATGTGGGTCCCGCTTTTGCGGGGTCTGGGGAGATCCAGCTGTAGGCAACCTTACCTCTACCGGTATTCCTACCCATAGAGAGGTTGTTTCCATAAGACCCACAAAAACAGCTTTGAAAACAAGGTTTGAAGAGAAAACGGTTGCAAAAACCATTAACCGACGTGAGAGAAAAGGGGAGGGGTAAATGGGGAGAGAAAAGGGGAGGGGTAAATTCTAATGATAACAACCATATTAATTTATGACATTATCACATTCTACTTCTAACATGAGATTCACAACAATGAAATTAATTTCTCAAATCAATCATTTACTAAGTTGTAAAGAACAAATATTTCAATTATTACCCTACCATTATTTATTCACAAGAAAACATACAATTCATACACTAATTGCCCAACCATTATTCAATTTCTAACAACATCAAATTTATTTTCTACATTCAACCAATTAATAAATAGTAACTATCAAAAATTGCGGGTGAATGTCAATATTCTAATACTAATGTTACGTATTATTACCATACCTTCACTAAAACAAATCCATTTACGCATTCATTTTCTAACGACAACAAAATTAATTTCAAACATTTTGTCACTAATACAAATTTCTAATTGTACCTCCTACAAATTTCATATCGTAACAACAGCAACAACATTAATTCCTAATAAAAAATATTAAATTTCTAACAAAATAAATTACACTTTTAACCATGCAATTCAATTGTAACTAATACAAATTTTATTTCTAACATATTCTTACATACAACTAATAAATTTCCAAACAATTTCAACACAACATTAACGAAAACTTTGAATTACTTACAATTGACTTCACTTCACTATTGTGTTAATGGAGACCTCCCATATATGTCTACACAAATCCAAAAAATAAAATATATTAGTTAAAATATAAAACAACAATTATTTAAACAAAATTATAATGAATTACATAACAAATATTAACTTACCCGAACTTGATTTTCTTCCAATTTAATCAAACTCAAAATCACTAACACAAGTATAGCATATGCTTTGAGAGAGAAAGTGAGGAAGGTAGATTAATTTTTCACAATTTTTGGCCAAAAAATCACCCATTTTATAGAAAAATTTTTCACAGAAAAAAAGAAAAAAAAAAGAAAGAGCCGTTGGGCTCAAAATTCCACCCCCAATGGCCGAATTCGGCCCAGCTCCCCACGCCCATGCACTGTTCACGCTTTTCTTTTTTTTTGTCGCCGTCCCCCAAAACGCACCGTCGCCCTCACAAACACCCCCCCAAACGACGCGTTTTGAAGCGCAAAACGCCAAAAAAAATGAAACGCGGGGCACCACGGTTGCCTAGTCTGACACGCGTGTCGGTGCCCCGTTTCCTCTGCTGCCAGCCTCGCCCGAACACGCGTGTGACACGCGGGCCCCACCCATGCCTCGCGTGTCATCTGCTGCGGGTGCTCTGATAATGCATGTACATGATAGAGTAAGAATGATTGATGATTTTGCAGCACTTCCCTATGGTTTTCAACTTTTCATGGAAGCTTTACCTGCATTTGTGAAAAAGGCACTGTCCTAAGCCAAACTTTTCCGTAGGTTACGTTGCACTTGCCATATTTTCTAGATTTTTCTAATTCGGTAGACTCAGACGCTTGGTTTGTATTTCCTTCTTTTGCCAGGATTTCATCTGGATTACCTACTATAGTGACATCTGTGCCCATCAAAACAAGATTATCTTGAGGATTAGGATATACAAGATCAAGTAAGGCCCTGTTCTTTTGGGTGGAAAATGCACCCGATCCACTACTTCCCACACCCACCAACTTCTTACCCCCCTCCCACTCTTTCCCACACTTAAATAAAAATACCACTCCTTCCCACTTTCACTCACTTTCACCTACATGTACCTATAGTTACTACTTGAAGTATTAGTTATTAATATTTTGTTGTTTTATAATGTAGTAATTTTATTGTGATAGTAATTAATGATGATGAATTTTTTTTGTTTTTGTTTATTTTGTTTTGTTCTTTTTAATTTTGTTTATTTTTTATTTTCGGGTTTTTGTATTTGTGTTTTTTATTTTTTATTTATTTTTTAATTTTTTTAAAATTTTAATTTTTAATTTTTAATTTTTAATTTTTAATTTGTAATTTGTAATTTGTAATTTGTTAATTTTTGAATGTTTTAATTTTTAATTTTTAATTTTTAATTTTTTAATTTTTTAATTTTTTTGAAGTTAAATTTTTAATTTTTAATTTTTTAATTTTTTCTATTTTTTAATTTTAATTTTAATTTTAATTTTCTTAAATTTGTGTAATTTTTTTAGTTTTATTTTATTTGTTTTTTATTTTCTTATTTTTTATTTTTTGTATAAATTTTGTTATTTTATATTTTTTTGGAATTTTGCGTTGGTTGTTTTTCTGGAATTTACCCACCCAATTTTGTTTTTGTCTGTTACATTTTTTTTTGTGTATATTTTTTGTTTTTCATTGTTTTACGCATTTATTGTGTATCTGTTTTTTTTTTTGTTTTCAGTTTTATGTTTCGGTAATTTTTGAAGGTTTTTTTTGTGTTTAAATTGGTAATTTTTATTTTGGTAAAATCTTTAAATGTTTAAATTTTTTTGTGTTGTATTTTTTTATTTTGCTTAAATTTGTTTAATTTTGTTAGTTTTAAATGTTTTATTTGTTTGTATTTATTATCTATGTTCTTATGTTTTAATATTTTGCATGTATTTTTTTTGTAATTTTTTGTTGTAACATGTTTTCATTGTTGTTGGCGGTAGAAGTGTTCGTGCAATAATTTCACTAACTTCATATGAAACCGAATATTCATTACACAGTAATAAAGTTGTACTATTACAAACGAACACATATTGCAACAATAACGACATTGGCACTGTAAGGCCATACACATTGTACATATCAGGTCGCAACGCACTCCCACATATCAGTAGCTAGTTGATCCCTAAACTGATTCATGAATTGTTTGACATTCGAATCAAGGAACATATCATCATGTTCTGCTGTAGTAGAAGGCGGTCTTGGTGATATTTGGATGCCATATCGATGGAGACGAATAAAGTTATGGAGGGTGCAAACTGCGATTATTATTTGAATATGTTTTTGTAATGTCACTTGGGGTATCCTGTCATCTAATATCTTCCATGTAGTCTTCATCTCCCCAAAAGTTCGCTCAACCGTCCCCCGCAAACAAGAATGACGACAGTTGAACTCCTCTTTCATCCCTTGTCTGGCAACGCCGCATTGACGACCTCTGCTGAATTCGGGAATGTGGTACCGAACACCGCTCTCTTTATAAGGTGCTAAGTACCCAATCGTATTTGGATATGCGGAATCCACCAAATAGTACTTCCCTGACCACGTATGGACAACATATCATTCAATGATGACCACATTGTCGGAGACAATACTAAACACATATTACACCAAGCAATCGGGGGTACCTGGCGATGGATGAGGAAAGTCAAACTTTGGTTCAACTATGCTATGTTGTAGTACTGGTAGATCATGGGAGCTGCTCTCCCAGCCGGCATTGACATACGTAATCATGCCGTCGAATGAAATGACCATCAAAACAATCTAAGTCTTATCCCCTTTACGATTTCGATAACGTTGCCCTATGTCATCTGCAATTCTGCATTGAATATGGGTTCCATCTAATGCTCCAACACAGTCCTACATATCAACGCACAATTTTTGTTGTCCGCTGCAAACATTGGATCATCATATACATTACGTACGTTTTTTTTATGGTTGCCAACGTACCTTCAAATACGGCCAGTAGAACCCCGACTTCTGCACAATTTCTGGGGGCACTTCATCCTGACTGCGGTACGGCCTTACGATATCAATAGATAACGTAACTAAAGCTTCCAAGAGTTGGTTATGATGGTGCTTATAGTTGACAGTGAATGTTGAAATCGGATCTGCACATCACGGTAGCTTGCACCTCGTGCTAAAATATATAAGCTTAGAGCAACGATTGCAGCTACTTTAATAAAGCGTCCCTCATCTATAGCGCGTCTCTCTACGATGACGTTAACTAGATGTATAAAAGCATCTCGGTCTAGCCGCAGCAATTGCCGACAAAAATCTTCCCTAGTACTATTCAGCACTCGATGTATGAATGACCCGCCACTTTCCCCACCAACAATCCTCGGTAGTCTCAGGGGTGAAGCTCTACGTAGCGGTGAACAACTTCGTACGAGCGTGTGCAACACAAGAGTGTCCACAACACAATCTTCTTCCTCGTCCATTCTACATCATGTAGCAGCATAAAATCGTTAGAGACAAATGGAAGCAAATAGATTCATCGTTGGGCGACAACTAACAATTGCAAAGTACTCGCCATAAAATAACAATGCAGTTACACAAACCAACACGACAACTACTCGTGCTCACTACATTCATACAACAAATTTAAATGTCAAGTCATTCCTAAAACATGTAAACTGAGAACCCAACTCATAAATCAGCAAATCACTACAGTCAAACATCCCCCAACCCTCTAACTCGTAAGTATCTGGTAATATCGTTATCATTGAAAACTGCAAAGTACTCAAAATCCTGCTTGCGTCTAATATATTCCATGACAGTGAATATGAAATCGTCTCCTTTGGCAGCAACCTCAGGATGCTCCCTCAACTTTGTAAGGACCTTCTCGTAAATAGATGGCGGGGGGTGAAGCCTGGCCTCCGCTCACACGCGCATCAGTGCAAGAGCATTATGAACTTTGGAATCCAATTCTTCCCTCAGCCGCCTTCTGTCACCTGAACTTCCACCCTCACTTCTACGTTTTCAGAAGTTTTCCTGGGTAGTCCAAGGAGGTGATCGGCTTTTTGCCCCAGCACTTACTTCCCTCTGCTCGTTGTGCTCATCATCCTCCGCCTCATCACTATCACCGACATGCTCTTCCAAATCCACTGCCGAATCCTGCGGAACTGGACGCCGTTGACTATCGGAAGCACCCATCGCCGGGGAGAAGCTCAAGTCCCCAGTTGCATGCCTCCCATGCACCACTGCTTTAATCTTGTCTAGATTTGGGGGAACTCTGTCACGAAAACTTTTAAATCTTCCTCCCCATTTCTGCACGCCAAGTGGAACACATTATTTTAAAAAGCACATAAACATGAATGTCATGACAGTCCTTATGTACGAAGCATATTATACCTACAAAAATTTCTCCCAAGTGTAATCAGTCACTGTCACAGATCCAGCCATTCCCAAGCTTTTAATTTCTTGACGGTGTCATTGTAATGGTTTCTTATTTGAGTACCATCCCTATCGATGCCCTGAACTTGCAACAAAGCTTTCACAACAGACCATTCAAATTGTGTAGCCCCCTGCGCTTTTTGTTCAATCAACACATCAAACAATTTATCATCCTCTTTATTAGTCCAATTACGTGATTTCCTTCCACTACTAGCCATACTGTAAGCTATCAAAAATCACCAATCAATTACAATCAATATTAACTTAAAAAAACCCACCTATGAAGTGCACACATTTTAAACATAACAATGCACCACAAATGCACAACATCTCATAAGGGAGTTCGTGGTTAACGCATTTCCTTCGACCACACGTCCATCGCAACTCCCAAACACGTAACATTCAAATTCATACCGCAAATGAAGAAATTGCTTCCAAAAACCAAGGCCATCTCAACTCATGTCAATCTCAAACGAAGAAAACGCACAACTTCAAAATTGAACTCACAATTTCTTCAAATTAAGCACACAGATGTAAATAAAGCAAACACGTTCAAACAAAAATTCGTCATACGACCAACTCATGAATGCCAACCACTGTTTTCAGCCACAAACAACTAACCAAATTTTCCAAAAATTACAACAAACCAAATTTACCAACATTCCTCATACTTACATCTCAGAACCGGGGAGGTCGCCGGCCAGCTGGGCAGGCGTCAGGATGTCGACGACGAGGTCCAAATCTGGCGGCTACGACAGAGGGCTACATGGGGTGTTCGAAGCAGCGTCAGACAGCGCACGGTAGGAGCTGTAGGGGGTTGGGACCTCGCGCGCGTGGTGGGGGAGATGGTCGGTGAGGAGGGAGACCACCGACGACGTCGGAGATGGATGGCGACGACGGAGGGCTGCCCGGGGTTGTTATAGCTGGCGATGGAGGTGTGCCAGATCGATGCCGTGGGAGATGGCCGACGAGGTGGCAAGACGACCGACTTGGCTTGCTGCTACGGCCGGCGCTGCTGCAGTGGCTGACCAACGTGGGAGAGCACGGGCACTTCACAGACAGAGAGGAATGGTGAGAGCTGAGAGTTTAGCGAGAGAGAAAAAGAGAGGGGAGAGCTGAGAGTTTAGAGAGAGGGGGGGAGCTGAGTGTCTACAGTGGAGAGAGAGGATAGCTGATAGGATACAGACATAGCACACCTTTACATATGTCATGTTTTTATTGGATTCGTAGATTGCAGTTGGATATAATAAGATTGTGTTCAGATAATATTTTCGGTGACTACTGATTTCGAATTCCAAACTAATTTCATTGGCATCATTAACGTAAATAAGAATTCACGAACCATAACGTTCAATTTCACGTAAATAAAAATAAATAAAAAAAATGAAAAAATGAAAAAATAAAAACTAGAAATTAAAAAATTAAAAAATTAAAAAATTAAAAAATAAAAAATTTAAAAATAAAAATTATAAATAAATACAAAAAAAATTAAAAAAATATAAAATTAAAAAAATAAAAAAATACAAAAAATACAAAATAGAATTAAAAAAATAAAAAACATTAAAACATTAAAAAATTAATGAAAAATAAAAAAAATAAAACTGTTCCATAACATTCGAAAAATTAAAACTGCTCATAATTGCTTTATGTAGGTGTGAGAAGGAGTGGGTGAATGTGGGAATAAGTGATATTTTTTTTTAAGTGTGGGAAGGAGTGGGAAGAGGGGGGAAGAAGTGGGTAGGTGTGGGGTGGGAAGAAGTTCAACAACCACTGTATCGTAACCTGACGAAAGTAATCCATTTTTGTACTTTAACGTACAATAATATATTTCACTTCAAAATTCGGTGAAAATTAAAAAAATTCCCACAAATACAACACAAATAAACATCCGCGATTGATTCAACTCATCCACGAAATTTTATATTTTGTGGGGTGCAACAACGACCATCAAACAGTATTTCGCAACCAGCTAAACACATAAACAATTTTTTTCCGATTCAAAATTTAATTTTAAGATCCTTACTACTATTATAAACCAAAACAATACATTAAAGTACAAAAATATATAACTTAAACCAACTCCCCAACTTCATTCAACTTCTACCCATTCTCACCTACTTCTTCCCCCCCTTTCCCACACTAAAAAAAAAACCCACTCTCACCAGCTCTCACCCACTCCTTCCCCCCCTTTTCCACAATCACCCATTCCACACCCTTCATTTCCCACTGAAAAGAACAAGGCCTAAGTAAGCTAACCAATCCGCTAATTAACCAAACAATTGCATTAAACAAATAAACAATCTCAATCAATATAATATCATATGAGAAGTAACAAGCAAGATTGCAAGAAATTGGAAGTAATTCAAACAAACAAAATTTAATTTTAATTGTTCAAGTTTGAATCAAAAGTTCAAAACCCTAATTTGAGGGCTTACGCGGTAGTGGGCAGTGGGTCGTACCATTGACAGGTTGCTAACGGCGAATTTCGATGCCTAGTGGGGGCTGAAGGGCGAGGCGCTGAACAGTGGCAGATCTCATGATCTGGCAGGGGCGTTGAAGTTCGAAGCGGGAAGAAGGCAGAACTGAACAAAATAACAGCTGTTGGTTGCAGCTTTCGGTTTTCAAATGGTGGAGGTGTTAGGTGTGTAGGGCCAGAGTGGAGGAGGTGTTGAGTGGAGGTTGTAGTTGGAGCCGTGCAGGAGTCGAAGAGAGTGTTACAGCGGGCAGTGAGAAAACTGAGAATCGTGAGATGTTCATGTTCTTGGAGTCGAAGGGCCACATTGGCTAGACCACACACACGCTGCGTCACCTTTGCTTCAGTGAGAATCTTTTTTTTTTAAATTTTAAAGTTAGGTACTTGATGGATGTCGAGTATTCTTTTGGATAGGTTTAATTACAAACTCAAAACAAAACAAGATTAAATGGTTAAAGGTTTTGGGGGGGGGGACCAATAGAATTTTAGGGTTGTCCATCAATAATATATATCCAGGTCTCAAATTAGCTATTAAGGCCTATTTTTGGATACCCTAGCCATAGCCGCCAATGCAATTCTATTAGCAAAATGTCATAAATTGTTAAAAAAAAATAAAATAAAAACACACACTCAATAGCCATTATACTTATTCCAAACTATAGTCAAAACACAATCAACTATAGCACTGTCCCGTATCCATCATCTGGCACTCATTCACCGTAAACTTGGCACTCAACAACCATCATCGCTATCGAGCATGCATCTTCATTTAATGATTCATAGATCCATTAATTTAATGACTCATGGCCCTAGTTCACCATCCAATATCCGTCATTGCCCTTGTCAACCCTGAAGTCCACATTGGCCTCAACTCTAAAGGCACAATGTCAGATTTTTCATGTAGTAGCACACCTAAAATTATCTCTATTTATTCCCTATTTCAATTTCAAGTTCAAGATTTTATGTCAATAACTAGTGTATTACCTAGAATAGTACAATACAACTACACCTCTCAGTGTGAATCCCATTTTTACGCAGTCTGAGGAGATCAAGATGTAGGCAGCCTTATCTCTACTGACATCCCTACCCGTAGAGATGCTGAATCCAAGAGACCCACAAAATAAGATTTTGTGAAAACATTTTATAGAAGAAGGATTTTTGAAAACATTTAATGCAAAAAAACTAAGGATACACAACAGGGAATGAACTAAGGAATACTATATAAATCAGTTAGCCGTAGCTATGTAAATATAAGTATAACATAAGTACAACATGGCAAAAGAAGGTACTAATGTACTATCTCCTAACAAACAGAAGTAGGCAAATAATGTTTCCTCTCAGATGTATGTACTATCTGCATACAAACACGACAAACGAAAAAATCACAACTAAACCTACGCTCCTGCAACTGGAGAGCACAACCAAATTAGGTGGCCAACTCTCAACGATTTAAGATCCTAATCCTATCCCGCCATAGTTTCCTATCCTGAGTTATGTCTTCCATCAATCCTACAACTATCAAATCCTCTCTAATCATCTTGTCCAAACTCTTCTTTGGTCGTCCCCTCCCTCTTTTACCTTCAGGGATGTTAATCATCTCACATTTGCTCACTGGAGTGTCTATACTCCTTCTTTTCACATGGCCAAACCATATGAGTCTTATTTCTCCCATTTTATCTTAGATGGGAGCCACTTTAACTAAGTGTCTGATTACTCCATTCCCAATTATATTCCTTCTCGTATAACCACACATCCACCTAATCATTCTCATCTCTGCTACCATCAACCTTTAAACCTATGTCTTTTTTATAAGCAAACACTCCGATCCATACAGTATAGCAGGTCTAATTACCATGATAAACTTTGCCTTTTAATCCTACATGCATCCTCTTATCACACAGCACACCTAAAGCATACTTCCATTTTTGCCAACCCACTTTTATGCGCTAGTTAATATCTTCGTTAATGTCCCCATTTTGTTGAATGATCGATCCTAGGTATTTAAACTTCTCGACCTTTGGTATCGTCATCCCATCAATGGTGACTTCTCCCCTCGTATCTTCCCTTCTACTGAAACAACAATGAAGGTATTCAGTTTTCAATCTACTTACTCTAAAACCTTTATACTCCAGTATATATCTCTAATGCTCCAACTTGTCATTAACTCCCTCTGTGATCTCATCAAGAAGAACAATGTCATCTACGAATAACGTACACCATGGTAACTCATCTTGAATTCTTTTTGTATGTTCATCCATAACTAAAGTGAAAGAAAATGGTTTAAAGCAGAACCCAAATGCAGCCCCGTACCAATGTAGAAGTCATTGGTGGCCCCTCATGGCGTCCCAACACTCTTCCTACATCTTTCGTACATATCCTTAATAACTCGAATATACACAGCAGGTGACACTCTTTTCTTTTCCAAACATCTCCATAACACTTCATGTAGAATTCTATCATATGTTTTTTCCAAGTCAATGAACGCCATATGAAGATCTACCTTTCTTTCTCTGTACAATCCCATGAGTCATCTAAGGAGGTAAATTGTCTCTATGGAAGCATAGATTGGATAAAATTTTGAAACCCTAACCAAAAGAGGGCTAGAAGTCCACAATAGAGGCTCACCGACGGGGCCCAACGTTTGTAACCAAGCTTCGATGAATAGTGTTAACGTCTTGTGGTCATGGCTGCTAATGGTTCACACAGCCCGCGCTGTTTGGTGTTGAACAAATTCTTCAAATCTACAACAATGGAGTTAAGTATGTGTATTGTTAAGAGAGAGAAAGGGGAAGGGGGAGACTATGGGGAACTCAGAAGTGTTGTGAGCATAGGGATAATCTGCTGCTTTCAGTTTTTTCATGTTGGAGGGGAGAAAGAGAAAGAAACAATGCTGAAAACACTACCAAAAAAGGGTCATGCTTCCACTCTTATTTAACCACACATGGCTAAGTGTAGCGGAAAAATAAGTAAAAATAAGCTCCTGAAACTATTCCCACACATAATAAGCGAGAAAAAATATAACCACTCTTATAAGAGTGGTAGTAACTAATTAAGATATGTCTACGCATACTAAGCGTGGAGATTTGTATTTCGTGAATAAGGCACACTTTATACGGATATTAAGTGTGGTAGCTATTTTTTTTTTTCAAAATTAATTGTAAGTTTCTTAGACTTTTGGGATGCCAATGCACATCATCGATTGACTTTCATCATATTCTCACGCGCATCCCTTACAAAAAACCCTAGTTTGCTCTGGTTATGCTCGCCGGTAAAGGTTCTGACGGTCTTGTACTCGGCGGTGAGAGTTTCGGCGTTGAGCGAGGTCATCTGCCTCTGCTTCTGTGTGCAGCCGTTCGCTCCTCTGCTTCGTGTAGCCTTGACTCACAACCCTCCTTCATCGTTTACACCCGCTCCTACATTCTCATCACCGGCGGTACGGTGGTCATGTCGGCGGCTAGAACGGGCGTCGATGTACTACTGGCTTGGTTCACAGGTTCGCAGGTTCGCAGGTTCGATTCTCTTCATCTCCTATCGCCCATTTTACATGGCTTGGTGCTCTCTATCCTAGCCGATTTCCCTCACCATCATATCTCTAGGGTTTGAATGAAATTGATGTCAAAATTGAGGTTTGCTTCGAATTGTATATGGAAAGGCCAATTGTCGATAATTGATCTCTCAGTTGTTCAAGTACTGTTTTCTTTTGTTATTGAATTGATGATAAATTGAATGTCATATGCTTTGTCGTTGCTATACTGCAATTTTGTGAACTAGATTGTGATTTAGCCTTATAGTTGTTTATCTCAATTTAGGAGGCTGGAGTTGCTTTCTGAGAATAACTAAGAAGCTCCTTTGAGTAGGCTACGTCATTTGATCAACCATGACAACCCAAAGCTGGTGTATCAGTAGATGTATCCACTCGAAGCATATCTAGCACTGATGAAGCAAAGTCTTAAAGCTCACTGTCAGGATGAAGATACTTGAGAAGAATGGCCTGTAGGAAGGACACACATGCTAAAGTCAGACAGAGTCGAATTTCCCTGAAGCGAACACCACTTGCTTTAACAAAGGGAGAAAAAAGATGCTTGTGCAAGCCACCTTCTAGTTTCTTTGAAGGAGGAAATTGTCCTTTTCCTCTAGGTTGAACTTGTGCCTCAGGGTTTATTCCAAGAGCAAGCAGTGTACTCAAGGCTTAAGCGAAAGCTTCTCGTACGGATGGGACTGGATCATTGAAGGCCTTGACACACAAACTGGCTGAAGCGTCAAGCTTCACAACCCCTAAGCCTGGCCCCCCAACATTAGCAAATGTCTTTAAACATCTAGTAGCAGCTATTCTGACAACAGGTGCCTTGTCATTGATACCAAATCACGTGATCAGTCAGAATGCTTCTATATATGCTGCATTAGTTGCAAGGCCACCACAACCCTCCAGAGCATTCCGAAGTAGTTAAAGAGCCTGTTTTCTCACATACTCCTCGTGAGACTTCATCAGTTTTGAGACAATGCTGCTTGTTTTAGCCAACCCCGAAGTAATCCTTCTTCCAAAAAAGTTATATAATTCTCCCAAACACTGAGCACCACCAGCAACAAGTTGAGGTACATTATTCTTTCCATCAGATAGAAATACTTGGAGAGAACTAGCCCTTGAATATATAGAAATAGGATCTCCTTTTGAAAGAATTTTAGCCATAGCTACTGAAGCCAAGTGTCGTAGAGGCCTTCTTGCACCAATAACCAATAGTGACTAGAGTGTATCCTCGCATTTTCGTTACCGTAAGAGGATAGAATCTTTAGGTTCATCGTCAATGGCAGAGATGAGAACAGACAGGAGATTGAAGTAGAGTAGGGTCAGGAGACTGAAACCTAACTGAAAGAAAAGAAGTTGCGAGTGGAAGATGCTCTTAATGCAACAAAGGTATTTCCTTAGTGCTTGCTCTGCTCAACTAATATGTAATTCGTACTTAATGTTTTATCAAACAGTAGATATAAGATCCAGTTTTTCTAAATTCTGGATAGATGTTGCTCACCATTCATCCATATTTATTGTACTGATGCTGACTTGTACTGATTGTCAGGTTAGGGCAAGGGCGCTTAGCCATCTACTTGGCCTGATTGCCAATAATGCAGGGGTCAATGGAGGTGTTGTAATTGAAAAGGAAGATAAGTTTATGTTAGGCCATGAATGATTCATGAGGGAAAAATTTACAACAAGCTCTTTTATTACTAAATGAGTCTGTTTTTTTTTACAGGTGCTATCCAACAATAACCCAAGATTTTGTTACAATGCTGCAATAGGAAAGTATGAGGATCTGATGGCTGCAGGTATAATTGATCCAACCACTCAATCACCTGCAATTTTTTATGGTCTCTTTCTAGGCTAGGATATGAATTACGATGCATTTTCTTGACTGTAGCTATCCAACAATAACCCAAGAAGTTGAACATGATTACAATAGGTATTGAACGCATGCAATTACAAAGCCGATTCCCAGATGGTTGACGACGTGTTGCTTGAGAGACTGCAAAATGTAAACATTGTGAGTTTAGTTTAAAAGTTTTAAACTACATGTTTTTATGGTATTAAGTTGTTTGATTTGCGTTGTGCATTCGATTTTTTGGATTTATTCATGGCAATGGGTTGGATTTGTGTTGGGTACTCCAGGCGTGTGGCATGTTGAATTGATTTGCTCCAGCATGTGGCCGTTGAGATTGTGAATAGTTTGTTATTGTATTTATGACATGTTGTAAAAGGCAAATAGCCAAGTTTTAGGCGGAATTCTGCCAAAAAATTTTCAAAATTAGGGAATTTACTAAAAAGAAAAACCTAACCGTAAAGATATTATATAATGTTTTTAGAGCACAAGTACATAGTTATGGAGGATAATAGCTAGATATTACATCTTGCAATCTTTTTAGAAGTTTTTTCTTGTTAGTGGCGTTGTTTATTGTACTAAACTCTAATATATGGACTTGGTGATTTCAGATTGAAACCAAGGGCAGCATACACTACTAAAAAACTGCTTTTTTTGGCGGATTTTCCGATGGAAAATGACGTTTTTTCTAACAGAAAATCTGACGGACATGTTCCGTAGGAATACGGTCCGTAGACCCACTTCTTTCGACAGAACACCTATTCCGTCGGCAAAGTCCCGACGGTCTGACGACGGATTTTTCAAGTGTTCGACGGACTCTGCCGTCGGGCATACCCGATCAAGATGGCCACGAACGCTGGACTGACCGACGGAAAGCCTTAATTTCGTCGGAAATTTTGTGAAAAATTTAAAAAAATAATTTGAAAATGTAGTTCCCCAAATACAAATTTACAACCAGCAAATACAAACTCATGCCAACCATATGTTGACCGAACCAAAACCACCACACGTGGTACACAAATCGCTACAAATGTAACCACCATACATGGTACACAATTCGCAATAAACGTAACCACCACACGTGGTTACTTTCATTCAATAAGTATAAACAAACAACCACACTAAATGAACATTGTAATAGTATGAAGTACAGCAATAAGAAACCAAAGCAAGACAACAAATGCAAGAAAACGTAATTGTTCAAATGAGTATTGAGGAGGAAGGGGAGGATCGAGAGGCATTCTAGTTGAAATAATCCTTGTAGTCATGAGGGCGATCATCACACCCAAGGTTGGCGCTACCGTCACCATCACCATCATCATCATCATCGTCGTCGTCGTCACAGGGTTGCGGTTCAAGAGGAGGAGGTGCAGGAGGGACATAAGGAGCAGCGTGGCGGTATTGTCGATGGCGCATAGAAAGGCGTGGGCGAGATCCAGACTCAGATGCTTGTTGAGCTGTCATAAACTCACGGAATGTATCTTTCAGACCAGATAATTTCGAAGTGAGTAAAGTCACTTTCTCTTCTAGGTGACGGTTTTTCTCCGCCATCATACTAAGCTCGCTGTTCAGCTGGGTGACAGATGCTCGCACATCAGGGTCATGACCATGGTCCCGGGATGTCGCCGTGGACTTCACCAGGTACTTCAGTTTCACCCCTTCTGATCCTAGCCCATACACACGACCCTTTTTGTTGTAGTTAGCTTGCACCCCCAACTCGGTTTCGAATAGGACTTCAGTTGGTTCGGAGCCGGGATCTGTGGAAGATTGCGAGTTTCGAATGTGGTCCCACTTTAATTTGTTAGCCGCGTATACATGAGTGTCCTTAAAAAGTTCGAGGTCTGTAACCTCCCTATTAAGTTTCTTCTCCTACACAAAAACAGAATACGTTAATGAACAGGAGGATGACTCTAATTGGATAAGGCATTGGGAAAAATAAGTACAAGAAATAATGAACCACGCACTTACCATGCGTCTTCTGTGCTCAGTAAATGGGACCGAACTGGATCTATGTAAAGAAGGACCTAACCTGTCCTGCTCGCTGTTTCGGTTTTTATTTGCTTGGGAACTCATCTTCAAAAATTTCTCGGAAGTCCAATATTCCTGCAGCGACTTCCAAGTGCTATCAGACAACCACAACGGTTGTTTCCTCCTCTTCCTCAACTCCCCAATGTGTCCCTCAATCTACTTGCCCATTTCTCCTCGAAATTCCTCCGTATCTGGGTCTCATGCTCTGAAGCCCAATGGTAACGCTTCTGCATGAACACAATTACATGCCACAAAATGTGATATCTGCTAACAATATGAATATATATATATATATATATATATATATATGTATGTATATGTAGATAAATGTACAAAAATTTGGGCAAAATCTTAGCTTAAACTTACCAAACCACAAGTCTCGTTGTTGTTTCGGCACTTTCCCCCATGTTGGCCATGGCTCAGAATATTTGCTCGTAAATATCCTTGTAATCTCTAACACAGCATCGTACGGACAGAAACTTGCAAATTAAGAAAGAATGGATCCCCGTCAGAAATTGCAACTTGATAACACAGTTGGTAAGACATAATTACTTACTCTTTGCCGTCAAGTGTGATGAGTTGCTTGTTTGTGGTACTGCCGTGGCTAGAAGCATGTTCACTTTGTTCCCGACTCCTGTCTACAGATTGTTGTGGAATAATAGGTGGGTTCGGGATCATGTAGCTGCCAGACATGTGTACATGGGGGATGTTGGGTGTCATGTGTTGGCTGAAGTGTATGGATGGAATAGTGCGAGGGTCTGGGATAATGGCGTGAGGAGCCTCAGGGGTTTGATGTCCCTGATATTCCTCTTCGTGCTGACTGGTGGGGTCCTATCGGTCTGCTCCCCGAGAACGCCCACATCCGGCCCCACGGCCACGATGTGTACCTGACATATTTGAGACAAATATACAGAGCGTAGTGATCAAACAATATAAGGGACAAATAATTAATTGTAAGTTAAATTAACAGCAAATGTCGTGTGTGACCATAATTACAATGTCACAAGTGTCACACATACAATGTCATAAGTATCTGAATTAACATAGAATACAATTTGGTTTTAGGTCACAATCTACTCATTTATCATTATCACTTTCATTCAGAGTCTTCAGTATCGTCGTCAATATCATCCCACTCCTCCTCTTCACTTCTCTCAGCCGAAACGTCTTCGTTTACCTCCTCAATTTCTTCCTCTTCATTCAACAAAGTTGCAGGGAGTATGTCAGTTACTGGTGTCACGTGAGACACTTGTTCCTCTTGAAATACAATTGGTAAAGTGAATTCATTATTCACTTTGTGTCTAGATTTGTTTGGTACGACAACCCACCAGTTACCTTTATCTCTTATTCCATTTGGGTACCTCATGTACACCACCTGGATTCCGAAAGCAGCAAATATAAATGGATCATATTTTTTGTATCTTCTTGTTGCATTAACCTCGACGAAGGGACATAGTTTGGGGCTACGTCTTCCTTGAGGGGTGTTATCAAACCAATCACACCTAAACAATGTACATTGTTTTAGTGGTTCTCCTAGATATTCAACACGAATAACTTCTTGAAGGATTCCATAATAATCATCCTCGAATCCACCTTCCCCGCTCCCTTTCACAGAAACCCCACAATTGTAACTCTTTTTTCCTTCACACCTTTTGTGTGTATGAAATAAGAATCCATTCACCCTAAATGCAGAGCAGGTTGTGACCTTCCTCAAAGGCAGTTGAGCCAAATGGTGCAGGTGTAGCTGACGTTCGTCATTGAACATTTGAACAATGTCAACTTACAAGTATTTATGTTTGAACTGATAAGGTCGGGATCATTTGGTACAAATAAGTTCTGATGAATTAGTACAGTAATTTTCAACGCGGATGGCAAAATTAAAAAATATTACTGCTTTCTTGAACCACCAAATAAACTCTGACTCTATCAGTGCATCTAACTCCACATCTGTGAAATTTGGGTTCCCTTATAATTTTTGTTGTTTGAATAGTCTGTACAAGTCATTATTCACTGATTAGCACCATGTTTTAATTCATAAAATGCTATTCGTTCAATGCATGCAATGGATGAAAGGGGTCATTTCTTCATCAGTTAGGTACCTCTGTGTCCGACTTCCCACAACAGTACCTTTGGTTTCGAAAACTGACAAAATTGGCTCACCTCCTGGCTCCACATTGATTTTCTCATTTCGTCGACGTCTTGTGCGCATTGAAGGCACATTAGCGCCGAAGTAGAACGAAGAAAACTGTGATATCTCGAACATCAGACATGCTTCGGCCACTGACCCCTCAGGGGATGTTTTATTTTTAATTTTCTTCCTCAGCCACCCAAAGTACCTACATTAAAATTTTATGTGTGTTTGAAGCACACTTTAGTTTGACATTTACATGTGTGACGAAATTTTTCAAATGTATTTACCTTTCAAAATGATACATTCATCGATATTGCACTGGACTCCCAAGGTATGCTTCTTCTGCCAAATGCACAGGTAAGTGCTCCATGACATTGAAGAACCCAGGAGGGAAAACTCTCTCTAATTTGCAAAGGATGATGCGTATATTGCGTTGCATTTCTTGTAACTTATCGACCCGTAACACTGTTGAGCAAATATTTTTGAAGTACTCACTTAACTCAACAAGTGGTTCAAGTACATCGTCTGGTAGCGCACGAAATGCTATTGGCATTAGCGTCTGCAATAACACATGACAGTCATGACTCTTCATTTTTTGGAACTTTGCAGCCTTCATATCTACGCAATTCCCGAAGTTGGAGCAATAAGCATTAGGCATTGTAAGTTGTTGGGCCCACTCACATACCCTTTCCTTTTGTCCAAAGAAAGGACGTACGAAGCCGTTGGCTTCAGTGTCCTCCCATTAACACCTCGTTCAACATTTAACTCGGGACGATCACACATGTCTGCCATGTCCAACCTCGCCTTCATATCATCTTTTGTTTTTCTCGCAACATCCATGACAGTGTTTATGATGTTGTCGCAGGAGTTTTTCTCTATATGCATAACATCCAAGTTGTGATGTAGCAACTGGTCTTTCCAATAAGATAAATCCCAGAAGATGCTTCTCTTGGTCCAGTTGTGAACATTTTCCTTGAAACCCGGGATTACAAAATCTCCATCCGTGGTTACTTTTGGAAGACTACGCACCTCATTCCACAGTTTCTCGCCAGTTCTCCTAGATGGAGGGCCCTCTTTCACCACTTTTCCCTTACAAAACGCGGTGTGGTTTTTCCGAAACGCATGATGTCGAGGCAGGAATCGACGGTGACAGTCAAACCATGATGCTTTGCCCCCATGTTTCAAATGTGTCGCCCTCAATTGATCCATACAAACAGGGCAACTCAAAACACCATGAGTGCTCCATCCAGATAACATTCCGAGGGCAGGGAAGTCATTCACTGTCCACATTAAGGCAGCTCTCATCAAGAAGTTATGCCTCATGGAAATGTCATAAGTCTGGACACCATCCCACATAGTTCAGAGCTCATCAATCAACGGTTGCAAGTACACATCTATTTTATTCTTTGGATTTGACAGCCCTGGTATAATGCAAGTCAAAAACATATATGGCGTTGTCATGCACATATCTGGAGGAAGGTTGTAAGGTGTCACAACCACAGGCCACATTGAATAAGAACGGCCAGATTGTGAGAAAGGGCTAAACCCATCAGCACACAAACCAAGCCTCACATTACGATGCTCAGAAGCAAAATCTGGGTATTTGCGATCAAAATGCTTCCATGCTTCCCCATCTGAAGGGTGACACAGAACACCATCCTCACGGCTACTGTTATAATGCCACCTCATGTGCTCAGCTGTATTTCTTGAGGCATAAAGGCGTTGCAACCTTGGTATCAAAGGGAAGTAGAACATTTTTGCATATGATTTTAACTTCTTCCTATTATCGCCTGACTCAATCGGCTTCCATCTTGGCAAATCACAAAACTTGTAATTTTCAAGGGCCGAATCTTCCTTAAAGTAAAGCATACATCCACCGCGGCAACAATCAATCATGTGCACATCTAAACCCAAACTTTGGATCTTCTTTTTCAACTCTGAGTAACTTTGGGGCACACGATTGTCTGTCGGGCAACTCTCATGCAGTAATTGCATCACCTCATTCATACAATTCTGCGGCATATTGTAATCAGATTTGATATTCATCAACCTCACAGCATTGGACAACTCAGTTTGGTTTGAACATCCCTCCCACAAAGGCGTCTGAGCGGTTTGAAGCATATTATAAAATGCCTGAGCTTTTGCATTTGGTTGCTTACTAACTTCAACCTCATTAGTAACAATGACATCATTCACCATTGCTCCAACACGATCGACAAACGAGTTCGTGTTATCGAAATCCATAGGACTTGTTGGACCCATGTTATCATACAAGTTTTGTTGGTTACTACTGCCAACATTTGCATATTCAGTTGGTTCTATCTCCCCATGAGATGTCCAATACCAATACCCCTTAACAAAGCTGTTTTGGTACAAGTGTAATTTAACATCATCAGGTTCCCTATATGCTCCGTTTCTACACTTGGCACAAGGACATCTATAATGCCCATTATTGATGAACTCTGTTTGACACCTTGCAAATTGATCAAACATTTCTACTCCTTCTAAGAACTCCTGCGTATAAGATTTTTTCCCTGATAGAAATCTTTCACACATCCACCTCCGATAGGGTGGTCCATGCATATTATCCACCATTCATCATTGACAAAGTAAGCAGTACATTGGTTTCTTTAATCATCGACGTATGTTGAGAATTTTAATTCGTATACAACTGAATGCTTGATGGACTTATCATTAAACTATTTCGTCATACGCTACGATTAACAGGATACCAACAAAAGCACATATATATTACGACAATGAAGTCAGGATATAAGCCTATTTCAATGTCTGAAATGGGAGCCCAAAGTTGTGACATGCACACAGACAATAACGACACTCACAGCAACAATAACGAATTTTTTTCCCTTTCGTAATATGTTTTCTCTTGCGACCCATTTCCTTCATGTAAATAATCCACAAATATCGTTCTCATTAACACACAAATTAAAATAACACACTTCCCTTAAATCGTACACAACAACATATATGCACAACTTTTTCATATTTAACGGAATAATATAGCCTCATAGTTGCTTACTAATTGTTTTCTATCAATCCTCAACAATAAATACATTTCACAACTAATTATGTTCAATGTCTGTACAAACACATTCTTCACTTCACTATAATTAAGAACACCAACAAATTACTAATAATAGCACTTACCAAACAATTACATATTAATTTACACAAAATTTCAACATACACAAACCATTATCAACAATTTAACACATATCACATAATCAATCAATTATCAACAATTTAACAATCAATTTTCAAAAATCACTCAATATAAATCCACCAATCACTAATTACCACAAAACTATCAAAATTATCTCTTCAATTTCACAAATCTACAAAATATTTAGGTTTAAATACTTACTTCAAGATAACGAAATTTATGGGCCACAAATGGCGGGAATGTTGAGGTCGGTCGGCGGTGAAGAGGCGGCGGCGGCGGCGACGCCGGTGGGAGGCACCAGAACTCGGCGGCGGGGTGGGCGGTCGAGGCTCACGACCAACGTGACGCCCACTGACAAGGCGGCCGAAGGGGGTGGTCGACGGGCGGGGGCGGGCCACAGGACGGCGGCGAGGGCGGCTACCGGCGGGGAGGGGCGACTTTGGAGAGACGAAGGGGAGAGAGAGCCTGACTGGCGAAAGCCGAGTCGGGACTCTTTTAAAGAGGGTCTGACGGACATGTTCGCCGGAATGTCCGTCGGACATAACTGTACGACGGACGTTCCGGCGGACATGTCTGTCGGACGCTTCAAAAAAAAAGAAGGGGTGGCCAAAGTTCAAAAATGGCCGTCCGACGGAGTGTTCTGTCGAAATATCCGTCGGACCATTCGAAAATAAAAAAAAAACGCGGCCAGTTTTCAAAAATGGGCGACCGATGGGTGTGTCGCCGGAATATCCATTGGCCAGGTCCGACGGACGCCCGCCCGCCGGAATATTCCGCCGGAAAATGTTCGCTTTTTAGTAGTGATGTCACAACATCAGATATGAAGCTAATTTGAGTTCGTGAGGTGTTCACTTGAAGTTATAGAGTTCCATACCATCTGATCTGTTCTGTTTTGTTTCAATCTTATACATGTTATGTCAAACAAACACAACTTTTAGGTAGTGGATGCATACTTTATATGCATGTTGAATTCAATTTTGTACTTTTCATTATGTACTTAAACACTAGTTATTTCGGAACTCAATTGATAATAGTTTATCTGTTTATTTATGGTTATAAAGTTGATGATGTACTTTTTGTATCATTTAAGCTAAGATCAAATATATTGTCTGTCTCTCTATCTCTTCCTCTACCTCGCCCCCCCCTCTCTCTCTCTCTCTCTCTCTGTATATATGATTATAATACGTTAATGTTAGTGAATATAAACTATTCGCATTTTTAAATATAATGATTTTTCGGTTTTTTAATATGCTAATTTTCCTGCCAAAATTAGTTATGCGCTTACAGTATTTGAAAGTTAGTAATCACATGCATAATGCCACACTTATAAGCGAGAGAGTGGTGAAAATGATTTCTATCCCAAATGATACTCTGGGCACAGATACAAGCGAGGGTCATCTACCTACATATATAAGCGTGGTAGATAACGCATTCTTCCATGGATATAAGCGTGGGTAGTGCACAATCAGCCACGCTTATTAAGCGTGGTGAATTTTTTCCCACTGATACCCTATGCACGCTTGCCTTAAGCGTGACGAATATACTCTGCCACAGATATAAGCGTGGAAGAAGGCAAATTTAAGCGTGGTTAGATGCAATATTTCCTGTAGTGAAAATGGGTGTATAAAGCTGTATTTTTTGTTTATTTTTTTTTTAACCAAGAAAGTTGTATTACCCAAACCTCTTAGTTTTTGCTAGGGACAGTAAGGGTCAGGAAATGTTCGTAAGAGTTAAACATGTACGTGCTTCTTGGCTGGCTAGTACAACCGAGGCATATGTTACATTTTCAGAGTCCAACTTAAAAGTTATAAGAAATTCAATATCAAGAATGTCATTATATATTGAGTGAGATTGTCTATCACTCTTATAAAAAATAATCAATCCTATCTTTCTTCTAAATAATTTTAACTTTGTAATTGGTCTTAGATTTTATATCAAAAGAGATAGGAACACTACCAGTCTACCACTCATCACTTGGCAAAAGTTCACCCACAGAGGGATTCACGTGCGAAGCGCATGCTCCTAGGCTTTAGAAGGGTTTAGTTCTCTGCTCGCAGCAGCCCTCCATTTACCCTTTCCGACGTCCAGTGTATCTCTCTTCTCTCTTCCATGGAGATCAGATGATTCGATGAAATTCTGATGAAATGAAACAATCCCACTTCAATAATCTCCTATTTCTCTCTGCAAATCCCAATTCCCAGATCCCCACTTCATCTCTTCACCACCACTCTATCTATGAATTCTCTCTCCTCAAAGCACAAGCACCTCTCCCATTGTCTGCTTTCTCTAGCTTCCGCTTCCTCCCGAATCCCGTGCGTCTTCCTCTTTTCCGCTTCTT
Source organism: Selenicereus undatus (assembly GCA_017589665.1). NCBI lineage: Eukaryota > Viridiplantae > Streptophyta > Magnoliopsida > Caryophyllales > Cactaceae > Selenicereus > Selenicereus undatus. The sequence goes on from JACYFF010031952.1 coordinate 11,217,771, forward strand.
CTTCTTCGTCTTCTTCATATTCAAACAACTCTTACTCCTTGTCTTCGAGGCGTCAGGATGAGGAGTCCCGGAATGTGAGGGTTTCAGTGTGGTGGGACATCGAGAATTGCTCCGTGCCCGCCGGAATTAACGTCTTCAGGATTGCTCAATCGATAACGAACGCTGTTAGGGCTAATGGAATTAAGGGTCCTCTTCAAATTTCAGCATTTGGGGATGTTTTCCAGCTTCCTAAGCCTATTCAGGAGGGTTTGAGTGTCACTGGGGTCAATCTCATTCATGTTCCTAATGGTATTGAGTGCTTTTATCTCAATTTCTTTCCTTTTTCTGGTTGTTTCGTTTGAAAAATGTATCATATTGACAGGTTTCGTGCGGAAAAGTGTGAAATTTGCTATGTTTGTTGTGCAGAAAAGTTTGAAATTTACTATGTTTGTACTTCATTGGAAATGGACAGATGGTTTGATTTGTAGTGTGCATTGTCATGTATGATAGAAGATTAGAAGTGCCTTTTCAATTTGGGTTTCATTATAAATTGTTAGTTAATTTTCAGAGGGTAAGGAGGAACGAAAAAAAATCTTTATTCTTCTCTGGTTGGTTAAATTGGCGCACTGGAAAAGGTTTTGAACTTTTGATGGCCCTTGTTTTAGTTCTCGGGGGGACTTAAAAAGAAAGGAGAAGACAAAATGAGGTGGCTTTAGAAGAGATAAGTGAGGCATGATGTGGGATTTTAACGGGAAATTCTGCATTTGCCTGTCCTTGTTGCTCAGTCTGAAGGTTATTATCATGTTCTGCTAAACGTGTATGTAAGTCACTAAGTTGTGAGTTACAGTGTCAACTCTTAATTGTCGAAATTCTCTATTACTGTGGTAGTAGTTTGTGTAAGAATCAAGGGGTGCTCTAATTGTTATCCCTTTTCCAACCTTAAGATTGGGGATTTGATCAGCAAAACCTCTAAGGTTGTCCAGGATTTTACAGCGTGAGGAAGAAGGTAGCAGCCTATATTGGTGCAAGAATCGGTATTTTTCTAGGGAGAGGGTGACTGTTGAGGATAGTTGGCTTTTAGAGTGGAAAATTCACAATATCTGTTACATAGCGATATACCTCATTGTCCGTTGTTCTCTAGAAATTATTTTTGTCTCTCATTTTTTCATTATAGAGTAGAGGCATCTTTTCAATCCGCTGTCGTGATTGGTATATTCATTTTTCATCTCTGTTGTCGGGCTTACATCTTGTATGCCTTGCTTTTTGTGTTGGCAGGTGGAAAGAACAGTGCTGATAGATCCATTCTAATGGATCTCATGTATTGGGTGTCTCAGAACCCACCACCAGCACATATTTTCTTGATATCGGGTGATAGGGACTTTGCTAGTGTTTTACACAGACTGAGAATGAGCAACTATAATATATTGCTTGCTGGGGTTCCCAATGACACTTCTGCTGCTCTCTGCAGCGCTTCTAGCATCATGTGGAACTGGACCGAATTAGCTCGAGGGGAAAACCTTTCTGGTAGGCGTTTTAATCAACCACCAGATGGCCCCCTCTATTCTTGGTATGGACAATGTAGAGGGAACCTTAAAGATCCATTTGAAGCACCAGGTCAGCAAAACTCTTCAAAGTCTAGTGATTCATCTGATGAGGAGATATCATCAGACAAAGGTCAATCAGTACCTAAGGCACTTTTAAAGCAAATACGCCAAATAGTTTATTCATACCCCTATGGTGTGTCAATCACTGAACTTCGTGCTCAGCTGACAAGAAGTCAAGTGAACATTGACAGAGATTTCTATGGTTATAAAAAGTTTTCTCGTTTTTTGCTGTCAATACCTCACGTTGTAAAGGTTGTACATGCTGCTGATGGTCAGCTCATTCTACGCCCTGTTTCTGCAAAAGTTCACAAACCTACTGAGAGTAAGGATACTTCTGAGGGTTTCATGCCCAAGAATGAAATCCGAGATGTCCATGGAAAGGCAAGTGATAAGACTCACTCGGTAACTAGAATGCCAGAAATTGAGCCAATGTTGCCCGTGTCCTCTTATAATGATGTTAAGGAGAAAGCAGTTGAAGAGAACGTGGAGAAGACCACTGAAAGGATGGTGTCAGATACCCCTCTAAGGGAAGATCAGACTGCTTCCACTAAGAAGCGTATTGAAAAGGAAGCATTAGATGCACAAGGAGCCAAGGGTCCTAAGGTGGAAGTGACCCCTGAGAAGTTAGATAGTCGAACCAAGGATGAGGTTTCTTCCACGAAGCAGCTCCATGGAAACAAAACATCAGACGCACAGGTAGATAATAGTCTTGTTGCTCCTGGGAAAAATCCGAAAAGTGAAACTGGTCTTTTCAGAAGCCTTTGGACAAAGTGGTTTAGCGGTAGTATAGATTCTGAAAAGGCAAAGTGCAGCATTCTTGGTGAATTTCATGTATGTAGCAGTAGCCCAGAAAGGTCAACTTACGAAGAAGGGTCTACTAAATCAACCAATCAGCTTGAGATTCGCACTTCATCACTTTCATCTTCCAGTGATGCATTAAGTAGGGATGCCAAAAGCAGTACCGTTGGTAAGTCTGGAGTTAGTGAAGGTTTTATTGCAAAGGTAATGAGCTGGTTTAGACCCTGGATGAATGAATCACCTGTGAATTCGCTACCTGAACCATCCAGCCAAGAGCCCAGCCTGACAGAAAACTCTAGGAAGCATGAAGATGATCAAAATGCAAGGAAGAATGAATTGTTCTCTGATGAATCTTTCTGGAGTGCTGTTGAGTCATTTCTTAGAACATACAATGGGTCACGCATTGTCCTGAAATCAACATCCAGGTATCTTTTTATAGTCTTTTATTGAATTCATATTTGACCTTGTAAAAATTAGCCTGTTTCCTTGCTTATGGATCCATGACCTTTTCTCATATTACCTTTTCCCAGCCAGGGACCCAAAAAATTATACACAGTGTCACTCACCCACTGACTCACTCTCTCACTCACTGACTCACACTATTTGGTTTATTAATTATTTTGCAAAACTGTTAATTAGGAGATGCTTTTGCGTTTGAAAATTTTCATATGATTTCAAACACGGTAAAAGTGAGGAAGCTTGTAGAGCTCTCATGATTTTCGTAATTGTAAACAACAGTTTAAGAATCTGAGCCAGGAAGCTTGTAGATTTCAGATGATTTTCATTTTTCTAAAGTGCAGCTGCCCACCTCGGTTTGATCGAATGTGTAATATGAATATATGATGCCCTGATATGTGACTCTTGCAGTTAAAATGCCGTGTCACTGCTGACAGGCTACCTATCAGGCACAATGTTTAATATTAGCATGTTTGGTCTTCAGCAGCTGGAGTTTAGGCAAATTTTGTTGCTACATATTAGAATGCTTCATTACTTGACCAAACTCTTATCTGAATTCATCCTGAGTTGCAGATACATGTGTTTTCTTTCTGAGTCACATAGATTCATTTGCCAAACAATACAGGATTCCCTGGGAATGCTGTGTAGTCAAGTCACACCACTAAAGTTTAGGTACTCCATATTTTGGTGCAACCTCCTCTGCATGTCTTGTGTAACATTACATGCTTCTTAACATTCCACTAAGCTATCTTCAACGGGATATACACTAGGTGCTTTGGTTAACTGATACTAGCATGTTCAAGACCTTTGATACTTTATAATATGAGTCTATTGGAGCAGGCTAGAGTTTGCTAGATGGCTACAAAACGGCGGACTGTTGGTTGTTCAATCTTTCAAAGAAAGTGATCTTCTTCACTTGGTAGATCTACTGGTTTCAGAGAAGAAATGGGTGAGGAAGTTCCCATCCAAAATTCCTCATTTTAAAATTATTCTTCCTCCTGAAAAGAGGTCTGCGTCTACTCAACCTCACAATCCAAATGGGTTAAGTTCCATCTTCTCAGGCGCTTCTCAAGAAAATCCTCCCTCGAGGCTTTCCTCCATTGTGTGTAAGAAGCCTTCAGAGAAGACCAGAGTAGAGATCCTAGGAGACTGTAAGAAGCTGTTGGATGAGCTTTTTAAGCAACACCCTGAAGGTTTTAACATGGGTTGCTTCAGAAAGCAGTTCATTGAAAAATATGGATATTCTCTTGATTACCAAAATCTCGGATACCCAAACCTGGCATCTCTTTTGCAGATAATGGCAGGGGTAAAAATTGAATCCCGCCAAGTTCTCTCTGATAGTGTGGTTTATGCTCCTGACATTGGAACCTTGGGCAACGAGGCAAATTTTTCAGGCTCAGATAGCGAAATAATTGATCCATCACGGAAGCAAGAGGATGTTGAATCTCTATGGGAGGAGCTTGGACCTGTTTCAGACAAATCAAATCTTAGCAAACAGGAAGTAGGATTGGATCAAGACACGGTAGACAATGTGTACGAGCCCTGTGCTTCAGAGGATGATGAGTTTTCAGACCCAGAAGAAGAGGGTTATTCAACCCGCACCAAAGCAGCACAGCAAAGGAGCTCAAGGTTAAATGAGGGTGAGAGCTCATTGTTGCAAATATTGGATTCTTGGTACAGCTCAAAGGATGAAAGCAGCCCAAGGGGTCATGCCTCAGGTATTGAGAACTCAGAAGATCGTCCTCAAGAGGAAACCAGGCCACCTGGGTCATCCCACCTTGGTTACAGAGATAACATTACTGCATACCATGCACAGAAGCAGAGGCCACGGAAGAGCTATACATTTGTTTCAGAATCGGAAGAGGACCGGACAATCTGATCAATTATGTGCTGGCTAGTTTGATGAAGTTCCGAGGATCTATGGGGTCATTGCAGGAGGTAGGAGAGATAACCAACTTTGGTTCTCTCATGGTAGTATTTCAACAAGAGGATTGACATTATCCACTCTTAACTGTCCCCATTTTTTGTTAATTGACCCCTGACCATGCATATGAATAAAGGGTTGGTCTGGACCCAGCACAACAGCTGTGGAAAGGAAGTTGGGTTAGGCTTAAGCCCAACTCAGTGACCACCCCACACGTTACCCTCTAGGATGAAATGCATGTTCCAGCATTATCCTACGTGTGGCGGAATGCAGCTGGTCCCTTCATCGGGAAGGGATGTTGAGAGGGTTCTTCTCTAAGAATCAGTGCTTACCTCACTTCAGAGACTTCTGCAGCTTTATATTTGAATCGAAATGGTAGGGTGTTTATTCCTTGGTTGATTGGGAGCTTCTATAATCTATAGATTAGGGCCTCTGTTGAGAACCCCAACAACTTGTTCTGCATGCCACGTTGGCTGTTAGATGTTCTTACAGGTTATGTCTCAATATTTACTTAGAAATTCGAAGTCATCGGTTGATATTACTGTCTTGATGGGATCGTTTATGTAGTCGTGTTGCATATTGTTTAGTGTATCCCAGAACCAGAAACTTGGTGACAAACAGATGGGCAGGCTGGTGCTGCGAAGTGCAAAGGCCTATGGTGTTGAATGGCTATCAGTTTCATGTTTAATTTGGCTCGCTCTTATCACGTCCAAGTTGCAAATCGGATACAATCATAATTAGGTTGTATTTCACATCAACAACGTGTTTGTGATATAGTTGACATTTAAGATTGTACTAAGATGCTTCTGGGTTTGAATCTCAGTATTTCTGATATCAAACTATTGCATAGCTGCTTAGGGATGATAGGACTTTACACAGTATGTCATGTACAAGCTTTTGACTAATGTGATTTCATAACGAATTGTGTATAATCAGCACACAGGCCACAGCAGTGGGAGGCCTTGGAAGTTCGGATATGTTGATGACCATTTTCTATTTTGCTTGATACATCGGCAATTGAAAGAAACTGAATCCGAAGAAAACAATCTTTTTAGAGCTTTTAAAACTTTAGGATGTTTAATACGATTCCTTAATAGTGTGTGTTTAATTTAGTATATGACATGTCAATTATGTTTTGCCCTAGAGTTTACATGAGACGCCAAAGCATTATATGCTTATATTGGAAAACAACAACTTCTTTCAGTGTGGATTTCTATTTCGTAAGATCAGGGAGATTCAGATGTAAGCATCTTTAATTTTAAAGATATTACTGTTCGTAGACATACTGATTCATATACGCTTATATTGTATCCTTACAAAAGCACATATTGTTTGTATTATCTCCTTATGAAAATACATATTATATATTTATATTACATGTTTGTTGAACACTTTTTCTTTTGGGGTCTTTGGTCCTCCATTTCATTGGAGTTAAGCTATTATTGCCCAATGAGAGGTATAGATCACCCATCACAAATTTGATTAATTCACAAGACTCGAACACAAAGTCTTATTTAAAGAAAATAGGTATCAAATCACTTAAATAAACTCGTGTTAGTATATTTGTTTAATACTTCATGGATATGATTTGTATTGTTTATTCATTTAATCTTTTGGGCAATTAGGCCTCATGTCATGTATGACCCTCGGCTGTCAATTGTACTATACATTATTGACCATTTAGTCATTTACCATGGAAAGGGTACAAGAGAAAACAACTTGTTTCCTTTCCTTTTGTGCTTCGCCTGTTGACTTCTATAAAGGCAAAACAAAGATGCAAAATTAATTCATTTGACTGATATTTTATTTTGAAGGGAAAAAGGGAAGGAAAAAAAGAGTCATGGTTTTTCTTCAAATTGTCAGAATTACTTAAGGACAATATATTCTGATAATCATGCTCTTATAAATCCATTGAACTATAAATATAAAAAATTAGTATTTACAAACTAATAAAAAATTACACTTTAATTTATTATTTTCAAACTTTGAATTCTCCATGAAATTTTAGTCAAATTTTATCTTCTCTTATCAATTGTGACAAATTTTACCAAACAATGGAGTATAACTTTCTCTGAGGAGGTGGAAAATAGCGCTTGAAAATATGTTAGATTGGGTTTGGTTCATAATCGTGTTGAATTTTAACGAGTTGAAAATTGTTTGATCCAAATCTAGCCTGTTTATTAAATGGGTTGGTGACTTATACCCATTTAATTTATTAACAGGTTGACCTGATTTTGACTTGTTTAACTCTCTTTTCTTAAACTGGTCAAGTTGAAGTAAACTGATCATTCATTTATCTATTAAATATTTTCAACTAATACGTAATTATATAGCAATATAATTAAATTTACATACCATATTGAGAAACTAGTGTTTAAAGCTAATCCAATTCATCATAATTCACTTTTTTTATTTTCTTATTTTTTCATTCATAATTATCAAATAATGAGTAAGCATGCAAATGATAAATAGGTTGATTTATTTAACCTATTTAATTAAACGGGTTAAAATGATATTTTTCGTGTCAACAATCTTAGCCTAAAAAGGTCAAAAATCAGGTCATAATTCCCATTTTTTATTTTCTCATATTTTATTCATAATTATCAAATAAATGAGTAAGCGTGTAAATGATAAACATGTTGACTTGCTTAGCCTATTTAATTAAATGGATTGTACGAATATTTTTTGTGTCGAGAATCTTTGTCTAAACTGACCTATTTAAGTAAATGGGCTAGGTCTGTCATCCCATTTAATTGAAAGGATTGAAAATTTTTACACAAACTTGTTTAACTTTATGTTACTACTAGGGTTCTACTCTTACGTTGTAAGGATATGAGTTAAATAATTTTTTAATATATTATTAAGAGAATAGATTTATTTTAAAAAAAGACAAACAATAAATTGACGTATTATATTATTTTGTTGATGTAAAAATAAAGCGAGTCTTTTTTAGTTTTTTCTCTACTAATAACATAACTTTTTATTCTTAATTAATATCCAACTTACATTTTTTGTTGTATTTGTATTATTAAATCGTATATATTTCATGATTAATTATTATTATTAAATAATAGAAATGTATGTGAGAAGTTACCTTATTAAATAAAATTGATATTATATTAAATTTACATCTATCTTACATAACCTTTTCTTTTTATTTTAAATCTCATACAGTATCCTATGTTGCATTAAAGTATCTCACATGGCTATTCTCTCTTACGTGTTGCTTATGTGTTGCTCATACATAAGTTCAATCCAATTTTATATATATATATATATATATAGATAAATAATGTTAGTTTCGAGTTAATAATCTTATCAGATCAACTTTGACCACAAGAGACGTGCTTTAAATCAATTTTAAAAAAACGAAAGTGTTCCAAAACGTTGACGGAGTCGACATGCAATTGCAAGTTCAGAAAAGGGATGTCTATCGGCCCATTTCAAACGTCAAAGCCTAATTCTATGCCCAAAATCAACTTCGTCTTGAAAAAGCCGAGAAATAATTGCTTTGAGGATGGGCCTAACCTAGTGATTGCTTTCACTGAAATTCAACACAAGGTGCGGCTGTTTTTGGGACTTAAATTAGGCCTGGCAAATGGGATCTTTGAAGCAGCTCATTGAGACGGGTTTTAGAACGCTTGCAATTATTTGACTGAGTTTCAATGATAGTATTCAAGTTCCACACGCATGAATTCCAGCCTTCCAGGACTGGTTCCTACTTGCTACCCCACGAGCCGGACTGAACTGTTGTTCCATTTCCTATTCCTTTTTGTTTTGGTGTTTTTGTTGCTTTTGTTCTCTTTTTTCCTTTTAAAGATATGGGCGTGTTCGGTAATAGAGTCTTGAGTAGTGTTTAAAATTTTGACTAAATTGATACACTCATCAAGTAATTTTTAGTATTCGGCAACGTAGTATTTGCCCAGCGTTGCAAGTAGCGTTTAACGTTTTAAGCAACGTTTCTGAAAAGTTAATAGTATTAACGTTTGGCATTTAAAAGTAGCGTTTCATTTTTTTTTTTTGCCAAAAAATATCCTTGCAAAATTTTATATTTGGAAATTATCTATATCCTCTTATGTTAATTTACATTAATCAGCTAACCCAACAGCTAAATTTACCGAACACATTTATTTCAACAACTCATCTAAACAGCTATCCGCTAATAGCTAAATTAGAGACGTTATCCGTTGCCTGAACCACTATCCGCTACTTTAACTGCTAATTTTGCCGAACATGACCATTGTTTAGGTGGTTGAAAGAAAAGTTGTATGTTATGAGGTGAGTTCATGACAAATATTTTATTGCTTGGGTGATCTAAATTGGAGTTCCATGGCTTAGAGAACCGAAGAAATGCAAGTTCCAAAAAAGATTAAACTTTTATTAATGTGATAAGATTGAGTTTCAAAATTTGGAACTCCTATTGTGATGCTCTCCATAGAGCTTTTTGTTAAATTTAGTTGTATATCACTTTATTCAAAGGTTTTATTAATAAAATAACGGCTAGTGTTTCTTTTATCACAAAATAACAATTAACGTTGATTAGATAAATTTTGAATCTAATTGTGCTGATGTGTTCAAGTTTGGTAGTAGATATTTGCAAGATATTTTTTGTTTTAGTTGTCTATAGGCTAGCTTGACAGGTTTAATAAGATATTCAGGAAAATGGGAGAGTCATTTTCTTTTCTCTCAAATCTCTCTCTAAAGATGTTTGTCCCTCTCCCTAAGATTTATCATTCTTTTTTTTTTAATCTAGAAAAGAGGAGGGTATTATATTAAATTACCATTGACGTAAACATACATATCATCTGAGGTCTAATGTTGATCATTCTTGTCGGTATTCTTATTAATGTTTGATTAATCATTCTTGTCAGTAAAATAAATTTGATTCACATTTGATATCCATATTCTTATTAATGTTTTTTCAATTCTAAGATTATTTTTTTGCTCTCTTTATTTTTGCAGGAGTTGGTTTTGGAACTCTTTAGAATTTTGATAGATTGTACGATCTAATCCTTTTGCAGAGTTTTGTGAAATCTATGTTATTTATGTGAGATATGATATCAAACTGTTGATTGATTAGACTGTAGGCTTTTTAGGGATGTCAACTCTTTAGATATGGTGTACAATAATAGGTAATTTTTCCTAACCGTAATCATATTAAATATGTGGATCTTCTTCCAAAAGGTTGCACAACGAAATAACAATTAGTGAAAATGAGTGATTAGTGTGTACAATTAGTCTTCTTAAAAAAATTAATCAAGATTTTTTTTTATCTATATACGTTTATTTGAATGTAATATCTATGTTGCATTACCTTCAACTAATGAATTTATTTTAGCAATAAGGTATTGGCCTCATAGTTAAGACTAAGACTCTATGTGCGTTAAGTCTCAAGTTTGATTTTATCTTCTTCAGTGTATTATAGTTGTATTATATTACCCTTTTGTGACTCCTTTTTTGAACCCTCAAAAAATAAAAAATAAAAATCTTTTGTTGTTTTGTAAAAAGCCTAAATTATTTGATTTTGACTCAAAAAAGAAAAACCTACACAATAATTTTATATGTGAAAATCTAAATCAAAATGAAAAAAAAAATCAAAATTGGACTGCACAGTCAACTCAGACTGATAAAATTAAGTTGATGTACTTACCAAGTGGATTGACTTATGCAATCCTAATCCAAATCCAAATTGATGTAAGAAGTACTTTTTTAAATTAAAAAAAAGAAGATGTAAGACCAAGTTGAATATAGACGGATAAGTACAATGCAAGGCAATAAAGAAAATAGCACTTAAAAGAAAAGTGGGTCATAGCATTGACTTTCAACCTCACAACCCACCACCACAAAAATGGATCATTTGAAATTTCACTCCATCTCCATTAGCAGCTACTCGCAAGTGCAAGTATTGGTGAACCATAAGCAATTCAACCGGAGACATAATAAGTCAATTTATCAAAGGTCAGAAGTCCAACGAAATTCGCATGGTCAACTTGTAATTTGTCAATATTAATTTTACTTCAAATTTAGAACACAAAGTCAAAAGCATGCAAAAGAAAATGGTTGACTGAGAAGGAACCCATCAATGTCAGAAAATTAAAAGGAGGCAACAGAGTCAAATAGAGAAGAAGAGATGCAACAAGAATCCAAAATCAGTTCAAAATTCGTCCACCCCTACTAAAATTGCGTAAGAAGATTTGAATTTTGGAAAAAAAGACTTGGTTTTTCTGCTATCGGTGATGAGTCATCGGCAATTAGAAAAATAACAAGAACATTGAGAAAAGAGTTGGAAAATAAAAGTTAGGTTAGATATTTACGCTCATAGGATATCTCCTAGACAATAACGGGACATTTTGATATTTGTGCTGGATTAGACAGTTGCATGAGTTTGTTTGTTTATAATTCTTAGCCTATTGGATGTTCTGACTGCTTCTTTAACCTGTTTAGTGGATGTATCTCTTCTTATTTATAAGAGTCATGTCCAATTAATAATTGAAAAAAAAAAACAGAGTAGACAGCTAAAAAAAAGTAACTCATGCGCTATAATTCAGCCATGATGTCTTTTCAGTATTTTAGGCCTATTCATTTCTCCTACGTTAGATTGTTTATTGCCCCTAACTCTTCAAGGGTGTTGGAGTATTTAGTACTCCTAATTATTTATCACTAAATCTAACAACTTATAACCTCTTTTGAACACTTCTTTGCATAACTCTTTATAACTTATTCCTGCTCTGAAACACTCCTAAATTGCCCGTCACTACAAGTAAACGCTATGACAAATAGCCTAATAAATATATCTAGCTAGACAACTTTCGTTCTTGGAAGTAACTTTAAACCTAAATTTAATCTCTTTCATTTATCCTATCAACATAATTTGTCCAAATTATGAGTTTGATCTCGCCAGTGTGTACACACATTTTTGTTAAATTTATTCTAATTTAGATCATGGGTTCCTGGGAGCACCAATGTTCCCAAATCCATCATAGACGAATTGAAAACCTACATCAATTATTGTTACATTTATGTGCGTATATTTTAACAAGCATTCCATCATCCACCTAATGATAAAGACTGATATTCTGAATGCACTGAGTCTTCACTATTGTATTCAAAGCCAGGATGTCAACAAAATAGAAGTGAGGCCAAAGTCGCAAAGGAACTTCAGATCCACACAAAAACAAATAGTTGTTGTATTTATTGAATTTCAACTTTGAACATCATAGTGTAAAGCCCCCCCCCCCCCCCAAAAAAAAAAAAAACCAAAAGGAATTTCAACATCTTAGAACCCCAACCACACAAAACCTTTGAATTTTGGTTCATCTCCACCAATACCAAGTCCATTTGAGCTAACTAGTGAGCTTGTCAGCCAGAGCCAGATACACTTCCCTTAGTTGACTTTGTCAACTAAAAATTAAAATACATAAATTGATGGAGTCAAAATAGTACATAAAATAATGCTGAAGGATAATGGGTCCATCAAAGTCCCCCCCCCCCCCCCGAGCAAACACGGTGAACAGGGGACAACAGAGACAAAAAGAAAAAGAATGGGTAAACCCTTATGCTTTGACCCCTCCCCTCTTCACAAAATTTTTTAAAAAAAAAGCTATATCACCCCAAATATCATGACCCTGACGACGATGGTGCACCCTTATACTCATGATCCACATTCCTCTGAAGGACACGTGGCAGAATCTGAGTACTAGGATACACCGGCAGAGCAGGGGACGGTGAAGACGAGGAGAGAGAAACAGAGGAACCCAGAGGAGGAGGAGGAGGTGACAATGAGGAAGTGAGAAGCATTTGGTTCAACAAGCTATCACCTTGACCATCATCGATTGGACTTGTAATTATCCTTGAATAATTAATATAATCCCTATAACACTCTGACACGTGGACGGCTTCCTTTGGCTGATTTTGCACCAGTGGGCTCAAATCACGAGGTGCCGCCAAAAGAGTCGCCTGAGAATTGCCAATGCTGAGCTTGGCAGTCGCTGCCGGAATACTCCGGGCGACGTTTTCCGGGAAGTTGAGCTTAGCTTTGCTGCCGCGGAACCGAAGGGCAGCTTCGTCGTAGGCTCGGGCAGCTGCTTCGGCTGTGTCAAAGGTTCCTAGCCAAACTCGGGCAGCTTTGTAGGGGTCCCTAATCTCAGCTGCCCACTTGCCCCAAGGCCTTTGTCTAACTCCTCTGTATTTTCTCTTGATTGGTTCTTCTTTACCCACTTGGGGTGCAATGTTGGCTTCATAGCTCAGTGGAGATTGAGTGAATGTTGCTGTTGCTGTTGCTGTAGCTGTAGCTGTAGCTGTAGTGGGTATCCTATAGATTGGTCCCTCTGCAAGTTGGAAAATTTATCATTAGCTAATGAAACATAAGTTATGATCCCAACGTTAGGTGTGTTAATGAATTTTTTGTAGACTAGGTCCTCTTATTTAAAAGAGAATAAATTGTAAATACATGGTCTTATTTGAAAGAAATATGTACATATATATGTAATATAAGAAAATAATCAGATGCTTATAAAACAATTTATGAAAGTGATATATTAATTCATTTAAAATATTAAAATGGCATTTCCTATTGTTTTAAATTTACTCCTAACTTAATGTGCATTAAGCCATATTAATTGTTGTGATCATGCACAATTTTCATTGATGAATGATCACGAAAATTTATACCATCTATGAGATTACAACGAATACATTCCGCACACACAAAACGGCAAGTATAATAATCTCAACTAAATGTCGTCGATATTTTATTATTAGAAAATGATATAGAGATTAAAGACCAAATACAAAGGAAATTTGGGTCAAAAGACAGATATAGACTCTCACTTTTTTTTTTTGGCCGGGGTTTGGTCAGCTAAGTAGCAAGTTGTATTCGACAACTAAATCCAGCTTTCATTGGATTCTTTCTTTAAAGCCAAAATAAGAATAATAATTAAAAAAACCCTAAATCCATTCAACGTATAGATAGATAGATGATCATGTAATCGATTCAATAAATTAAGTAATTGAAAAACTGGCAGTTTTGTACTTGTAATCCAACAATACAGACAGAATGAAGCTAATTAATTAATCATAAGACGAAGTCGGCAACGAATAAAAAACATTTTTGTATGAATAAGCAGTTAAGCGTCGCCCTAAGTTTCACACAGCAATAGCTAGACATACATAGGAATCATATTATTAATATTATTATAATTAATAATTATTCATAATTGAGGGGTCATGCAGTTGAACACGGAAACATTCGATGAATACAATTTAACACATTATATTCCACAGCGCAGAATTTGAATGGTAGAAAAATGAATCAAACCAAAGACAGCAAATTGCCAACATGCAATCTTATCAATGTGCTGCATGCATAAAGTACAACGTACCATAACAGGCAATCGATATGCATGGATTTAATTTGGTGTGTAGTACATTAGTACTATTCTGATCCAGTGATCAATAGCTACGTATATTATACCATCTTTAACGTTGTATAGGTTAAAATAGATTTTCAAGAGGTTTTAATTTACAAAAGCTTTTTTGGTTGTAGGTAGGCGGGATGCAATGTGAATAAGATACTTTAAATCAGTTAACGAGTCAAGTTAAACCAAACTCTACATGCATTGTGTCATTCAATACGTAATACATAAAGTTTCACCCTTCAATGTATACTGTATGAAAATGAGTTGAAAATGAGTCAAAGGGTTCATATTTGTAACTTTGATTCAATAATGTTATCTTATCCCAACAACTGCCTGGTTAACAATCAATACAACTATATGCTTATCCATTTTAGTTGGCGCAGCAGCCACCGTTTTATGTATCACAAGAGCTACCATTTTAAAAACAAATTTGAAAGCCAAACTCATTCATAGACTTATAAGTTAAGTTTTCTTATTCTGGTAAAACGTTCCTACAAATGCATAATCTATTCACGTATTATCTCAATATTCTTTTCTCTTAAAAGAAAGAAAGTGCATATTATAAATAGATATGTAACCTTGTATTTTTCAGTTATATTTAATTTTATTTTATGTGACTTTTTTTCATATTACTCCCTTCGCCTAGAATGTATCCACACCCAAAATATCACTCAAATAAAAAAGCACCCCAAATAGGTCATACTAAATTGAAAAATAGTAATATATATGTAATCTAATACTTTGCATTTCACAAAAGCAGAAAACTAAAACAACATTAATGTGAACTTTTTTAATACAAAGAAAGAGAAATTAAAGATTCTATGCACTCATAAAGACGTTACATACGTACCTTTTGAATGAAGAGATGAATATGAAGCATACTCCTCTTGTTTCACATTGAACATCAACCCATGCCCTCCAACTGCACCACCAGCACCGTCACCGCCACCACTGCTGCTGCCCTCTTCACGGCCGCGTTTGACACCGGAGATGCCGGAAGGAGGGGAAGAAACGTTGAGATGGCGGCCGGAGACGACATGGGCAAGAGCAGAGACCATCTCAAACATCTCTCTTTCTCTATTAAACCCCATTGGAGCCAACATCTCCCTCATTATTTGTTCATTCTCCCAATAGCTGTAGTTGTAGTTGCTGCTGTTGCTGCTTTCATCCCCTCCCTCATTACTATTACTATCACCTCCCTTTAAGTTTGCCACCTTTTCTTCAAAGAATACACTCATCAATTAGTATGTGTAATATCAGCTTAGATATTCTCCCTCTCTCTCTCTCTCTCTCTCTCTCCCTCTAATGCGTTCTTACTAGGGCACAAGATAATCCTCCTGCTGTTAGAATGACGGTTCCTATATTTATAATATGGGCTCGGGGGCACGTCGATACTTAAATTACCATTGTATTTTTTTTGGGCTTGGGGGCATGTCGATACTTAAATTACCATTGTATTTTTTTTTCCGCCGCCTTTCAAAAACTTAGAGAACAAGAAATGGTCAAAAAAAACAAAATCCTACATTCTACATACCTTTATTAGATATTTTAGTTAAGACTAAAATACTCAATAACCTAACCCAAAATATCAGTACGTAAGTGGTTGTCATTAGTTAACTTAACTCGTAAAATCATTGAGAGTTATTACCAGATACTTGGATTCAAATCTCACATACATAAACTTTTGTATCTCATTCACATCCAAAAGGAAATCAGTATGCAAATAACTCAAATAATTTTATTTAAATTTTGTTTTATATATTAAGATATTACTCATATTTTGTACTTTAGGTATCAAAATAAATTTTATAGAAAGCTACATACAAGTTGGATTTGGCTTTCGTTAGCCAAGTGGGTGTGGATTAGCTAGGGACTAGGTTGGTGGGGCCAGAGGGGAGAGAATGGTCCAAAATTCATCCAAATTCAGGCATATGAAAACAATTGTAGTATGCAAAATAAAAAATTTCGACGTATTAAGATAACATAAATTGAATGTACTGGATCCAGTCAAATTTTTGATCCTTAATGAGAAGAAAGAATTAAATTGGCAAATTAATAAAAAAGGGAAAGCCAGTGGGTGTGAAACGTTGCAACTCCGCAGCCAATTTGGTCCCACGAGCCCATTTCGAGGTCGGCCTTTGACTGAGAGAGAGAGAAAGAGAGAGAGGGACCGACATCTGTAAATGTAAGCGGTGCCGCCTTTTTTTAAAAAGTAGTTCTCCATTTCTCCTTCTTTTTCTGTTCGATTATTAATTGGGTAAAATTCTTATAAAAAAAAGTATAGTATAGTCAATATACAGGTAATAAAAAGATAATTATTGCATTCCAGAGAATATATATTTAGATAAAAAAATATACAACATCTGAGATCTCCATCTACTAATCACATGAATCTCAAACTTGTTGTTTGTTTTCTATTTTCTTTCTCAAACTTCTTGTGATCATTCTAATTGCCGAGATCTTATCTCCGACGATAGAAACGTCAAGTTTTTTGCTAACATCTAAAGCTTCTTTTGCTATTTCAGTAGGGGTAGACGGATTATGAATTGACCTTGAGTTCCTGTTGCCTCTCTTCTTACCTCTGTTAGAATGTTTGGCCATCTACCTATTTTCATGAAGTTGAATGTCCTTCTCGAAGATACTATCAAACGGGCGCAATGAACTGTTAATCTCCTCATCATCTTCTATAGAGGATCCACAACTTGGTGCCTGAGAAGAAACTTCTCCTGGTCCTTCTTCCATACTCTTTCTTTTTTTTTTTTTGAAAGAATAATTAGCTTTTTATTTCCTTTTTTGTTTTTTAGATTTTTCCACTTTTTAGTGTGTACCGATGTACAATTAGACTGCGTATGCTTAGTTCATACATCAAAATTGTGACAAGAAAAGTCTTTTATAATTACGTCACTTAAAGATTTTTTAATAATTACTTGTGTTTTCATTGATCAAAATAATTCTAATCTACGGATTATTTAATATTAATAGTGAATTCTTCTTTAAATAAATAGAGAGATTAATAATCAACAAATAAAACATAAAATATGATGCATTGATGCTAACATATTACCATACCCCTCAAACTATGTACTTGTATTTCTGTTTGTTTCAATTTATCTATCGATTCCATCACTAAAATGGTTAATTTTTCATCAGTAATGAGTACATACTTTGTGTTGTTGATCAAATTCTGTTAACCACCACCACACGTGTTCAACTTTTTTTAAAGGAAAAATTGGTAATCACACATTTACTTATGTAACATTTACATTTTAACGCCTTTTTTTTTAACACATTTTAATACCTTTTGTTTTGGTGCATATGATACGGAAAAATTAAAGTTGAGAAAGTCTGAACTAACACGATAACCCACATGAAGTCAATATGAAGTTATTGAGAGAAACATGAACCAGATCCAAACCGAACCAATTTGAACTTGAAGTCGATACGATTTGACCATTTAGCGTAAAAAATATGCTATTTTTTAATTTTTGAAAAATTTAAGTTATTTTCAAAGTCGATACAAAAATGACTCGTTTATTAAACAGGTCGACCCAACACAACCCATTTCCAGCTCTTATAAAAATTAATGTCTATAAAATACAAACCTCAATTTTCAATGACAATTAACTTATAAAGACTTTTATAAATTATGCTAATGACACCAACGTGTTAGTGGATTGAATCAACTTATTTAAAATGAAATCTTTTCTTTAATATTTTTTTTAAAGGGTAAGCAGGCCTAACCCATCACTAGGCCCCTATATCAAGGGTACCCAATGGGTCAGGCCTGAACGGACCAGGGATAAGGGGATATCAAAGCCCAAACCATACAACTTTTATGGCACACAACCAAAGTTGCGCCCCCCATACTTGAACCCGGGTTGGGGGGGGGGGAGAGTGTCATGTGTGACCAACCTGCACACACATCTTCGACAATCTTTTCTTTAATATGCATGCAAGTAGGATCATTCTCAAATATATGAACATTAGTGGTCAAAAGGCTGGTTGATTAGTTTTAAATGGTTAAAATCTACCATAGAGTAGATTACATCTCAAATATTTTTTAAATTTATATAAGAATATAGCATTGAGTAGATTAGCATATTTTAAACTGTTTAAAATGTAGGGGGTTTTTTTCAAAAAAAAATGTGCCCTCCTTTTTAGTAGGCATTGGCATTAATTGCAAGTAGTTATTTTTAAATTAGATTAGTGGCCCCCTTTTTGCAACATGCATGGTGAGTTGATATGATCCTCTTGATAGCAAATTCGCTACGCTGTGTATTGTGTGGTCACTTTAAAATGGGGATCCCATCATACACACCCTGAAAGCTACATGGATGCGGTGCATTTTTAAAATTTTTTTGGCACTTGGGCACTTGCTGCCACCTAAAACAAACCGTGTGCTCATTTTGAAAATGACTGAACCCATGACTTTATTGAAGTCATTGTAGGGATTCAAATTTGTTCGTATCGTATCAAAATTAAATTAAATTAGTTAATTGAACAAACTCTTTTAATTAATTTAACCAAGCTCAAAGACTTGCAGATCAAGTCCAAAATGAAGCCCAACTGACTACCAAGTCCGGGTTCAATTAAAATTCGAATCAAAGCCCAAATCGAGACTCAAGACGACTACCAAGTCAAGCCCACAACCTAAAAGCCCGAACAATGTTCAAGTGATGGCGCGGTCAAAAGTCAAAGTCAAAGTCAAAAGTCAAAGGTCAAAGTCAACATCGACTCACCAACCGAAACATCAAAAACGACTCTCAAGTCAACGTCCGGTTAAAGCTCGAGGCGACTTCCAAGTCAATGCTCTACTCAAACCCGGGAGACTCCCAAGTCAAAGTCAAAGTCAAAGTCAAAATCGAACAAACGTAAGTCAAAATAATCTAGGGTAAAGCCTGATTAAAAGGCCCAAAACCTAGGTCAAAGCCCAAAACCCAAGTCAAGGCCTGTCTTGACTTTCAAATGGGAGACTTTCCTATAAAAAGGTCCTCACCCCCTTTGTTTCAGGGGTTGAAAAATTCATCCTTGAGAGAGAAAAAATTAGAGGATTTTGTAGCCATAGAGATTGTAACCCACTCAAATCAATTGAATCTATAAAAATTCAATCTTTGTAATTTGTGATTACAGTCATTACTTGCTAGTGTAAACTTGTCCCCCCCCCAAACAAAAAAATCTCCTCATCGATCAAATGACATTTTTCATTGATCATATGTGGCATATCAACCCAAGTTAGTATGAAAATATTGATGAAATTTTCGATTAGTAGTATTTAATATAAAAAGTGTTGCATATGATCATATGTGGACCTGTCAATATGTGGAAGGGCCTCCTACAACCACCACATGTGGAAAAGGCTCCATTCGTAAAGCAACTAATAGGGTCTTAACTGAACATTATGTTATTTCTCTTAGTGATTTGAATTAAACTTATCTTTGTAATTCTATTTATAATCTTTCAAATTATGTCTAATTGGGATGGTAGGTCTCATAAGTTATAAGTTAGTAAAGCCTGAAACTCCTTTTGCCATTACCTATCTCCATTTTGGGTGTCTTTCGAAACTTGAGAAAAAGAGGTGGGCTCAAGACAAAGGGAGTTGAGGTCTAACGCTTGAGATAGCAACTAAAAAGATCGATCAGGAGAGAAAGATGAAAAATTAAACCCCTAATAGTAGATTAAGAGGCTGGCATGAAAAGAATAAAATAATTTGTTATTTGTCAATGTTATTTTTAGGACTGCTAAGATGTCAAAAGAATGAAAGTTTAGTACAGTCATCCCATTATACAAGAACAAAGGTAATATTCAGGATTGTAATAATTTTAGGGATATAAAGTTGCTCAATCACACTATGAAGTTGTAGGAGAAGGTGATTGGGAGAAGGTTACAGAAAAATATTTCGATATTAGAGAACCAATTTGGTTTTATGTCGAGAAGGTCGATCATAGAGGTGATTTACCTCCTTAGAAGGTTCATGGGATTGTACAGAGATAGAAAGGTAGATTTTCATATGGTGTTCATTAACCTGAAAAAAGTATATGATAAAGTTACGCGTGAAGTGTTATGGAGAAGCTTAGAAAATAAAGGAGTGTCACCCGTGTATATTCAAATCATTAAGGATATGTACGAGGGAGATAGGACGAATATTCGGACGCCAGGAGGGGTTACAAATGACTTCTACGTTGGTATAGACTTGGATAAGGGTTCCGCATTAAGCCATTTTCTTTTCACTCTAGTTATGAATGAACTTACAAAAGGGATTCAAGATGAGTTACCATGGTGTATGCTATTCGCAGATGACATTATTCTTATTGATGAGTCTAGTTAGGGAGTTAACGATAAGTTGAAGCGATGGAGACATACATTGAAATTTAGAGGTTTTAGAGTTAGTAGATCGAAAACGAAATACCTACATTGTTGTTTCAGTGGAAGGGAAGATGCGGGGGGAAGAGTCACCATTGATGGGATGATGATACGAAAGGTCGATAAGTTTAAATATCTAAGCTCAAGCATTCAGCAGAATGGGGATATTGACGAAGATATCAACCTGCGAATAAAAGTGGGTTGGCAAAAATGGAAGTATGCATGGTACCTATAGGATTAAAAGGCAAAGTCTATCATATGATAATTAGTCCTGCTGTACTGTATAGATCGGAGTGTTGGCGTCTAAAGAAGATACAGATTCAAAGGTTGATGGTAGCAGAGATGACGATGATTAGGTGGATGTGTGGTTGCACGAGAATAGATAGAATTAGGAATAGAGTAATTAGAGACTTGGTTAAAGTAACTCCTATTGAAAATAATATGGGAGAAACAAGACTCAGGTGGTTTGGTCATGTGAAAAGAATGAGTCTCCAGTAAGGAGATGTGAGATGATTCACATCCCCGAAGGTAAAAGAGAGAGGGGGCGATCAAAGAAGAGTTTGGACGAGATGATTAGAGAGGACTTGAAAGTTTTAGGATTGACGGAGGACATGGCTTAGGATAGGAGACATTGGCGGGACAGGATTAAGGTCTTAGATTGCAAAGAGTTGGCCTCGTAGTTGTCTTGTGGTTGCAGCTGGGTAGTTTTGGTAGTGGTTTTTTCGTATGTCGTATTTGTATGGAGGTGGTACGTACATCTGGGAAGATACATTTTATGCCTATCTCTGGTTGTTAAAGTATTGTACCTTCATCTGCTATATTGTACTTATGTTTACATAGATACGACAACCTTATTTATAAGTATTTCTTAGTTCATTTCTTACTGCGTGTCCTTATTTTTTTTCATTAAATGTTTTCACAAAATCTCTCTCCTATAAAATGTTTTCACAAAATCCTATTTTTGTGGGTCTTTTGGAATCAACTTCTCTACAGGTAGGGATGTCGGTAGATGTAAGGTTGCCTACATCTGGATCTTTCCAGACCCCGTGAAAGCGGGACCTACACTGAGAGGTGTTATTGTTGTTGTCATGACTTTGATACCACGTGACAGTAATTGGAAGGCTCTAACCTAATTGTAGGCCTTAACAATTTACATACGGAGTCCGAGTCCTTAGATGCACAAAAAAAAAAGATAATTATAAAAGATTATTTTCATAACATCCTAAGAGGTTTTAAAACATATGTTATATGGACATTTTTACATGAGACATTGTGGTAGTGGTCTGAACCTGACCCAGATTCATCGGACCCGAACCAATTCAGAGGGTCTGGTTCTAATAAAATGAGACCTAACGGATCTTAAGCAGGTCTGGGTTCGAGGAAAATGGGTCAGGTCTTTGGTCTAGATATGAAGAATTCAAACCCATTCCCATTTAAGACCCATTAGTTTTTAAAGAAAAAGATGTGGCTAAGGCAATTGGCTAAAGAAACTCTAAACTAGTAAACTCTAAAACTACTTTGCTTTCTTCTGGTCATAGAAGAGAAACTACTTTGTTATGCTTGTTTAAAATTTGATGGACTTTGTCTTTGTAGTTTGTATTAAAATATTCTTTTTGGCAAGCAAAACGTATATAAGATTTAAGAACAATTAGTTATAGCATGTGTCACTAGAATGTTTTTCTTTTTTAATTAAATAGCACGTCTTCTAAATTTAATTATTTGTCTTTAGAATACGGTAATTCATGTTCGGATGTGGTAAGAATAATTTTTAATTTGAGAATTAGTTTGGACACATTTAGGACCCGTGGACCGGCTAGATCCACATGATCTAGGTTTTGATCCTATCTTTTCAGACGCAACGGGTCTGGAATGGGTTTGGGTCCAGATTCAAAAAAACTAAACGGGTCTAAATCCAAATGGACCCAACCCATCAACATCACTAACTAGGTGAGATAATTGCATTGAAAAAATGGAATTCTTTTTTTTTTGGGATAGAGAAAGGGGGGATTATATTAAGTTGTCATCAATATGATCTGTAGCCCAAGATAGGATATCTTCGGGGGACAACAAATTCCCATATCCTACCCTCTAAATAGAGCGATTGCCTATGAGCAAGAGCATGGGTTATCTTGTTACCCCCTCTCTTAACAAAAGACTAAGAGACAAAATCAAAATTTTCAGCGAAGGAAATGATATCTCTAACTAAAAAATGAACATACATGTCATGAATCTACTGAGTCTTGAGCGTATTAATCAAGAGGAATCTCCCTCAATGATCATATGACGAGCACCAAACACGAAGGAGCTCTTTAGGGCATGAAGGCAGGACCAAGCTTCTTCAGTGATGGGAGCTGAGGAGCCGAAACCATGCTTAGCTCCAGCAAGGAGCACATCACCGCTGTGATTACAAAGGAGAAAGCCTCGGCCCTAGAAACTGTTACTCATCGAAGCACCATCGAAATTAAGCTTGAGGCAGCCAGGTGTAGGAGGGCTCCAGGTCGATTTGTGGGTCGTGTGTTGTAACTGTGAACAAAGTCTATGGCCCTCTTCTCGAGTGAACTAAGGTTGTGATTTGGATCCTTGAAGATGAATTGAAGCGGTTCCTTGCATTCCAACATTCCCACATGACTGCAAGAAAGTCACCAAATAGGTCCTCGTCAGAGGACTTCCTTGCATTCTCCAAGGGCTAGGGTGCAGAACGGTGAGGCCCAAAGGTTGCAGTCGAAGCCACAACCGTACCAAATTTGAGATGCAAGTGGGCATTCTAAGATGGCGTGAGTATCAGCCTCCTCGATATGGCCACATATGCTGCAACTCATAGAGAAGCTAGAGACACATTTAGCAATGGCCACAACGCACGGGAGGACACCAATTGCTGCTCGCCATCCAAACAGACGCATGTGAGAGCACCTTGCATCGCCAAATAGCATTCCAAAGTGAACTGTCAGGCGCTGAGTGTAACGCCCCCAACCCAAGGGCTAGGAGTGTTATCGTTTTGCTTGAAATTCTGGGAATTTAAATTTCGTTGAAAATGCTGTCAGGTGACAGACTATATGAATTTAACATTTGCACTAGAACAACCATTACGTTCAATGCGATGGAGTCACTAAACTGATGATTTCGGTACATCATACAGTAACAGGTCATATACAGAAATAGACCTCTTCAATAAAACATGGAATGATAACCATACGGCGAAACATGTAACTATGTAATGTGAATGGAATACTAATGATGTAGCAATATGCGCTTTGAACTTCACATGCTTGTTTATTGAAGTACAATGTTCTACAATCCGTCATATGGACTGCGATTCTTTATTCACCTGGTTCTTCTGCCAGTTGACAGGGTGTTTATAACGTATAACTTCAAATTTCTGCCTTTTGGTAGAACAATAAACATTGAACTTGAATTTCTGCCTTTTGGCAAAACAATAAACATTTAGCTTGAATTTTTGTCTTTTGGCAGAACAATAAATATTTAACTTGAATTTATGCCTTTTGGCAGAGCAATAAACATTGAACTCGAATTTCTGTCTTTTGGCAGAACAATAAATATTTACTTGAATTTCTACTTTTTGGCAGAACAATAAACATTGAACAATCGATAAACTTTTCATAAACTTGCAATAATCCATATATTTTCAATAAACCTTCAATGATCGATAAACTTTCCATGAACTTGCAATAATATATTTTCAACAAACCTTCAATGATCGATAAACTTTTCAATAATCAATATATTTTCAATAAACCTTCAATGATCGATAAACTTTTCATAAACTTGCAATAATCAATATATTTTCAATAAAACTTGAATGATCGATAAACTTTTCATAAACTTGCAATAATCAATATATTTTCATTAAACCTTCAATGATCAATAAACTTTATTCCTCCAATCACTGATAATCAGGTCGAATTCTTAATGAACTATAATCAATAATCAATAAATTTTATTGAAATAACAATAAATAGGTGGAAGAGGAAGCCCACCTCGTTCCAAACTAAAAGACCCAACTCCTGTGCTAATTGGACAGATTAGGGTTAGACGTGAACCCTTGCTTGCTCTGCTGGCCGCTGGGGTTGAGGGGAAAATCACGATGAAGGTCACGGGTTCCAAACCCTTGTCGCGCCCCTTCCTCCTTCCCCAATCCCCCCTCCCTTCAAAGAAGGGGCTTCGGCCCCTTAAATAATAATAATTTCTTTTCTTTTTCCTTTTTTTCTTTTGTTTTGGATAATTACCTCGTCACGTCATAATTAATACGAGTTTATCCATTCGTCACATCATAATTAATATAAGTTCATCCACTCGTCGCATCATAATTAATACGAGTTTATCCACTCGTCACATCATAATTAATATGAGCTTATCCACGTATCACATCATAATTAATACCCGGTTATCCACTCGTCATATCATAAATAATACGAGCCTATCCACTCGTCACATCATAATTAATACGAGTTCATCCACTCATTACATCATAATTAATACGAGCTTATCAACTCGTCACATCATAATTAATGCGAGTCTATCCACTCTTCGTATCATAATTAATGTGAGCATATCCACTCGTCGCATCATAATTAATACGAACTTATCCACTTGTCGCATTATAATTAATACGAGCTTATCTACTCGTCGCATCATAATTAATACGAGTTTATCTACTTGTCGAATCATAATTAATACGAGCTTATCCACTCGTCACATCATAATTAATACGAGTTTATCCACTTATCACATCATAATTAATTCCCAATGTTCGATTCAGTAAATTGCAGAGCTACTCCCAAGGTTCGCCAGTCCAGTTATATTTGGGATGCTGCTCAATGTAGTGCCCGATATAATCCTAAAATAGAAAGAATATTCTTTTCAATAAAAACAGCACCTAAGCAGGCATGTCAATGTGATTTCAATTTTTTTAACAATATAAAATGGCGGAATAAGGGGATAAAATTCTGGGTGTTACGTCCTTCCCCCCTTAAAAAGAATTTCGTCCTCGAAATTTCAAGGTTTATAGTTAAACCACCAACACATGTGGATACTCATGGTATGCTTTGCATAACTCTGAGCTAACTTAAGGATAACAATAAGTGCATGTTGGGATGCGAGGACGCCTCCCAACACACATATCTATCCAAATTAAGGCCACGTCTGAGCGTTACTAACACTCATGCTGACACGCATGTTTAGGAACGATTGCTTAGTTCCCTTGACATGCACATAACATAATAGGATATTGGCTAAAGCACTTCCAGTCAAGGAAAGTGATCACTGATTACTTACAACTTGTCATGAACACAACAAGCAATATGTGTATCGTAACATGTAAGCATCGAAAACAGCATTGCAATCAAATGCATGTTTTGAGACACAATAGTAAGGCTTGACTGTATAACGAGAAATGTCTTTCAATGCGCAATAAAACCTTTAACTGACTGAATAGGGGGACCTTTGACTTCCAACGTCTCTAGAGTTTGATAGAAAGATAATTTAAGACAATAGAAAGATAACTCATCATGAATCATTCTTGGACCACTATATGCAATGCAAGACTTAGGTCGTGGCCTATGGTCGCAAGACCTTGCTCTGATACAATCTGTGACACCCCCAACCCAAGGGCTAGGAGTGTTATCGTTTTTCTTGAACTTCTGGGAATTTAAATTTCGTTGAAGATGCTGTCAGGTGACAGACTATATGAGTTTAGCATTTACACTAGAACAATTATTATGTTCAATGTGATGGAGTCACTAAACTGATGATTTCACTACACCATACAGTAACAGGTCATATACAACAATAGACCTCTTCGATAAAACATGCAATGATGACCATAAGGCGAAACATGTAACTATGCAATGTAAATGGTATACTAATGATGTAGTAATATGCGCTTTGCACTTCACATGCTTGTGTATTAAAGTACAATGTTCTACAATTCGTCATATGGACTGGGATTCTTTATTGACCTGGTTCTTCTACCAGTTGACAGGGTTTTTATAACGTATAACTTCGAATTTCTACTTTTTGGCAGAACAATAAACATTAAACTTGAATTTCTGCCTTTTGACAGAACAATAAATATTTAACTTGAATTTCTGCCTTTTGGCAGAACAATTAACATTGAACTTGAATTTCTGCCTTTTGACAGAACAATAAACATTGAACTTGAATTTCTGCCTTTTGGTAGAACAGTAAACATTGAACTCGAATTTCTGCCTTTTGGCAGAACAATAAATATTTAACATGAATTTCTGCCTTTTGGCAGACCAATAAACATTGAACAATCGATAAACTTTTCATAAACTTGCAATAATCAATATATTTTTAATAAACCTTCAATGATCGATAAACTTTCCACAAACTTGCAATAATATATTTTCAATAAACCTTCAATGATCGATAAACTTTTCATAAACTTACAATAATCAATATATTTTCAATAAACCTTCAATGATCGTTAAACTTTTCTTAAACTTGCAATAATCAATATATTTTCAATAAACCTTCAATGATTGATAAACTTTCCATAAACTTGCAATAATCAATATATTTTCAATAAATCTTGAATGCTCAATAAACTTTCCATAAACTTGCAATAACCAATATATTTTCAATAAACCTTGAATGGTTGATAAACTTTCCATAAATTTGCAATAACCTATATATTTTCAATACAACTTAAATGATCGCTAAACTTTCCATAAACTTGGAATAACTAATATATTTTCAATAAACTTTCAATGATCGATAAATTTTTCATAAACTTGCAATAATCAATATATTTTCAATAAACCTTCAATTATCGATAAAATTTTCATAAACTTGCAATAATCAATATATTTTCAATAAAACTTGAATGATCGCTAAACTTTCCATAAACTTGCAATAACTAATATTTTTTCAATAAACCTTCAATGATCGATAAACTTTTCATAAACTTGCAATAATCAATATATTTTCAATAAAACTTGAATGATCGGTAAACTTTTCATAAACTTGCAATAATTAATATATTTTGAACGAAACTTGAATGATCGATAAACTTTCCATAAACTTGCAATAATCAATATATTTTCAATAAACCTTCAATTATCGATGAACTTTTCATAAACTTGCAATATATTTTCAATAAAAGTTGCATGATCGATAAACTTTCCATAAACTTGTAATAATCAATATATTTTGAATAAACCTTCAATGATCGATAAACTTTCCATAAACTTGCAATAATCAATATATTTTCAATAAACTTTCAATTATCGATAAACTTTTCTTAAACTTGCAATAATCAATATATTTTCAATAAACCTTGAATGGTCGCTAAACTTTCCATAAACTTGCAATAACCAATATATTTTCAATAAACCTTCAATGATCGATAAACTATCCATAAACTTGCAATAATCAATATATTTTCAATAAACCTGCAATGATCGATAAACTTTTCATAAACTTGCAATAATTAATATATTTTCAATAAACCTTCAATGGTCGATAAACTTTCCATAAACTTGCAATAACCAATATATTTTCAATAAACCTTGAATGGTCGATAAGCTTTCTATAAACTTCCAATAGCCAATATATTTTCAATAAACCTTAAATGGTTGATAAACTTTCCATAAACTTGCGATAACCAATATATTTTCAATAAACCTTCAATGATCGAAAACCTTTCATAAACTTGCAATAATCAATATATTTTCAATAAACCTTCAATGATCGATAAACTTTTCATAAACTTGCAATAATCAATATATTTTCAATAAAACTTGAATGATTGATAAACTTTTCATAAACTTGCAATAATCAATATATTTTCAATAAACCTTCAATGATCGATAAACTTTCCATAAACTTGCAATAATCAATATATTTTTAATAAACTTTCAACGATCGATAAACTTTTCATAAACTTGCAATAATCAATATATTTGTAATAAAACTTGAATGATCGATAAACTTTTCATAAACTTGCAATAATCAATATATTTTCAATAAACCTTGAATGATCGATAAACTTTTCATAAACTTGTCATAATCAATATATTTTCAATAAACCTTCAATGATTGATAAACTTTATTCCTCCAATCACTGATAATCAGGTCGAATTCTGAATGAACTATAATCAATAATCAGTAAATTTCATTGAAATTAACAATAAATAGGAGGAAGAGAAAACCCACCTCATTCCAAACTAAAGGACCCAACTCCTGTGCTAATTGGACAAATTAGGGTTATACACGAGCCCTTGCTTACTCTGTTGCCTGCTGGGGTTGAGGAGAAAATCACGGTGAGGGTCACAGGTTCCAAACTCTCGCTGCGCCCCTTCCTCCTTCCCCCCTCCCTTCAAAGAAGGGGCTTCGGCCCGTTAAATAATAATAATTTCTTTTCTTTTTCCTTTTTTTCTTTTGTTTTCGATAATTACCTTGTCACGTGATAATTAATACGAGCTTATCCACTCGTCACAACATAATTAATATGAGCTCATCCACTCGTCACATCATAATTAATACAAGCTTATCCACGCGTCACATCATAATTAATACCCGCTTATCCACTCGTCACATCATAATTAATACGAGCATATCCACTCGTCACATCATAATTAATACGAGCCTATCCACTCGTCACATCATAATTAATACGAGCTTATCCACTCGTCCCATCATAATTAATACAAGCTTATCCACTCGTCGCATCATAATTAATACGAGCTTATCCATTCGTCACGTCATAATTAATACGAGATTATCCACTTGTTACATCATAATTAATTCCCAATGTTCGATTCAGTAAATTACAGGATTAGTCCCAAGGTTCGCCAGTCCAGTTATATTCGAGAGGCTGCTCAATGTAGTGCCCGATATAATTCTAAAATAGAAAGAATATTCTTTTCAATAAAAACAGCACCTAAGTAGGCATGTCAATGTGATTTCAATTTTTTTAACAATATAAAATGGCGGAATGAGGGGATAAAATCCCGGGTGTTACACTAAGGAAAATCTCGAACTAAAGAGGGCGTTAGAGATGAGCATATGGTAAGCTGTCTGGACTGAGAAGAGACCTTGGGGATGATAATGCCATACGAGCTTGTCATCTGACCAACTATCTCAAACTGGAATACCTAAGATGAGGTCAACATCGCAGGCGAGGAAAATCTGGCGCACCAAATCAGCTTTTCAACAGGTCGAGTCGTGGTCGATATGATCACGAACTGTAAGATTAGCCCACAAATCAGACTTTAGTGTGATAGGCTTGAAAGAGTAAGGACGAGGTAAACATCTATCATTCCATATACTCAACGCCTGCCCGTTGCGAATAAGCCATCGAGATCCACGAAGGATCACATGTCTAGCTCCCATTAAACAACGTCATGTGAAGCTAGGTCGGCTTCCTATCGTAGCATTAATTATGTTACCATCTGGGTAATATTTAACACATAAAAGTTGGGCAACAAGTGACTCGCCATCTTTAATAAGCTGCCAAGCTTGCTTGGCTAGAAGGGCATCGTTGAAGATCTCTATATCTTGAAAACCCAAGCCACCATCATTTTTACTCTTGCAAAGGTGAGAGGCACTAAGCCAATGAATTTTGCGATCTTCTTACCTATGACCCCACCAGAAGTGGACTATTGAAGATTGGATAGTATGAGATAGCTCCGAAGCTAATTTGACGAGGCTCATGATGTAGGTAGGGATAGTTTCAGCAACTGCTTTTATCAACACTTATTTACCTGCACAGAAAACTAATCTGTCCATGTGACCTGATATATGCTTCTTGATACGATCAATTAGGAAGAGAAAGGGTTTTTTCCTCGACTGGCCAACAAAAGTGGAAGCACCCAAGTATTTGTCATGCGATAGGACTTCTTTAATGTCTAGACATAGAGTAATTTGATTTCTGCATTCTGCTGAGACCCCCTTACTGAAGATGACATCAATTTTAGCAAAATTTATTGTTTGTCCAGAGGCCAGTTCATACTTACAAATGATGTCCTTGAATGCTTCAGCCAGAGCAAGATTTGCGCTATAGAAGATCATGGTATCGTCAGCGAACAGCAAATGCGAGATGATAGGGGCATTGAGATACAAAGTATAGCCCTTAATGGAGGCTCTTTCAACTGCTCTAGTCAGGAGACCATATGATCCTTCAGAGCAGTACAAGAAGAGGTAAGGAGATATAGGATCGCCTTGGAGGATGCCTCGACTTGAGATGATATAACCTTGGGGGACGCCATTGATGAAGAAGGAAAAGGAGGCGGATTTAATGCATTTCATCACAAGGTCGACCTGGTGCTGACAGAAGCCCAACTTGAATATAACATTGGCAAGGAAGGGCCACTCGACCCTATCGAAAGCTTTTTACATGTCCAGTTTGACCGCCATAAAACCGTTCCAGCAGGAGTCTCCACACATGCCATGAAGGATCTCAAAAGCAATCAGAATATTATCAGATATTAGGTGCCCCTATATAAAAGCTCCTTTTGTGTCAGAAATGATACCAGGCAGAAGTGGCTTAAGGTGATTGGCGATTACCTTAGTAATTGGTTTATACACTACATTGTAAATGCTAATTGGGCGAAACTCAAATATCAATTCCGGCTTCTATTTTTTGGGAATAAAAGTCATAAAGGTGCGATTGAGTTCTGGAGGAATCGGGTGCCCATGGAGAATGGAAAGGACAGCATCAGAAACATCACCTCCTATTGTGCCCCAAAATTTTTGGAAGAAAAAGGGATCCATCCTATTAGGCCTGGGGGCTTTGTGAGGGTGCATTTGAGATAAGGCGCGATCAACTTGCTCACAAGTGTAGGGCTTACAAAGCATAGTATTTGCCTCGGTGGTGACCTTAGGTTGAATACAAGCAAGCACCTTGTCCATACCAGTGGGATATGAGGAGGTGAAGAGATCCCCAAAGTACCATGTAACAATAGAAGTAACATCTGCAACTCTTGTTTTCCAGTGGCCATTTGCATCCTTAAGCCCCATGATCATATTTTTTGCTCTCCTGATATTAACCCGAGTGTGGACCATCGGGTATTAGAATCCCCTAATTTGAGGTAATCGGACCGAGCTCATTGCCACCAAAGGATTTCTTCTTTTTCCACCATTCTCAGATCTAACCAAGGGTGTTCCACCCACTGATAGCATCCCGTTAAGACTGAATTTGCTATTTTAAGTCCTTGATTTGCTGACCCAGATGACCAAAAGTTGCTTGGTTCCAATGGGTAAGCTCGGCTGAGCATTTATCAATGAGGTTTAGTAGGTTCTCTAGTGTATTAGGGGCTGAGACAGAAAGCCAAGTTGAAGCTACCACATCTTTATAGGAAGGTTCGATGAACCACATGTTCTCGAACATAAATCGCTTCTTCTGAGCACTTTTTGCATCCTAACGAATGGAGCACTGAGCAAAATAGGGAGGTGGTCTAACATGTCAAAGTCAACGGGAGATACTGACGCATATGGGAACAATAATGACCAGTCAGTGTTGGCGCAGAAGCGGTCAAGCCTTTCTTCCACTACAATACTGTTCTCCTGATAATTGCACCAAGTATAGTCGTAACCCGAGTACCCAAGGTCAAAGGGCCCATTGTCGGTAAAGGAAGACCGAAAAATGTCAATGCACGTGTGGGATTTAGGAGGGTCGCTCGCCTTCTCGCTGTGGTAAAAGATCTCATTAAAATCACCCCTACCAACAAAGGGAGCGAGGAGCGAAGTTTTAGGTTTGAAATAAGTTGCCCCGTCTTTCATTTTTGTTGGGCCTGAGACCAACCATGTATGCATGAGAAACGTCACGAGGGTCGGGCCCATCAACAGAGATGGATACGTCTATATGATGGAGAGAGCATGAAAGCAAGTCAACTGTAACATTCTTTTCCCAATGAAGGGCTAAACCACCAGCATGCCCACGGACGTCCATGAAGATGCCAAAGAAGTCTCCAATGTTATGTAAGATGTCTTCCATTTCACGTTTGGAATGAAACCATAATGCAACTAAAAAAAATTACAAAATCAATTGATAATAACACCGATCAAGAAAATTGTAACGCCCCCAAATTGCTAATTACTTGATTCATAGATAACTGCAACAGAAGACTTAATGATGGAAGGCGCTACCGCTGTCCTGATAAAGACAAGGGCCACTGAAACTATTCAATCTTACAACTCATGTTCATAATCACAATATCTATTAAACTGAAACACTTCAAGTTCAAAATTCATAATAGTTCAACTTTAGTAACAACAACAACAACAATAAACTCCTAGTGTGGGTTCCACTTTCGCGGGGTCTGGGGAGATCCAACTGTAGGCAACCTTACCTCTACCGGTATTCCTACCCAATAGAGAGGTTGATTCCATAAGACCCACAAAAATAGTTTTGAGAAAAGGTTTATAGAGAAAACAGTTGCAAAACCATTTACCGAGTGAGAGAAGGAGGAAGAGAAAAGGTTCCGAGTAGCAAATAAAGAGGGAGCGGAGACATACCTCA
Source organism: Selenicereus undatus (assembly GCA_017589665.1). Taxonomy (NCBI): domain Eukaryota; kingdom Viridiplantae; phylum Streptophyta; class Magnoliopsida; order Caryophyllales; family Cactaceae; genus Selenicereus; species Selenicereus undatus. The sequence continues at coordinate 11,250,810 of JACYFF010031952.1, forward strand.
ACAAACCAAGGGTGCTTGGTGCCGTCACATCCCGGAAAAGCACGACCTGCAGGCAAGCAAACCAAAAACCCTACCCGCCCCGCACCACCTAAGCTACTGCCCACTACGGAGCCGGTCCCCTACACTCAGAGACCTTAATCCTGTCCCGCCACAGCCTCCTATCCTGAGCCATGTCCTCCGTGAGACAGACAACTCTCAGGTCCTCTCTAACCACTTCTTTTAGGCTCTTCTTCGGTCTACCCCTCCCTCTCTTACCACCGAGGAGGTTGATCCTCTCACAGCTTCGCACTGGGGCGACCACACTTCTCCTCTTCACGTGGCCGAACCATCTGAGCCTCGATTCCCTCATCTTCTCCTTTATGGGGGCCACTTCAGCTAAGCCCCTGATTACTTCATTCCTAATTCTGTCCAATCTCGTAAAACCACACATCCGTATGACCATTCTCATCTCAGCTACCATAAGCCTTTAGGCATGCGTCTTTTTTAGAGGCCAACACTCCGATCCTTAGAGAACAGCCGATCTAACTACCATCCGATAGATTCTGCCTTTCAATCCCATGGGCACTCTCTTGTCACACAGCACCCCTGACACTGATTTCCACTTTTGCCAGCCCGCTCTAATCCGTTGGCTAATGTCCTCGTCAATGTTCCCATTTTGCTGGATGATCGAGCCCAGATACCCCAGTACGATTTCTCCCCCCTCTTCTAGCCTTCCGCTAAAACAACAGTGGAGGTATTCCATTTTTGATCTACTTAACCGAAAGCCCTTAGCCTTCAGCGTATGCCTCCAACTCTCCAACCTATCATTCACCCCCTGTCTGGTCACATCAATAAGAACGATGTCATCTGCGAATAACATGCACCAAGGCACCTCGCCCTGGATTCCTCTAGTGAGTTCGTCCAGAACTAATGTGAAAAGAAATGGGCTTAAAGCGGAGCCCTGATGCAGGCCCAAAGTAATAGCAAAGTCATTGGAGATCCCTCCCGGAGTTCTAACGCTCGTCCTCCCTCCCTCGTACATATCCTTGATTACACGGATGTACGCGGGCGACACCCTTTTCTCTTCCAAATACCTCCACAATACCTCCCTTAGGACTCTGAGGAGGTAGATAAACATCATATGGAGATCCACCTTTCTGTCCCTGAACAAGCCCATGAGCCTTCTCAGGAGGTAGATCGCTTCAATGGTCGCCCTGCCTGGCATGAAACCAAATTGGTTCTCTGAAATCTCTACTTCCTCTCGTAGCCTTATCTCAATCACCCTCTCCCACAGCTTCATAGTATGGCTGAGCAGCTTGATGCCCCTAAAGTTATTACAGTCTTGGATATCCCCTTTGTTTTTGTACAGTGGGATGACTGTGCTGGCCCTCCATTCTCTGGGCATCTTGCCGGTCCTGAAAATAACATTGAAAAGCTCCGTGAGCCACTCTAGACCCACTTCCCCCATAAACTTTCAAACTTCCACTGGTATCTGGTCCGGGCCCAATGCCTTCCCATTTGCCATCTTCTTCAAGGCCTGCCTAATCTCCTCATTTGTTATCATGTCGCCCTCACGCTGATCGCTACACTTTCCGCCCCTACTACAATCGTCTCCCCCCTTCCCCATTGAGGAGTTTAGCAAAGAACTTTTGCCATCTATCCTTAATTTCCACATCCTCAGTCAACACTTTACCCTCTTCGTCCATGATACACCTTATCACTACCAAATCCCTAGTCTTCCTTTCCCTCGCCCTAGCCAATTTAAAAACCTCCTTCTCCCTTTGCTTCATCCCCAATCTATGGTACAATCGATTTAATCATACCATGTGCTAACTAGCACTCCACACTACACAAGTATATTGAATATAGACCCAACTTGACTATGAGGTTGATCCCAACATTCATGCTATGCTGAATCTACTATGAGCATCTGATGACTTCCAAAAAAGGCTTACTAAATGGAGAAACATGTGATACATCATCACCTAAAATAGAAAATATGAAAACAATTCGAAAATGTGAGCTAAAACTCAGTATATGCATTCTTGTATTGTAAAATGAGTGTAGAAATACTATTGATGGGTACCCACCTTTGCAATTCATTTAGTTCGAAATAGCAATGGAAATGTAAGTAACATAAAATTGAATTGCTCATTATTATCTGTAAGTGAAACCCTTGATAGATACGACGATCCATTAATAGGTGCACACCTGCCAGGTCGATCGGGAACCCTGGCTTGACATCGCGACGTATCACTTATTGAAGAGTCGCCGCCCTACCATTGACGGAGTTACTAATTATGTGGTAAATCTCTGATTAAACTGATTCATCGGTATACTTACCAAATGATATTATAACTTGATAAAATGGTACTGAATCTTAAAGATACAGACAATAAACGTACTTTGAGTCTTTAAAATGGATTTGGACTTGATAAATATGTTCTGAATTGATAAAACTTATGCATAATGGGGAACGATAAATTAGGCATCGACTCTGTTTCACAAATGTAATTGTAGATATGTGTAGTCAGTAAATGATACTCACATAACTTGTAAGTTTGATAGAAATTCAGTAAGTGTTAAGTTAAAAATCATGCATTATTTTTATAACTATTTCGAATATATTATATATATTATTTCGTTTAATTTGTTTTGTTTTATATATATTTTTCAGGGTTAGTGTTAATTAATAAAGAGGAGAAGAGAGGACGTAAAAATTCGGTTTTTATACACTTGGCTACAAGACGGTCCAAAAATAATTATGAAAATTATTATTTTCATAATTATTATATTGGGCTAGGGTTTCAAGAGTTGGAATAAAGCTAAGAATATTGGGGAAGAAGAAACCTAAAAAAGAGATAAAGGAAACCCTAATATACAACCTAGCCTCCTTCACTCCCTATATATACACCCACAATAACAAAGCCTTCATTCATCATTAGCCACGCCACCCCCATCTTCTTCACCTTCATCTTCCCCTGCTGCCCCCTCTCAACACCCACATCACACGCCTAACCTCCATAAACCCACGCCCTCCCTCACATCCATCATCACCACCTTCTTCAACCCTCACACTACAACACCTTGCACCTCCTCTGCTTCCCCATAATCTTCATCATCGTCACACGAATCACCATCCTCCCTTTTTCTCTCTCACACACACACACCTCCTTCTTCACCCATTATCAGCAGCAGCATCACCGTCATCAGCCTCCATCGTCCCCATCACCATCATCGTCGATCAACACCATCACCATCGTCGGTCTTCAGCACCGTGATCACCGCACAGTAGGCTTTGTTTTTTTTGTTTTGGTATTATTATTATTATTATTATTATTATTATTATTATTATTATTATTA